>JAOYRS010000109.1:0-184101 GCA_032432895.1 Dryadula phaetusa | reverse complement strand
TTTTGAAGTGTATAAATATTATTTATGCGAAGTGTTACATTTTGGAAACAGTCTGTGATTAAGATAGAAATGCGAGCAGGTAAAAAAAAAGAATATATAATAATATATAGTGAGTTTACGAGCGAAGCCGCGAGCGGGCAGCTAGTACTAAGTCCAAATTTTTTTTTTTTTTCATTAATTACTTATTATTTAAGAACGTTTTGGTTTCCATATATTTTCGCATACAGACAAAAACAAACATAAACTAAATAATTTAGTACGTCAAGTTTAAATATGTACATCATTTTAAAATCACCCTCGAATTCACAGGGGTAGAGCCATAAATTTTTGTTTACTAACCTTTGCGTGATATCATAGCATTACGTATAGTTTATAAAGGCAAAATTAAATTAAATTAGTTTTATTTGAGCACTCCGGAAACAATAAGGGACTTGAATTTATAACATCATTTACTGACATTTGATTTAAAATATACTATTTTAAAAATAGTGTAACTTTTATATATATTACTAATATATATATATATAATATATATATATATATTATATATATATAATGATTATAAATATATATATATACTATCTATATATACTATAATATATTAATATATATATTATATAATATATATATAATATATATGCAAATAGTGACCTATTTAGGTAGTGGTCAAGGACATTGTTTACTCTACAAAACACTATAAAGATAATTCCTAAGTTTTGCTTTGCTTATATTTTAAAATTATTTGGCACTTTCCGCCTATATACGGTACCTAGTAAAAGGACTCCGCTTTTTGCATCGACGCTGCGCCACTAATTGCAGAAGTAAAACATAATTTAAAGAAATTATAACACATAGATATATAGTTATATAGAATATCTCTATATATATATATATATATATATAATAGGTGTTATATATATAATAGATATAATATATATATATCAATGAATTTTGAAACGACAAGTCAAAAGTTCTAAGAGCCTCAAATTACATTGTGGTGATACAGAACAATACTTATTAAGTTTTCAGAGGGAATCAAGAACCTACAACAACAATCGTATCTACATTTTAAGGGTTATTAACCTAATAAACAAGTTTTGTGTACAAATCTTCATTAAATATACGTATAAAGTCCTGTGTCATTAAGCGATGCATGTTTGTAGAGGTATCTTGTTGGACATCATCTCGTTCCATACGTATTTGGCATATTTCTGTTGTTGTCCCTCTGTCAACGTTACCTTTAAAATCAACAAACGAATAAATTAAGTTTTTTATTTCAAATTAATTCATGTTATTTGTTGCGTAGGATGTTTCGATTTTTTTATTTTTACGCGTTTGTGGTAAACTATATAATATTTTTTTTAATAATTACTTTTGATATGTACCATAAAATTTAAAACAAAAATGAAAAATGTGAGACTGGTCGTGGTGCGGTAGGACAGCGTCTCACTGTAATGTGACTGTTTGTGGTTCGATTACCACTTGGGGAATGATTATATCTTAATTATTTTCATTTCCTCGCTCTGGTAAGACAAAGCCTTGCGTTGAGTCCCGCCGGTCTACAAGCAATGTTTCTAATGCAATGTTTCGAAAAACTGATTATGAAGTGTCTTAATACTAGATACTTCCTGTCTAAGCGTGAAGGTAAAAATCTTATTGATGTTAATAATTTTTGTAACAATTGACAGACAAATGCCACCTCAGTCTACCTTGACCACGGAATAATGTACAGCGTTCGAAATGTCGGTTTCAAAGGTGTATTTTTGAATACCAAAATAAAACGAGGTTAGTTCGTGTAAAACAGTCTCGTTTAAAATATAATACATATTTTTAACCAATTTTAAATATTTATTTTTATCTTATGAAACTTAAACCTCTCAAATGTTCTTGCAGTTATATTATTGTTTACAATGTAATGTAAATGCTTTACGTTAATTTCTAAACTTAAGTCCAATATAAGCGGAAAGAGGAGAAAGTGATTTCTTGTTTTTTTTAGGTAAATTGTAATAAAGTAAGTAAGTAACTATAAATTAAAGACATAATGACAGACAATTGACATGTAGGAGAAGTAAAAGAAATTTACTTATGAAAGATATACATATAAATGAAACTATTTTAAATGGACTAATCACGTATATTTTAATAGCAGTCAATCCTCCATGTAACCATACAGGTAGTCTGAGTCTACTTGTGACCAATGACTGCTGATAGAAACGTTGGGTTAAAATATCTTTTTAAAATCAAATTTTAAAACAGTCTTTTATTATATTTACTATATTTATTATTTACAGTCATAACTGTTTTGTTATATGTATTCTGTTATTATCGTTCATTTCTAAGCAAAGTTAAGGTCGACAATTTGTTATAATATAACTAATTTAAATAGAAAAGTATGAAATATATGTTGTCTTTATGCAAATATTTATATTATATAGATATATAAATAATTATCTATACTCATATAAACAGGTAATAAAGCTAAAAAAATATTTATTTACGATTTAATTGAAATTCGGAAATGATATTTAAGTTCGATCGTGTAGCGTATTAAGTTTAATATATTAAAATGAAAATACGTAGGCCACATTTATGTAAATTAAGTCACTTGAAACATAAATTGCAAACGTACTGGAGCATAAAGCTATTTATAATAATTTTATTATTAATTCGATATATAAATGTTTTAAAATCAACCGAGTCTAACAATGTGTTAATTAAAATATTTATATACTGAAATTATACTTTGTGATTTTAATGTTTCGAGTCTACTTTTGAATATTTTAATTTAGATATTAGCTTTAGTTTTAAGTATACATTTAAATTTATTATGTCTAAGTTATAAATATATAATATCTTGTTTTTTTTTTAATATTTGTATGTCAGTTCTTAATAACTTCTATAAATTCAGTTTGCACTGAAGGGAAATATGACGCATAAATATTTTTTATAATTATTATTTCGATAATAATTTGCTAATTGAATTATAACTATTTCTCATTATATATAATTTAGATTCGATAAAATGTTTTTATGATTATTTGCACTTCCTAATAAATATATATATTTTTAAAGAAACCAAATTTAACCTTACACAGACGAAGTCACAGAATTGATAAAAGTAGATGAACGTCATATATATATATATATATATATATATATATATATATGTATATGTATATGTATATATGTTTTATATTTTATCTTTACTTGTTAAAAATATTTTTTACTATACCGGAAGATTAAGTAACGATTTTTTTTTCCAAAATTGGAAATTCTTGTTAGTGGCGAACAAATAAAGACAAGACACCGATATGTTCATCAACGTGGTTGGCATTCTCCTTGGTCCATTAGCCAGATATTTTAATTGTTTGTTGGCGTCCCTTCTGAAAGTTTGCAGCTGGGCGCCTACCGCATCATCGTGCTATTTCGAGACAAATTACTTTTCAGTTGATGACTTCCTTAAGTGTTCAAACTTTATACTTAGTAATTCCATTAACATTATTTATTTCACACTTTTATTAACTTACGTTTGATACTCCCTTTATAAGACCTATTCATTTTGTAGAGCCTTACAGTAATTATATTTTTTATTAAAAACATATTTTGTTAAAAATCACTTAACACGCAATGTCTCTGATTTTGAAACTGTCAACGGCTTATCTTGACACTATGTAGTCTCTGACTACTAGGAAAAGAACCTAAAATTATACCTAGAAAAGAAACTATAATTAATGAATTTCCGCCTTAAATATAATAATTAAAATCATAACCACATTTGTTACCCCATACAAAACTATAATCTCAAGTTCAAACAATTCTCAATATCATAGCAATATTTCATGCCTAATCAGAGGAACTCACAATTTCACAGTGTCCTCCGCACCCCGGGTTACACTATCGCGCCATACATCATATTGAAATGATAATTCAATAACAAGTCGACCCGCGTTGGGGCAAGATAAAAGAATATAATCCGAATGAGCATAAAATTATTTCTCCACAGCACGCCTGGGATTGGTTGTTTGAATTAAATAATTTATGCCTTCATAGATAAGCTAGTATGGAGATTACGTAGAAATCTAATATACGTGGTTTATGCGGGGTTTTTATCTATCCCACTAGGCGCGTGGCCGTTTATCGAATTAAACTATTCAAATGTTATTAAGAAACATTAGAAAGTTTTCAATTGAAGTTCCCAGTGGACTTAAACAAAACATTAAAATAGCCGTTAAGCTTAATTATGACTAGTAGAGATAATTTGTGGTTATAAATTTTAAATCACATCTCATTATACGGTATATGGATGGTGAGAATATTTAAATATGATTTTATTACTTTTTTTTATTTATGTTTATTTTTTTAATGTCGTAATAACAATATTATTGTTTATGCAGGAGACCTCGAGCGAGTAATGTACCTAATGAAAGGAATAATGAAGGTTCCTGACATACGTCAAAAATTTATTGAATATATATTTAGCATGAAAATTAATATCATATAATGTTTTTCGGCACATATGGATAGTCTAAGAGAACCTTGTGTTCATACGCTCTTTTCTTTACTCTCTATCGAATATAAGCTGCGGAACAGAACACCACGATTTGTCTCGTCAGAGCGTAGAAATTACACTATACATATTAAAATATATTATACTTTATATGTGACTACTTTAGGTGTGATACATGAATAATCTTTTTTCTTACCGGAAATAATACATATATATTTACTATTTTTAAAGTGTTATTCCACACTTAGGATTTGAAAATATTTAGAAAAAACGTGTAAAAATTTTCGAATCCCGCTGCGTTCAAAATTTTTATAAGGTTTTTCTAAAATGTTTAATACATATATATTTTTTCCAATTATTCCTTCACTAAATGATTTCACCTTAATAAATTAGTTAACCGCAACCAACAAAATAAACAGCATTATAACCGCAAACACATTACAAATAAATAATTTAAACAATACTAAATCAATAGCCACAATATGAACATGCGAAAACTGCATTTCGTATAAACAAAGCTGGACGAGTATATTATGGTGCTTCTACTCAGTATTTGGTTACAAAGTACACACCGACGGAGTTGCTTCTCGGTTTACGCTTAAGTGACTTGTCCACCACAGAATATTCCATTAAATTATTTCCCTCACAATCTGTCTTATGTTAGTAACTAATAGCTAGTGTTATTATTTTTTTATTATAGTTTTTAGCTTGTATGTGAAATAAGACACTGCTCTCTATTTTATGCCCAAGTTTAATAAGTTACGTATTAAGCTACGGAGCTTAACGCCGCACTTCGTCCGACTAGACCGGGAATATTACTATAATTTATATATAATATTTTGCCGAGCACGAATTGAATTCACAACCCATAGACAGTAACTTAATATAATTTTATTAACTGTGACATCTTTACATATTATAGGAGATATTATGATAATGTATACATTATACATAATTTAGTAATTGTAAAACATCGCTACTGTTTTATGCCAGATTTTAGAATCTTGTTATATTATTCAAACAAGTTTATGATAACTTATTCTATAAAATATTACATTTTTTTAAGTCACTATGAATATATAGGTATGCTAATAGGTATTTCTGCGAATAACAAAATATTTGCCGAATAGAGCGATAAATATTTAAAATGCCTTAAACAAAAAAAAATAAACTACACAAATGAAATAAAACTTTGTTTAGATTTTGACATAATTTTTAGTTTTTATAAAAAAAACGTAATAGTAAGAAAAAAATAGGAAAAATCATCTATTTTTTTCTTCAAATGATCCTAACTAGTACTGAAATAGGTTAACGATCAATACATCCAACAAATGTCATGCTGAGAACATAAGTAGCACTCTACTAGTAAAGGCTATAAATAGAGATGACAATGCTATGACACAGATCGTATAATTAAGTACCGAAACATATTTTCTTTGTATTTATTTTTGTACTAGGATTAGTATGAAAGTATGGATATTTGAGGGTAGCTTTTTACGACTCAAGCTTTGATTAAAACTTGTCATATTATGGCTCTAAGTTTACTTTGTATAAAATCGTATATATTTAAAATGAACAATACATATTTTTTAGCTTTACGGTAGCAATATATTTTTTCTTTTTTTTAACGTTTTTTTCCATATTGGAAATTCGAGAAAGGTTATGTTGGTTTCCTTAATAGCATATATAAGACAGAAACCACCTAGTATCAAGACACTCCGTATTGCGTGTTGAGTGGCAGACCTCATCACCATGCATTGTCTTAACAGAGCGAGATAATGAAAGCAGTAAAGAATAATCACTCCTCCAAGTAGGAATCGAACTAATAACCGATCGCGTTTAGAATCAGACGCTCATATTTTTTGTAAGTATAATATGTTGTGTACGGCGTTGGGTTATGACAATGAGGAAACCAAAATCGTAAAAAGAGCTAAATATAAAAAATTTGGAAATTTGAATTAATTTAATTCCACTCACAATTAAAATATTTGATAAATAAAAATTCTGTAATAAATTCTAAAGTACTATACATAAGTTACACTTAAAAACAAGACAAATTCTTTTCATCTTTTATACTAACTTAAAATGCGGGCAATAATGACTGTAGACAGCGTAAAACAAAATAGATGGGATACTCCGATAGATCTCAGATAATTCATACTTCATCAAGGAACTGAGATAATCGGTTCATTAAACGTGCCAACTATAGTTAATTGTTCTAATGGCCACCAGTTAGATAGCAATAGAAGGCTTGATCGTTGTGAATAAAATTGTTTGTCTCCACTATTATGGTTTGACATAATTTATAGCTTTTATTTATCTTAGTTACTTTAAATTTAAATAAATTATACGTTTTGCTCAATGAATCCGATTGTGTTATGTTGTTGAAAGAGATTTTATATAATTTACTATACAAATTTTTATTTAATTTGCCGTGTTAGTTAGTTAGGGTGTGGGAAATCTTGCAACCTCATTCGACCCAGTGTTTGTTACAACTGAAATTTGGATTACGATGGCAGTCCTGATGACAATGAAATCATCTCATTCACTCATTTTATCATTATCATTATAATCAATATTGTTGATAATATAAAATGGCCGCCGCAACAATTCATCTAATATTAATAAATAATTATAAACCTTAATTTATAGAATACAATATATTATGAATAAAGCTTGTTTTTAAAAGGTATTTTTTAATTTATATTTATTTTATTATTATTAATATATTTTTGCATTTCAACAACCTCAGTAACGTGTAAATATGATGGCACTTCATACGAGTATTTGTCAATGTGTGTAGTGTGTATTGTTCATTTTATTAAATGAACAGTGGTGTGGAGCAGTGTGACAGCGTTTGACTGTAAACGCGATCGATTGTGGGTTCGATCCCCACTCAAGGGAGTTATTATATGTAAAATTATTTTCACTTCTTCGCCTTCGTCTCCGCATTAATTCGGAAATAATTAAAAAGAAGAAAAATTGTTACGAAATAAAAGTATTAGTTTTAATAGAAATTTATCCATCGTTTTTTTTGCTACTTCCCCGATCTATTCCGGTAATCTTAGATCACAATGAAAACAGTTTGTAAGTGCACTCGCATTATCTAGGTCATACATGTTCAAGATGGATCACATTATACAATTGTTTCTAATTGTGTAAGTAAAGCGCATTTACTGCATATACTTCGTGTGACGCATGTATGCATTTATAATATTGAAGATTTTTTTTCTATAATATTTCTTTTAATTATAATTCTTTATTATTGTTTAAGTATATGATTCGACAAAGTGCGGCGTTGAGTTCCACCACTCAACACGCAATGTCTCGAATTCGGTGGTAAGCGAAGTACGGAGTTTCTTGATGCTGGATACTCTGTCTACCCTGCTATGCGGGATAAAAGCGTGAAGCTAAAAAAAAAACAAAAAACATCCCCTGTGAGAAAATTAATCGTTGATTTTTTGAACAAATCATATTATATGTATGAATAAAACAATCATTTCTGCCTGCCTGTTTATTGATTTATATATTAAGTATTAGTTTAGTTTTAGTTAGTTGTTTATAAAAATAAGATTTTTATGGTAAAATAGAAGCATTTACACAAAACTACGCCGTTGAGTTTCTATTTAGAATTATCACATTCTCTACAACTGTCTATAAAAAAAACACTTATAAGATATATTTCTGAAAAAACGTACCAAAAATTGAACGCAGCGGGATTCCAACCAGCACCTCTGAGAAACAGTCCGAAATCACGTTCGATTGGGGGTTCATTTCCATTTAGGGGAGTGATTATAATTAAATTATTTTCATTTACTCGCTCTGGTGTTGACTTTCGGCATTCGTCTTGTAATGTATCGAATTCGGCGGAAAGTGGAGTACGGATAGTTGGGACACTTGCTATTTTCTGTCTACCCTGCTATGTAAAATAAAAACGTGAAGTTAAAAAAAATTGTATAAAAAATGATTATTTAATTTTTTTATTTAATATTAATTTCATTTTAAAATCATCAGCATTTTATAAGCCATAAAAGCCATAATAACAGTCTATACGCATACCCATTACAAATCCAATTTTGTTCACAACAGTGATTTATTCAGGTCATGCACAACGCAAGACGCAATGAAATAAAGCGAATAAATATCTAAATTACATGGTCGGTATAAATAAAAGAAGCTGTGATTGCATTTGCAGTGGCAAAGGATAATTGAAAAAATGTCTCCAGGATCTATGTCTCTCGTAATAAGACGGAATTATAGGGCTCGCTATTACTACAACTGAGTCGCATATAATTTGATCGTGCCTTTTGCCATTTGCTTATGGGCGCTCTACGCAAATACGATACGTTTTTGTAGAATTTTTCTCATTATACTGCAGTAAGATTGAATACGTTATTGAATATGAACAGGTTTTTCAATTTTAATATGTGTTCTAGTGTTACAATAAATGTTTTTGTAAGTTTATAATAAGTGAAGATTATAAATATATTTTCTTCATTTGCAGGATAATCAAAGACGAACCAGTGTCAAGACACTCCGTTGATTTTATTCCATCCTAAATCGAGACAAAGAGTGTTCATTGGTGAATTTAGGGTGCCCTGCTTAGTTTTACCAGAGCAGAAAAATGAAAAACAAATTAAATATATTCACATCACCACAATGGTCTTCATATTAATAATTTTTATATATTTAATATTTTTTTTATTTTATTTTAAAATTGTTATTCCACACTTAGGATTAGAAAATATTTTTGAAAAAAATTTCATTGCGTGTTAAGAGGTGAAACTCAACGCTGCAATTTATCTTACTAGAGCGAAGAAGTGAAAATAATTTAAATATAATCACTCCCCCAAGTGGGAATTCTACCCACAACCGATAACGCTTATAATAAAACGCTGTACCACTGTACCACAAACAGCATCCTGGTTTCTCGCTTTTTGAAATACTGGTAGTTTCTTATAGTCGGTTGAATCATCAGTAAAGTTCTGCTAACAATACACAGTATTTATAAAAAAAATTAATTAAATAGACTTAATTTCATTTCGCTTCAATAATATTAAATGACATAAGTGACAAATATAATAGTAAATGACAACATGTCACAGCTTGCAATAAATTGTAATTAATGTTTTAAAGCCCGCTTTATTATCCCGGAGACTTAGCTGAATTATGGCCCGAGAAACAAGTAAGAAATTTCTTGACATGTTAAGGCACGGAATGTAGGGTCCCATATGATTAATAGTATGCGGTGTTTTTATATATCAATGGAAAGGAATGGGCTTATTAAAATTTTATCTAAATTTCTATTCCTCGATTATTCTTATTCTCAATTGAAGATATATCATAAAATGAATATGACTATCGTGGCTTCAAATCCCGCTTAGGGATTTTTTTTTCATTTACCCTGCTTGGGTAGATAAGAATGGCAATCATAGCGTGCTTCTATAAGTAAATAACGAAGAGAGCTTAAACGTCATTTAAAATCTCAAATGGGGATGAAAAAAGACAGGTAAAATGAACACTAGACGCTCTATGTCATGTCTAAAAGCGAACAATCTTATTTTTGATATAAAAAAGGATTTATTATACACTATTGAATTATTTTAGGCCGGTTGTTGCGCACTCTGACCGTAAAAGCGATCAATTATAGGTTCGATTACCACTCGGAGGAATGGATTACCACTCGGAGGAGGAGGACAAAACGCGCTTTTTAGTTCGTCCACTCAACACGCAGTCTAGAATTTCTGATTAATATTTTCTTTCTTGACGAACAAACTAAAACAATAATTTACATTATTGGTCATATCAATGCGTTCGTTCGCATATCATTTAAAATCTAAATGCATTTACATTTACATTGAAAAAAACAGTGTAAATAGTGGCTGATCTTCCTATACTATTATCAATTAAATCATTATTTCACAAATATGTGTATTATATATTGTTTTTTAAGCTTTGTCCTTTTAAAGCGCATTCCATATGTATGCATTCCATATGAGTATGCAGTATAAAAGACGTGAAGTATCTAATGTCCAGGCAATCCGTAATCCGCTTTGCTCCGAAATCGCGACATTGAGTGTTTAGTAAAGGGACTGAATGCCGCGCTTTGTCATACCAAAACGAGACAATGACTATAATTTAAATATAATCATTACCCTGAGTGGTAATCAAACCCACAACTGATTGCGTTCACAGTCAGACCCTGTCGCGTTGCGCCATGATCGGATTTTTTAAGATATTACTTTTGTTCAAAAATTGTTATTTGGCTTTTATTTGTATAATATTTTTGTTTTTGTATTTAATGTGATGAATTATTATACTTCGAATCAAACAAGAGTTTATTTTGTATATGGAAATTTCTCTAATAATTAAGCTTAATCTAAAATTAAAAACAACTAAAATTAAAAAAAGAAATCTCCCACAGCCTCTAAACAATGACGCCATTAGAAAACTAGGTCATTTAGATTGAAATGTTAATACTAATGTTAAGGATGAATTGAAATAAATGTTTTTATTTCTTACACATGCGATTTACTGAATACAGAGCAAACATATGACAAGCAGATGTTGTAGCGAATATAAGAAACTGGTACACAATACTCGTGTATTCATGATTATAGATATCTTTACCCTTTTGAATATATAATTATTTTTTATTTATAAAAATTTGATATATTTAATTATTAGCTTCACGCTTTTTATCCCGCATAGCAGGGTAGACAGAAAGTACTTTGTTTCAAGACACTCCGTACTTCGATTTCAACTGAAGTCGAGACTGAGTGGTGGAAAATAATTTAAATATAATCAATTGCCCGAGTGGGAATCGAACCCACAACAGGTCGTGTTTAAAGTCAGACGCTGTCACACTGCGCCACGATCGGCCTATATTTTTAATTAAAAATCCTCATTATGGTTTAATTGTATTTCATTTTAAAACAAAATATATGGAGTAATAATGTGACCTTTATTCGTTTTATGTCTAGATTTCTTTTCATTTTTTCGTTCTGTCAAGATAAAGCGCGGTATTGAGTCTACGTAGTGTCTTGACACTAGGTTGTCTTTGACTATAGTTTTGCATTATGTGTATATTGTACAAAATATTTATTTATATTATCCCTAAGAAAGGTCTTAAATTTGATTCAATTTGATTGATATTTTTTCACAGGACCGCCAAGCCAAGGCGGGGTGTAGATTTATATTTTTTTATAGTATAGAATATTAGCTTAAAAATTAAAATGGCAATATTAGCAACAATTCGATACATAAAAATTTGTTTAAGCATAAAGTAAATAATTTAATGTAATTATAACTTAAAAGACAGAAAGTACCTAGTGTCAGGAAACTGTAATTTCGCTAAAAGTATGGAAATAGTAAAATATATTTAGTTTTATATGATTAATATTAATAATACTTTATATAAATGTACCTCGTAGATTTAAGATAATTTATTGGTTTCAAAAACTGACTTAAATATAAATATAGATCTCAGTTCTAAGTGGCCGACTATAATTGTATGCAAATGAGAGATAAATAACAATAAGGAAAAAAGGCTGTCTATAGTACAATAAATTTTATATTAAAAAAGTTAATTATTGAAAGTTAGTAGTCAGTTTTTTATAATTACTTGGCCTTTAATTTATTTTCTTGAAAAAAGCGGCGTCACACTTTATCCCGCATAGCGGGAGTCAGAGGCAACTTAGAGTTAAGACAGCCCGGTGACTGCGTAGCCGTTTGTGAGATATTGCATGTTGAGTGGTGGTTTCAATGTCGGACTTTACCTTACCAGAGTAAAGATATGATGATAAGTTTTATTTACAAACATAATCATTTCCTCGAGTGAGAATCGAACTCACAACTAATCACGTCTACACTCAGACTATGTCCCTCTGCGTCAATATGGCCTCCATTCTCTTTCTCCATACTTGATGAACTGTCATTATTATATTACTTAATATGATCAGATAATTTAAATATTAAGCAAAACTTAGAATATACCTGATCTTTCAACGATTGTTCATAATTATTAAACTAATATGCCCATTCATAGTCGCATAAATATTGATGTTGTTATCAGCTTTTAAACCAGATTTGCAGTTATTTTCATATAAATCTCATAGTGTTGACGGCAGGTCCAAGAAAATTGCCAATTTATATTCAGTTGATAGTAAATTAAGCGAATTCACATTTGTTTCACACCCACGCTAGTAGAATTAGCAAGAAAAGTTTTAAAATTATTATTTTTTTATTGTTCGAAAATAAAATAGACACCATCGTGGTGTAGTGGAGCAGTATTTGACTCTAAGCGGGTTATAGGTTTAAGCCCCAATTATCCCTGAGTTGAATTTCTTTATAGTAATATTTTATTATTTTCATGCCTTCCCTCTAGTAAGATAAAGTGCGGTGTTGAGGTCTGCCATTTACCAGTTAATGTATCGATTTCAAGATTTCTTTACAATACAATTACTGTGACTATCCTACTGATACTAAAACTATCGTATTACAAAAGAATTCTACGAAAAAATGTGATAAATGTCAAAAAAATATTTCTATTATTAAAAATATTCTGATTCTGAAAAAACCTGGTATACCTAAATGAAAATTTATATAATTAATCCGTAAAAAAGGTCAGTTCATTTCTACGAAAGCTTTGTTAAAAATTAAAATACGAAACATTCGTTTGAAGTTTATATTTCTGTCGTAACTTGGCGGCACTAAAAGTCCCTTTTCATCATAGGACGTTTTGCAAAAAGAATTGCTGGCAAAAACTAAATTGAGAAATACTTTCCAACTTCAATTGCTATTATATAGTATGTAATTTTAGATATATCTAAAAGACGCCTAAGAATATATGAAAGTAAACTGAAAAGTCAATTAAATTAATTAATTAATAATTATTAATAGTATAAATAAGTAAGCAGCATTGCTTTATAAATTAGTTGAAAGGATAAACTTAGTGAGGTGTGTCTTGAAACAAGGTAATCCCAGTCTACTCTGCTATGCCGGATAAAAGCGTGAAGCTAAAAAAAATTGTTTTCATATGTATCATGCTTACATGTATCATATTGTCATCAGCTCAAAGACTACTAGAGTTAGGTCTATCCCATATATTTTTTTGAGGTTTTTTGTTACAAACCACGGACTTATGGGACTATTCAATTTACGCTTTTTATATACAGAGAATACACAATATAGAGACAGGTTCTAGTCGATCGCCTGTTTTACATGGCATATTGATAACTTTTTGAAACATTTCATACTCGGAAAATCTAAAAACTACAAGCTAGACCAAAAAGAGTATAAATATTTCTACAAACGAAATTTAAATCGCCAAAGTGCAAAAAGTAGTATATCTTTTTTAACACACTCATATAAAGACAAAATTGTATAAACAAGTTATATCACAAAGACTGTGAGCATTTATTAGCATAAAGTATTTTGATAGCGAATATACTTCGAGATAAAACAGATGCCTAAGAATGTTTTATTTGGAATTATACGTTTTCTGTTTGGAAACAATGTAGGTACCTAATGGCCATAGACACATAATTATATTGTAAACATCGCTATATTTTACGTATATTGCAATAATAAATTTAATTTTGAATATTTCAATTAAGATAAATTTCTTATATTGCTTAAGGATTTTATGTTTTGTATAATATATGTTAATATGCTGATTGAATATTTCTGTCTACGGGTATCTTGTAATAGTGGTACAGTATCTCATTGTAAGCGCGAAGGTGGTGAGTTTGATTCCTATTATTTTTAAACCAAGTATCGTTACAATTAGATCATAAATGTGTAGGAGTGTGAAAATGAAAAAGTAAGGTTTGCAACACATAGTGCAATTACAAGTGTCTCGCCTTACGCATACGATTATATGGGTTGATTGTATTAAAAAGGTAACATTTTATATAAACAGATCGATATTCAGTACGTAAGAATGCGTTTCAATGTAACAATATGTAATAGATATGAATATTGTTTAGCATATGGCCTATTTTAGTCTTTTTTCTACGATTATAGTAATTTATTTTCTATAGGATTGAGTAAGCTTTGAAACGACTCATTAGTTAAGATAATCTTAGGTATGGTGTAATTCTAAACGTAATTTTGAATGTAAGGTAATAAATTCGTATACTATATTTACTTTTTGTTTAAATTAATACATAAAAAATATATATTTCTAAAAAAATGTTGACCATTTTTTATCGTTGTACAAAATTTAAAACATATTCTGTTCAAAAGCGTTACTTACAAAGTTTTTTAAAAAATTTGGTTTGCTAATGGCGGCTCGTTTATTACCATTATGAATACCTACTATGCGTGTATTTAATTGGGTTCGCGCCCAAAATCCTATTTACTTTAGCATTATGTTAAGAGGATTACGTGAAAATTTATGGGAAGTAATGGTTCCGCTTCTTTATTATTTTGTAATGTCATAATTTTTACTTTGCGCAAAACGACTCTACGTAAATTACTTTTTTATTTGTAGGGGATATAAAGTTTTAATTATAGCGTGGTGTAAGCTTTAATTGGAAGAATTGTGAATTCTCGTATTTAGTAAGCATTTGAGGAAATTGTATAAAATAAGTAATTATGTATTGATTTATTTTTATTTCATTCTGATATTTTGTAATAGTTTTTATAAGTTACGCTTTATCACGCATAGCTAGATAACCGGAAAAGACACACTCATAACTTTCCACTCAAAATCTCAACACAATACTTTGTTTTAATAGAGTAGAGAAATAATTTATGTATAAAATCATTCCCCGAATAGGAATAAAACTAACAATTTATAGTTATATAAAAAGTATTATTTTATTCCATTTTATCGAGGGTTTATCTTTATGCTGTTTAACAGATTCTACTTGGAAAAAAGATACTTATTATTATATTATTTCCTTTTTATACAAAAAATTTTTCATAAAAATCAATTTCATCATGATTAATTTTGTGAAAAGGAAAAAATATGTTTATTTTATCGTATAATATCTGATCTTCACCTTGCTTAGAATGTTAATGGAAATTCATTGAAAATTCTTTATCAGTCTTCTAACTTTGTCATTTCGTATCGAATAAATCTGGGAAGATAAGGGCGTGTGTTCAAAGGACTTTCCATTTAAATTTGATTTCTGTTCTTTTACTTTATTCGCTGTGTATATGTTGCAATATTGTTAATTTCAATTAAGATATATGTCAAAAATATCAGAATTTCTGTTTATAACATATAT
Source organism: Dryadula phaetusa (assembly GCA_032432895.1). NCBI lineage: Eukaryota > Metazoa > Arthropoda > Insecta > Lepidoptera > Nymphalidae > Dryadula > Dryadula phaetusa. The sequence goes on along the minus strand of JAOYRS010000109.1, from coordinate 168,357 downwards.
GTACTACAGTTTAAATAAAGTAAATTGTGACAATTGTGTGAGAATTTCAACTTATTCTAGAATTAACGACGTATCGTATAAGTTCATGTTCACTTAGTTTATAATTAAGTAATTTAGAAAGCTTGGGCATCTCTGAAGACTGACTGATTTTATATTTTTTATTGAAACATCTATGATTTTTTTACTTTACCTATAGGTACATACTATCTACCTTATATTATATGCTATACAATCAGCATTCATAAAAAAAGATTTCAAATACACCCTAAGAAATTTTAATGATTCCACATCGCCCATCGCGTTGGAAAAAAATTAAAAAGAATGGCTAGGAAACGGCGCTCGTTTTGCCTTTTAATTTTCCGTTCGCCAGCAGGGCCTTTACATACAGTAGGTATACAAACGTTTACTGTACATCGTATATTTGGTTTATATAAACTTTCTTGCGTAATTTGTGAATTCAATACCCTCTTCTGTTTGGTGTCGTTTGTTTATTTTTACTATGTTAAGTATTTTTTGTATGGTCATCGTGTTTTAGCTAAAATTACGTATAAATGCATAATATGTGAAAAAATTTTCTTTGCTGAAAATATATTTTATTCTCTTATCTGTCTATTTGTAGCTTGAGAAAACCTCGTATATGCAACTAATGTTATTAGGAGTTTATTAACTCCCAATTAAATAGTATATATATTTTTTATAATACCTCTTTACTTTTATCTTTATTATAAAAAAAACTGTAAGATTGAATCACACACAGATTTATAAATAAATAAATTTAGGGAAAGAATAATATATTATTTTATTCACTATTCTGCTTTAGAAATACTAAGCATCCGGTAGGAAATCGTAATGCTGCACTTTATTAAATATAAACACACTACAAATGCAATATTAAAGTGCAACTAGAGCTCCGTTGACGCATAAAAAACGCCTTAGCTATATATACTAGTACGAGCAAATGTCACTTTAAACAGTAGTATACGCGTATACCTATACACTTGGTAACAGTACTACTTACTTTATTTATTGATAAAATATTAGTCTTTTGCCTAACATTAACATAAAGGAACTGAAAGTCTAACTTCCACATATTAATACATAGAACATGCCAAATAGGTCACATCGCCAAATAACTTGTTCTATATACATATATATTTAACTGTACCCAATTAATACAAATGCCTTACCTTGAAATAAAAAACTCCAACTATAAAACCCTCAAAATCGAGGTCGGTCGTGGGACAGCGTCTGACTGTAAACAGGACCGGTTGTGGGTTCAATCCTGACTCGAGAGAATAATTATATTTAAAATGATTTTTACTTCCTCGCTCTGGTCATACAAAGTGCGGCGTTGAGTTCTACCGCTCAACACGCAATATCTCGAATTCAATTGAAAGTAAAGTACAGAGTGTCTTGACACTAGATACTTTCTATCTACCATGCTATGCAGGATAAAAAGCATGAAGGTAAATAAAAAGATTTCATTCACTCTCATTCCCCTTCATCGTACCACATAACGCCCGTCAAACATAACACAACTTCATTAGTAACAAACGCTCTCTTAATACATTACATAAAAGAAGTTACAAACATAAACTGTGCTCTGAATTCAAAGTAACTAAGCCCAAGGATTCCAAACGTGAACTAAACATATAAAGTAAAGGCTCTACGGACGAATGTTCCCGTAATGAGATTCCTTAGATGTTATCTCTTGACAACGAATCCCCAATTTGTGGTCAGTCAATCCCGCGGAGTACCAAAATTCAATTTGCTAAGACAAAAATTATGTCCCCCTAATCTGCCTTGGAAATTATAAAGCAACTTTTCGGTTAAACTCAGATTATTCTGATTGCATATTACGAAAGTGATTTCAATTTTTTTCCCATTTAGCACTAATATTAGCTGTGACGGTATATTTTTCGTAATTGTTTTACATTGTTAGCCGCTTATAATACGGTTTTTTCTTTTTATAAATTTCTTATTTTATTACTGCTTCTATTAATATTATAAGTACAAAGTAGTCCGTTATTTAGTTTGTAAGATATATTTGCTATTTTTTTTACTTTACGTACATTATCACCGTACGTACGTATCATTTTTCAATTCAGTATACGCATTTAATTTTGATTTTATACAATAAATATATATTTACAAATATTTTCCAAAATTATCTAATGAAACTAATTAGTTCCATTCTAATGGAAATAACAAAAAAATATTAATATTAAAATATATATGGTAGCAAATTATAAAAAATACCGAAATGCCCCAAGCAATTACGCCCACGTCGCTTTCTTTCCCAAACAACTTCATACATTGAGACCAATCCGGCCATACTTTTGGGTGTCGACAAGTCTAATATCCAATTAATATGCCGTTTTATCCGATGTCTTTAATTTATTGTATACTATTCACGTATATATTCTCATTAGGTTGACATTCACGCCTATTATGAGCCACGAGATCGTTTGATTCGTCTGATATATAGCGATAGGTTCCAATCGAATAGAGATATAGATTGTATCGTGGAATGTTTGTGCTACTGCTGATAGTTCTATAAGACATCCGACTAAAGGTTATCTAAGCCAAAACAACTAATATACGTAATTTGACTAAATAATATTAGTTAATTTAAATATAAGAATGATGTTCAAGTTTTGTTTACAATATTTAAATTACGTTTATCATTATACCATTTACGGTTTTCTTCGTATTTGGTTGATTGATTGAAAAAACTTAGGAGTAACTAGCTAGTGTTATTTTTAAAACTGATATAATAAAATAAGTAAATAAGTATTCCTTTATAAGCTGAGCCTGATTTAAATTAATAAATATATTAAAATTTTCCTTATACTGGCGGCGCCTAATAAAGTATAAAGAATGTAATTATATTATTGAAAGATTTTCAAATAGCCTTCGTTGTTTTAAAAATTTATCATTAAATATATATACGATTTATGTAATAAAGTTCTGTAATAAATTGTATTTATTTTCACACTACTTTTATCTTAAAACCTACACATAACTGTACATTAACGCATTTATTAAATTTATTTATGCATTTTTAATTAGTAATTTATCGAGTTCATAATAAGACAATTACAAAGCAAATTAAATTCAAATTTTGTAATACTTCCTGTTTGCGAGATTTTAAGAGACCGACATTTTTTATCACGACACGATGCAACCCAACCAAATTATAATGTATTAAAATAGCATTTTAAGTGTAGCTTAACCCTCAAATTTACATATAAACGCTTTACATTAAGGTACCAACCAGTCCTCTTTTACTTGATGGCGTTATTATTTGAAGACAGCACGTCAATCTCACGGACATTACCCGCGGGACGTAAATCGTAAAAGTGAAAAACAATTTAATTCTTAAAATATTGAAGCTGTAAAAGCTGAGAGTATAATTTATTCAATGTGACTGGAAATGCCTTGAATGCAATCGAATCGATGTTTATGTTAATATACTCTCAACTTATTGAGATGTTCGGTTGTTTACGTTACTTGTATAGTTTTCTACTGCGTGTATAGAATGATACATTGTATTTTGTACTATAACACTTCGGGTTAGGTATGATATTTTAATGCCGATATTTAATCAACTTCTTTTAAAGTAGTGGGGTGTAATTGCATCTTAATTATATATTTTACAAGTGATTGACATATATATTTATCGAACATGTTTTAGTTATATTTTTAACAAAAAAAGGTTTTTTTTTACTGTTGTAGATACTTTTAATTAAAATATCACAGAGTAAGTGTTGAGAGGGTAGTGACATATCATTTTGGTATAATGAACTCAATAATAAATTGAAATTGCTAAATCAAACAAAGAATAAAATATTTATATATACTAAAGTTTCTAAGCCTACGTCACTTTGTCTAAGCACAATAGTAGAATTAAAGATTAATAAAATAAATATAAGCATATTTAATTTAATAATTTAACATACTAATAATGCATTATTAAAACAATATTGGCTTCCTGTACTCGTTCTTCATGTTAGCTTTGGGTATGTCAAATTAAACTAACTCCATCGTTACCCTAAATGGAATTCCAACTCAAAACAATGCGTACGATTAAACAAGTTCCATTTGCTTTGTGAGATATCAATACATTTTTTATCAATAAAAGAAACAATGATATTCTACTGTTACATAATAAGTATTTACAAAAACTCTCGAAACAGAGTCATTACGTTTGCAGGACAAACTGAAACAAATAAAAGGCGTCACGCACTCGTTCCTAACAAGGAGCTACTGTTTAAAGCTTTTGTGTAATACGCAAGCTTCCCCGTGGCCTTTAGTAAGCTTCACAACTGCTCACATTGTTTCCAGTGGGACCTCATCGAGTTCGTAGAAAGCTCTAAAAAGAAGTGAGCTTCGCATTATAATAAATTCTTATAGCTTTTGTATGTCTTGTAAATTGAGTCTTTTGTTCTGGATTTCAAGGATGCAATCTTAAACAGTAGCTAACTATATGGACATTGTTTTTTAAATCACGTAGAAAATTTGTGTGAAATTTTTACATTTTGACTATTATGTTTGTACCTTTTGTTGTACTCGTGAAATAATTGTAGTGTTGACAGGCTGTTTCTATTGTGTTTATATTGTGAGTAGGGTGTGACTAATTAAATGTTATAGTTGTAAATGTTAGATGTTGGCACGTGATATGACAAAAAACTCAAAAATTATTATTAAATATACATATTAATGAATACACTTTAACGAAAGCAAACTTTAATATTAAATATATTTTTTCAATGTCTAAGATCTATAGTAATGTCACAATAATATTTAAGAAGATTTCCTTCGAAGATGTTTCAACGATTAGTCCCCTAATTTAAATGTTACAATTGAAATTAAAATATTTTAAGACACTTAGCCTTTAGTTCTTTTGAGTGCAAGTTTTTTTTGACCGTGACGCATGTCAAGTTAATAGGATTAATTTTACGTCAAAGCCAGGGTTGGTATGCGTAGCCGAGATGTAGATCTTTTTGTATATCTTTTGGAATATTTTGTGTCAGATGACCTTATCGTAGGGTAATCTAAGACCACACACCCGTCATTCAAATTAATCGAGGGTGCGGTCACAATGTGTAATTTGAATATGGATAATCTGTCACAATTCTATATGGAGACAGGTAGGTTTGCTTTCTTTAAATGTAGTTTCTTTCTTAAAAAACGCTATATGATATTAAAAGGGCTATAAAGTTATTCTATGTCAGAAATCTCTCTTTATTATTCTCTCTTTATTATTCTCTCTTTATTATTCTCTCTCTATTGTCCTTATTTTTTTAGCTTCACGCTTTGTCCCTAGCAAAGTAGTAATTTTTCAGATCAAACATCTATTCAAACTCTTATTTACTTGCGCATATATCATAAAAGTGTATGAGTATATGTATATTTGGTTCAAGTTTTTAGGTAAAAAGCAAGGTAGTTAAAGAAATCGTGGTATCAAAATAAATATAAAAGTGCAATAAAGTTAATTTGGAAAAAAATAATGTTCTATTTAATCAGATAATATACGTTAACTAGCCCAAACTAAACGATATTCGAAATTCCTTGTAAATGGCGGAGCTAAATGCAGTGATTATTCTGACTATAGTGACCTTTACTTAAAACTTGAAATTTTATAAGCTTGATAAATAAATATTGTCAGAATCAGGTAATTATTAAAATATTAAACATATAATAATATAATTTTAAAAGATAATTAGCCAGATATTGATATAGAATGCTAATTAGAACTTTGCTTTGAAATGTGTCCCAATTATTAGTTCTTAAGAAACTTATAATTAAAACAAAATTATTATTTTTTGATATTAATTAAAAATAAATTAAAATTGTCTTATGAAGGAGAATAATTTTAATATTTGATTGGTTTAAAAAATAATATATAAAAATATTGCCGTTATGAAGTGGGATATTGTCTGACTTATAAACAATAGTGGTAGATTTTATATTATTGTTACGGAAGAAATGAATGACGGCGCTCACGTCATGACTCAATTTTGGTTGGTCACTAAGTTCTCTCTGACAGTTGATGCCGGAAGAGCGTGAATTCGAAACAAAAAAAAATAATCAGACGTAACATAATATAGATGTGATTGGCTATGGGTTCAATTTCCACTCGGAGCAATTATTATAATAAAAAATATTTTCATTTATTTTTACCCTACTATGTGGGATAAAGCGTAAAGCTGCTTTTTTTTTTAATTAGAGGTCAACAAAGTTATGTTAGTAGTCATTTGCATTCACCTTCTGTGAAAGGAACGTCAACGCTATAACGCACATTGACGAGGTCTGGCGTAATGTGTGGATGCAGTAAGAAACAAAGATACTTAAAGTTTATTTTTTCCTTATATTAAACATAATTAATATGAATTACTGTAAAATAAGTTTATAAAAGATATATTTAATCTAATTTATAAAATGTATATTTTAGGAAGGATTTTTTTTTATTTTTAAACTACCCTTTACTAGAAAACCGAATCCTGCTAAGTTTAAATTTTTATACGTTTTCTAAAATATTATCCTATACCCAAAGAATATTAAGAATGGTAAGAAAGATTTCTGAAGTAAAGGTGAGTGATACGAGATGGCAAGGGAGACCACGGTGGACTTTGAAAACACAGTATTGAAGATACCAGAGGGCCCTCCGAAGGGCCGTGTAAAAAAAGGTAATGTAACTCTTTACATAATAAAATCTTTGATTTTCACGATTTTTACACATTTTAAATAAAACTATTTTAAGCTGATTAATCGCGTAAACCTGTAACCACAGGTAGAGCGAATCTACCTAGTAATAAATACGTATATATTTTTTTATAATACTTTATAATCTTAAGTGTAGAATAACACTTTAAAAAATTGAACATATTAAAAATATATTTATTTTTATTTCTTCTTCTCAAACGATTATTTTCTAGGGTCTAGAGATGCTAACAACGTAAATAAATTGTAACAAGCGCACGCCCTCGGTCGACGCAGCCGGTAGCAGAACGCATGGCTTAGCAGTCAGAGCGCTTAGACGGTTTCCATGAGTATCTCGCGGCGTTCAAAGTTTTATACCGATTTCACTTTTTTTAATAATAATGTTTGAACCGTTAGATTTTCAAAAACGTATTTTTGAACTACTAAAATATAGGATATCAATCCCTTTCTATATATATTTTTAAATATTTAGAAGTATTTTTTAATGAAAAGAAAGTATTTCCAGTAACTTGTACGTCCGATTTATTTGATCTTGCCACAATTTACCGTCGCAATACTACGGTGGCTGAAAGCCTGTGATTAAACAATAAATCGTCTAGCCCGAGCCTTAAGAATGGCTCAGCTTACCTTAGGGTCATTCAACGGCCTGTAATAACAAAGACTCCCTTAAATATAAAGCTTTAAGTACTCCAATTAAGTTATTCAGATTTTATCAATTTGTTTCACTGATTTCATGTATTGATGTTGACTTCCTTTTCTTTGTTTTAGTTATGTTTTTTTTATTTATATATTATTCACAAGTTGTTAGTTAATTTTAGTATTTTTTTCCATAGTATGAAATATTATTTTATTTCTTTTTATAGCTTTACGATTTTAGAATTCGATGCAAGTTAGATAGAAAGTACCTACTGCCAAGACACTCTGTACTCAGCTTATTGGCGCAAGTCAACGCGGTGATTTGCCTTACCTGGATATTTTTTTTAGGATATTTTTTATTTAATTTGAAAGTAGAACAAGTATTACAAACGACTTAAACAACAAACTCCCATTCTACTTTATATTATAACATATTGTACTACAATATTGTCGTATGTCTAATTCAAAGCTCGAGCCATTTCAAAAGACCACGTTGTTTTCAGTTCGTCACAGTATTACGGTTGATTATTTCGCCTATTGAACGATTTCGGTAAGTCAGTGTATGAACAATGGAAACATCTAAATTAGAGAGAAGAATTGATGTTCCGGGCTTTTCAAAGACGGCACGTAATAGAATAAACAATAAATAATACGTATTCCTTGGCTATTCAATCAATGTCACAGTATTTAAATAGAAAATATATGCCGATGTCTCTCTGAAACAATATAAAAGCTTATTATTTACTATTTTTAAAGTGTTATTCTATGCTTAGGATTAGAAAATATTTTTGAAAAAACGTATAAAAATATGAACACAGCGGGATTTGAATCCACGTCTATTGGATATCGTCCAAGCGCTCTCACTGCTAATAAAACGCATCGATTATCGGTGAGAGCACTTGGACGATATCCAATAGGCGCGGGTTCAAATCCCGCTGCATTCAATTTTTTATACGTAATTTCAAAAATGTAATATAAAAGCTTAGTAAGTTCTCTAATGTGAATTTACTACAAAAAATTTAAATTTTCTTATACCTTTCTAGTACCTGGTAAAGTTAATTAGTTATTCAGTTTGTAAGAATTAATACATCTGCTAATAAGTTACTTCTTCTTTTACTGATTTTTATTTTTGATTATGCTGTTTTGCTTCATGCGTTTAGTTCCACGGTTTAATCACGCTTAGCGGCGCAAATAGGAAGTACCTAAGGTCAAGACACTGCGTACTCTGTTTTTTGCCAAATTCAAGACATTGCCTGGTGAGTGTCGGAACTCAAAGTTGCACTTTGTCTAACGAAAGCAAGGAAATTAATATAACTTAAATATAATTATTTCCACAAATGGGAAACGAATCCATAACTGATCGAGTTTGTCTTTCAATATTGAGGAAATTGGGATTTGAACCCATAAACTTTATTAGGTCAACCACTGTACTACTTGGTTATTACTTATTAGTAATATACTTATATATTATGTTTCCTTAACAAGTATTCTTCATAGCAGTATTCATAATTAATTAATGGCGGTGGACTGCATCGCGCATCGAGCGGATGCCCACATTCCATTGTCGTGTAACTTACGCACATCGTTCGTCAAGTTGACAAGCGTTAATCCAGTTTCCGGATGCCTACTAACGATATTCGATGTTAATTCGAAAGTGAGTTACTTTTTTTAATTTTTTTTCCAATTTACATTGCAAACGTTCTTATTAAAATGGACAATGTGATTTTTTACACTTCTTTTTAATATATATATATATATATATATATATATATATATATATATATATATATATATATATATATGCGTACTATTTTTTTGACTAGGGCAAGTTAAAATTATGTATAAGACGGCCATGCAAATTAGTTTAAATGATTTAAATTAAATCTTTTTTCATAATAAAAAAATACAGTTTTAAATATTTTAATTTACTAGAATATTATTATATTTCTTTGTATATTTATTGCAATTTGCTTACACTCAGCATTGAAATGAAAAAATTCGTGTATCGTAGTAGGAGAACCGAAATTATCCCCCCTAGTCTGAATCTCGATGACAAATCGTTGCGTAAATGATAGTGTTCGCTCGTTCGTATGGGGTTCTGTTTTTGTTATTTGACGTATGTACGTCTGTTCCCGGCTATTGTTAGCATGCGTTTTTGCAACCAACCTCTATTGATAGTCAGGTGACCGTAGGGAATATTTTTTGTTCTTTTTTTTTATGCCAACCCTCAATTTCGCTATGCTCAATCGATGTTCGCTCTGTGAACATGTTATTTTGATAAATTTAATAAATTCTTGACAATAAAACTACAAGTCAACTAAAAGTGTGAAGTTAAAAAAAAATGTAATAAGCAATAGTCATTATAATTAATAATTTAACTGTGATTTATGATCATTGATAACAGGATGTTGTATTTATTGTGATATAACATATTATCGATATGACTTATTGTTATGTCGACTTTTTTATATTTATTTTTAATCTTGACTTATAAATTTTATATGAAATCACATGATTATTTATATGATTTTACACGGTATTGGTTTTTCTCGTATGTCATTGGTGTCTGGAAGAACCGGGTGTCAGGAAACTCCGATCTCCACATTCTAGAAAATCGATAAATTAAATTAAGTATTAATTTAACGCCGCGCTTTATGTTTGTCGTCTGGGTACTTAGTTATTAAATTTACGAATTTAATAAATCCTGCAAAGGATTGAAGCCACGACCAATGCTTACATGACGTGACACTAGACGCTACGCCATGACAACTATAAGTGAGTCTTTAATTTTAATTTGTTACAAACGAAATATTAACATTACACCACTAATACTAGAAATTAAAAAAATATTCAATAAATAAATTCATTAAGCATAAAACTGAAAAAAAAACAATGAGTTAAAATAAAAAAATTGACATTAATAAAAATATTTATAATAAATAAGAACTAAAATTTGAATATATCATTTGAAAATCAATTTGGTACCGATCGCATTCATTTCAACCCTTTCACGGCTCACAATCAGATAAATGGCACCTGGTAAGATTAAACTTTTGGGCGGCATGTGGGTCGATGACATGGGTAAATTACATTATTAATCATTATCTACTGCCCTCCGTAGAACAAAGGTAATGATGAGTGCCCCCGGGTAGGTTCTGTCCGACCATACGCTTCCTGTTACTGTTTAAAAATAGATCTATTAATCAATGGGACTATTGATGGGTTACGTTTTGTTTCATAGTTACAATGAATTACATTTTAAAATTAAGTGATTATATATATGTAATTTCTGAAGTAAATATTGTTTTGTTTATATATTGCCTTGTATGCTTAAAAGCATTTATTAGAAAATAAACAAAGCTTATCTTTTAATTATAGTTATAGGTCTTTTGTCTTTTATAAGATTATTCAGTAATTAATTTTTCAATTAGGTATTTGATAGCGGTCATTTTGGGATACATGATTGTAAATGCATGCATGCATATAACATGTTTCAAATTTGGGCGGACTATGGCGAAAGGTGTGTATTGACACTGGGCTCTCTCTGATCTTATTGTCTTTGTTCAAAATATATTTACCATTCGTTCTATAAAAAAAAGAGTTAACTAAGCAAATATGAATTAGAGTTGCCAATATATTGATTAAAAGTTCCCTTGACACATAATAAATATTAAATCATAAATTTTTAATATAAAGAGAAAGCTTTAAGAATTCTTTTATAGCAAATTGTATTAAACAGTTCGAGCCACGTTCTTTCTCACCACTAACAAGAACATGACACTGGTTTTGACAGTTTCAGAAAATAATAACCTATTTCTTGTCAATCAAAACTAAATTGATTTTCAAAATAGAATCAAACGATATTCAGTATAGGCGTAAAAAAGTGAATAAAAAACATTAAAAAAACCTTATCCTTGAGTGTGTTCTTCGTATTTCAATTACGGCCACATATTCACGGGATCGTATTTTGCTTTCTTTCATTTCATTCGAAATAATCTCTACCGCAAACAGCGTTTTGTACAGTCAAATTGTCAAATATAATACACCTTTTGTGTTTTGAAAAGCGATTATGGCCTTTTTGTTGTCAAAATTGAGGTTTGAATTTCTCGGGTTTCACAATAGTTGCGATGTTTATCAACCAGGTGTTCGCCGTCCCTTAAATGTAATTTAATTGAGTACAGATTTTGATGCAACTTACTATTTACTATACAAATTCTACATGAAAAAGTTTATACAAGGATTGTTCTTAATATGATTTCTTAACATCTTCATATTGATTATATATTTTGTGTATTTTTTATTAACTCACAAAATTAGATATACTGTTCCCTTCTGATTTAAAATATCAAGAAAGACAGGAAAGAATTTAATAACTAAGTGCTTGATCACAAAAAATATATGTATAAATTTCACAGTATAAATTTCCCAAGAAAAAGTTTGCGATATTTTTAATTATTTTTTGTCTTATTTATAGGTATTAGGACTAGAAAGTATATTTTAAAAGCGTATAAAAATTTAAATTCTTTAGGAAATCGCCCAAGTGCTCTTACTGCTAGCTATGCATTCTATATCCGGATGTATGGCAGATTAATCATAAATGTGACATAATACTTAAAAAAATAAAAACAATGATTTAAAATACTTAATTAAAACTTTCAATAAAACTACTAGAAACTATAATTTATTTCTGTGAAATATTCAAAACAAATTATATAAAACCTTGATTAGCCATTCATTCATCTAAGCAATTGTCAAATATTGTATACAACAAACATTGACTACTCGTAAAATGAAATATTCTGACAGCTTCCTAATAATTATGGTATAATTACCAACATGCCGCTTCAACTGGCCGTATAGTGTTGTAATTAAGCCTGTATCGACCACGAAATACCATGGCAGTGCTGCCAGACGTAGCGTTAAATTAATTTTAAAGGTAAAGTGAGTTAAATACAACAACGTGAGCTATGGTAAATGAATATAATAATATTTTGGCAAAATATACGTATTTTTAATTTTTTTAATTAACATTTTTTTCTTTTATTAAGTTAACTATGTATATATTTATATATATGTACATATATTACAGACAGCCAATACATTATATTATAATACAGGGATAAAGCAAGAATTATGATACGATCTGTAATTAGTATTACGCTAATTTGCAAATTAGTTGATGCGTAATATTAGATCAGGCCGAGTAATAACAGCGATAATCTCACATCGAGTAGCCGTGTAACATTTTGTTCTAATCTTTTGTAATTTTTTTTGTGTTTTCAAGTAAATATTTTAAGTTAATAGGATTTAGACCTCCTGGTGTGGAATGTATTAAAATAGACAGATGTTCGTAGTAGATATTTTCATGTGATCATGATCAAGATGTTTGTTAAAGGTAGATAGTGAAAGTAAACTCAAATTATTGATACCCAGTTAAGCTGTTTGTCTGACTGTATGTGAGAAGCTGTGTGTTTAATATCATTTGGAGAAAGTTTTGCTGGCGGAAATGCTATATTTCTAAGAATGGAGTTTCTGACGCGACTCTACTCTTTGCGAATTTGTACATATATATAATCTTATAATTTTAGAATATTTATTATTAAAATTATTAAAAAAATAACAATAATTATAAATAAAAGTAGTTACATAGCAATATCAAAATAATTTTCAATCCCAACGAAATCATACTAAAGCTTATTGAAACGTAGAAACTTTTAAATATATTAAAACCTATTTCTTTCGATTCACAGTTCACCGATTCTGCTGCCCTGACGATTTTTTATACAACATCAAAGAAATTCTATTTCTATTGAAATGTCGACTTCTCTTTGACTAAACTCGCAAAGCCAAGCATGGTTCCTATGTAATTTCCCGTTATATTCTTCACCTTAAGACGTTTTTAAGCTTTCATTAAATTTGGACGTTACGACGGCACAGTGAGCCCGTTTCTGACTGTATACACGATGATTATGGATTCAATCCGCTGCTAGGTGTCAATTGGTTTTACAGTATTGTTATTTTATTTTTCCTCATTTATTAATTACGTCTCATAATACAAAGCATGTCTTATGCTTTTAAAGGCACAAAAATTCAAATTTTTTTAAAATTTAAATAATCTTTGGGTATACTATTGTTTATTTAACTTGTAATTATTGTTACATAAGGGCAATGCTTGTTATATTAGTAGTGTACAAATTAACAAAAAAAAAACATAGTTGGTTACTAAAATACAGATAAGCACATCTTATGATATATCACATTAAGTCCAGTAATTCACTTACAATATATTTTATAATTTAATAATGTATATTACAGAGTCATAGTTTAGTTATAAAATTAATATTAAAAAAAGAAATATATATCATTATTTGATTTCTTAAATAAAACATTAAGAATCGTTCAATCAAATTCAAATCAAATTCACATTTCAATAAACAACGTTCCTTTTTACGACATAAACTCGAGTATTTATGGACAGAAATTTAGTGAGTGCAAGGTAATTTGTTCGATAAATCACAGCGAGAGGAATAAAAACGAAAGTGTCCGCTCGGAAAGTAAATTTATTTCTTTCCTTTACATTTTCTTGGCTGTTAAAACTTTTAATTATTTATTGGATAGCGCCCATTGCTTCGCTATAAATCAATAGCTTGTATCAAATTAGAAAGTCATTGATTATAGATATAAATGTCAGAAATAATTATTTTATAAAATTTTTATTTTTTTCAAATTTATACATTTCAAACGAATTAATTTCATATGTTTTATTCTAGACTAGACAAGGCGTGGTCACAGTTAGAGTACCTGTGCTCGGCCTACTGTAAACCGCTTGAAATATTGAGTTTTTTAAAATCTATATATTTATAAATACCAATATATACGTGATTAATTTGTTTAAAATAGTTTCATTTAAGATATCAAAAAATATCTTAAGTGTTTCTAGATATATTAAAGAATAATATATTTGTAAATTACATGTATACTAATAACATCGTGGTGCAGTTCTGGTGTGTGTCTGTCTTTTCTGGGAGATATTCATATTAGGATCATATCTACAAAATAGTTCGAAGAATTATAGCGTTGGGTTCTGCCATACGTACGCAGTCTCTTGTAAAGTTACAAACTACAGCTAAAATATCCATTTGTTAGCCTCTTTGTATGAACAGTATATTTCAATTGCATACAAATTTAAAAAAGCTATTGGTAAGACAACGGGTAGGAAATTTAAATTGTCATAGGGCTATAAAAAAAGAATAAAAATGTAGTTACTTTCATGGAAAGCTTACCATCTGCAGCGTCACTTCCATCGACTATTAATATTTGTGACAATGTTTTTGCAGATTTTAGCATTAATTTTCTATTATTAAAAATATAGGTTTTTTAAGAATATATTATATTTATAAGTTCTTTAAAATTATAAACTAGTTTTATATACCATATAGCTAAGCAAAGAAACCAAAATGAAATGGAACCAAAGAACAGAAGATGCGCTTAGTGGCGTGCAGCAGCAGCATGTAAATATATGAAGAAAGATTGATAATAGTGATCAGATATTAACAATATAATCATTTAGTCATTGGGAAAAATTAGACGATTTATTTATATTTTAGTCAATTCTACCTAAGTATAAGTTTAAAAATTTTTTTGTAAATTGAATTGAGATAATAAATATAAATATTGTATTTAATATAACATATGTGTGGTTAATAAAGTAAAATAAATTAATATGAATTTTTATTTATATCAATATGTAAATTTTCGATCTTATTAAGATTTCCCATTAAATAAATAATAAAACACATTGTCCTTTTTGGAACAATGATTCTAATATCTCGAGAATTATAAATCCTCTAAATTGTTTTGTATTCGGAAAATGTATCGGATGAGGTCGCTTGAAGATATTATCACTGTTTGTTTTTAATGAAAATGCGATTTTATTATTTGTTTTATAATTTTTATCATGTAATTTAATTATTTAAAATTGATATGTTACGAATTGAGGCCCGCAGCTTCAAAATAATTGTCATACTATTATCATTTCCATCTTCCGTAGTCCAAAAAACAAAACGTGAAATCTCTTCTTTACATTTTTCCGCCTAAGAACTTTGTTATATACTTGTCCACATACCTACTCTAAAAATTTCCTTGATTCTAATAAATAATATATGCATATTAAAATTGCAATCAATTAACGAAAAATTGAAGTAATAAATAGAATAATTATTAACACATGTATACTATTGTTACATATATTTTATTTATTTTTTTTAACTTCAGTTTAATCTCGCAAAGCATTTGTAGACAGTGAGTGCCTACAGTCAGGACACTCCATACTCCACTTTCCGCCAAATTCGAGACATTGCGTAGTAAGAATAATTTAAATATAATCATTCCCCCGAGTGGGAAACGAACCCACAACCAATCGTATTATCAGACGCTTTCGCGCCACTGCGTTACCACCTCTAACTGAAAACGCGATTGGTAGTGGGTTCGATTCCCACTAAGGGAAGTATTTATATTTATATTATTTTCACTTCCTCGTTTTGGCAAGACAAAGTGCGGCGTTGAGTTCCACCACTCAACACGTAATTTCGAATTTGGTGGAAAACGAAGTACGGAGTGTCTTGACACTCTAGGAACTTTCTGTCTACCCTGCGGGATAAATGCATTAGCATAAAAAAATTTTCTATATAATAATTTAGAAATAAAATTCATAGTAATTTTTGTGATAGATTATATATAATATTATAATTATAAACTTGTGTTAGATAGTAATCTTTACCATATAAGTCTATATTAATATACATACTTTCTTACGCTTCAAAATTGTACTAAAACACGTAGACTAAAACAACTCATTCTATGACTTAACATCTTACGTTAGCAGAGTTCGTGTATTGAATAAGAATTGCGGATGAAGTTAGATCATTACTGAAGGCTATCTAGACGTCTGTATTGCCCCCTAGATTACGTAGGCAGGTTCTGTTAGAAAAGTGATGGGCTTTCATTAACTCGTATAGTACTAATATATACTTACAGGCTTTAATGTTATTCTACCGTTGTTTCAATTTAAAGTTTGTAATTCTGTTATAAATTGAATACATATTCAATGACTAAATTTACTTATAATAAATTTAATTTTATGCTTATTAAAGCAAATAAAACAGGTTCACACTTTATCGAAACTCGAAACAAGGTAGTAGAGGTAGCCTAGTGTCAAGACACTCCGTTGTTTGTTTTCTACCCGAAATTGAGACATTGCATGTTGACTGGCTAACTTAACGCTCTTTGTCTAACAACAGCTAAGAAATAAAAATAAACAATAAATTCAATTAACCCGAATAATAATCAAACTGAAAACCAATTGGGTTTAAAGTCAGACACTGTCTCACGAATGAATATGTATCTTACAATGTGTACAATTTTGCTTACTATATTTATTTTATGAAGAAAACACAACCAAGAAGAAATAAGCATATTTATCTATTGGTGAGTACTACATGCATTTTCGTATCGTACTTATGATCACAATTCATAATGACATTTTTTTATTTTTTGTGATTTTATATTAGGAAGGCATTTTTATATTAGATATAGGTTTAAAATCTTTGTACCTCACGATAATAACCTTGAACGAAGCATTAAAATAATACCCAGTACTTATTTAGCCAATCAGTATGGCGGAAGGTATCTACATTAAATTTGTTAATCAAATTTCCCATCAAGTTTTTTTTTTTCAAATAATTAAATGAAATAAAGAACTAAGTAGAGTAGGAAGTACCTAATATCAAGATACTCCACACACCACTTACCGCCGAATTTTTGTCATTGCGTGTTGAGTGACGAAACTCAACGCCGCGCTCTGCCTTACCAGAGTGAGGGAAAGGAAATAATTTCTTACTAAAATCGAACCTACAACTGATCGCGTCTACAGTCAGTTGTTGTTCATCTGCGCCACAATCGGCCGCATATATAGAAGAAAGTCTATTTTTTTCGAGATATAAGAAAGTCTATTTTTAATGACACTCCTTTCATTACGTTCCGTCACATTTTAGTCACAACGGCGTCATCAGTAAAAATCAATAAGAAAACATCAGATGGGCCACCTATTAAAAAAACGTTTATTCAATTGAAAGGAGAAAAGATTTCTAACACTTAGCTATTAACACAAGCATTTAACGCTTGGTAAAGCTATTATACCTTCACATTTATATTCAAAAGATCAACAAGTACATAAAAGAGTAAGATCGAACAGAAGCCGGTCGTCTGTTTGTCCAATATAATGGGTTCGATGTTTGCGCAGCGTGATTGATGCGGACATAATGGGTCGATATAGCTTTGAAGTCACGGCTCTTAATGTTTACCTGTATGGTATACTACTTAATTTTACATAGTTTCTTCTTATTTTCTTTTTATATTTTGGTTGTTAAAAAAAAAACTATTATTTTCCTTTTAGCTTCACGCTTTAATCCCGCATAGCAGGGTAGATAGAAAGTGTCAAGATACTTCTTATTGTCTTACAAGAGCCAGGAAATGATAATAATTTAAACATAATCATATCCCCGAGTGGAAATCGAACCTACAACTGATCGGTCACGATAGGCTTACATTTTATTAGCGAAAGTATTATTAAGTAAGTAAGAATCAATCCAAGAAGACTATATTGTAAACCCAATGTAAAAATAACTTTGAGGAGAGCAAATTTTCTCGCTAGCTCTTCTCAGTACTGTCTTCCAAACTGGTAGTAGCTTTTATGTAAATTGACTTCTTGCACAAATAATATTTTTATTTTATTAAAAATAGTTTCTTTAAAAGTATGTAAAAATCAATGAAGAGAAGTAAGTAAGAAATAAAAGAATAGAAGAAATTGTAATAATATTACAATTAATAATTAAGCAAGTTTATTTTTACTGCAATTAAGCTAAATTCTTTAATATATAGATTTACTTAATGAATTCCTGAACCTACAAGAAATATGTAAATATGAAGTAATAATATTGTTACATCTATGGTCAGCAGTGGATATTAACATAAATATTTAAATTTAAATCAATTTCTGGTAGTAACTGAGGCTATAAATGTTGAAAATAAACAAAAAAATAAGGGATATTGTAATAAATAATGGTATTATGGTAATGCACCCTCACTCAGTCCTAACGAGAGTCAAACGAGTGGCATTCGGCATCAACTACTCGTTTGCATGACATCAAAATATACATTTTGAATTAATTTACATGAACAACCGACGAAATATGCATCTTTGATTCCTCTTTAATTTTGTTTTGTCGGTGTTTTCTTCTTTGTACTTTTACTTTTTAGATAAAATAGTTATATTTTATTTAATAAGTAATTGAATATATATGTATTATTATTTTTATTCTTTTCACCTATCGCGGCACAATGAGCGGCGTCTGACTGTAAATGCGGTTGGTTGTGGGTTCGGTTCCCAGTTGGGAAAATAATTATAGATATATATTTTTTTAAATTTCCCTGTTTTGGTAAGACAAATTACGGCGTGGAGTTTCGCCACTTAACATGTTAAGTGGCAAGTGGTGAAACTGAACAATCATACATAGCTCGGATGTATTGTATTAGGACGGAAAGCAGCGAAAGGATTGTTTTGAAGCTAGATTCACTGAGACGAACCTGTAATGAGTAATAGAGTGAAGCAGTTTTCTTTTAAATGTCTACATCGTTGAGTTACTAAACGAAAGGCATTTAATAGATTTCATCTGAGGTGCAGTTAAAAGTTGTGAGCTTTTATGTTATGACGTTTATTATTGGCAGGTGTGATGCAAGTATCAGCTGTTGATATAGGCGCTTGATGTATATTTATATATAAATCCATATATACTATATATATTTTTACGGACCAGTAAACGCGAAGACACGTAAAATACATATTACCACAGCTACATTTGCATATATATGTGTGTCATATTATTTTTTTGTATTATCAATGCATTACTAACTACATAGAAAAAAAAACATTCTCTAAGTGAATTTTAAATATGGTAAATTTTATCATATCATATTAAAAATCGAATTGTGGAAAGCAATGGGCTTTGATAATGATTTGTGTATTTATTATAGTAAAGAAAGAATAAGAAGAAGAACGAAGAAGAACGGAGCTTTTTAAGTTTGAACGCTCTTTGCCCAAGACGAGAAAAACATAGATATGTAGAACTAAGAAAAAAAACCGTATATACAAGTAAAAAATTTACCTTACCGCTTTTAAATAGACATGATTAATATCTTCATCCACTAAAGTAAATACAATGTAAATTATGCCACTAACTTTATAATTACTATGTATAATAATGAATGTAATCCTTCAAAATCTATTGCTGCAATAGGCAAGTGCGTTAGCCGTGAATTGTTTTGTTTCCCTCGATGAATATTGAGCTGTCAAAGAAGTCGTCAGATAAGCAGCGTGCCGTGTAATTATTTTCGTAAATGTACCATTTACTGTGATAGAAAGTATTAAATTATATGCTTCACCCGCCGTAGTTCTTTGAATATTTCACACGATAAGTTTTTAATAAAAGACTGTGAGTTGCCGTTCCTGACTATTGTTTTTAAATGTTCCGCTTAGTTTTATATTTCAATACTTTTATTTATAACTTAATTAAGTTTTTGAACGTAACAGACGTTCGAGATAATGTTTATTTTTTTTGATATCGACATTGAATACTAGGTAAGTATTTATAAGTATCAATATATTTTTACATTCTTTTTTATTTTTTTCTTTCGTATTTACGTATATCTTGCTTGACGCATTTTATCAGGAACTTATAGAGAATCTATTAATAAAGAATTGTTTTTAATTTTTTCATCTGTAATTCTGAACTAATTCTGTCTGTACCAGGACTATATTTATCTAAAAAAAATATTTTTTACTAACATATATATGTTAAACATATATTTCCACGAACACTAATCAAAGCTGTCACTAATATTATTATAACAAGAACAGTTTAAATTATTGTTAATATAAAAAAAATATTTACATACGCCCAGACGAGTACGTGCAAAATACTACATAGAAATCTCACTTGTTATTTTATATTTCATCACTTTTAAAGAAGAGACTGGTCTCAATTTGTCAACCATATTTCTAAAAGTTAGAACACACTTGCAATAACAATCTTTTGTTGACAGTTTTCTTTTGAATCTGACAAACTTAAAAGATTCTCACCGAAGCATGTCCACTTGGGATAACAACAGCTGTCCTTTTCATCTAACTGGAATATATTCTTTGAGCTTATGAAAATAGTAAAACTTTATAACTTCTGCTTATGTACCATATTAAAACTTTATAATGTTAAAAATATGTTTTTTTTAGTAATATTGTTATATCTAGTATTTATTTTTTATTTTACTTTAAAAATTGTAATACAAAAATATATAAATATCCTCCGTATTTATTTTTTTGTTTAAAATGTAGACACAAATTGTTGAAATGTATGAGAAAAAAAATTATTGCGAGATAAAAATTAGATATATTTAAAAATATATATAAAAAAAAACATTAAAAGGCGTTTTATTACCTAAAATTTCAGATGATTAAATATTTATTATTGATATTTTAGATGTCGGTTTTCAATGTGAAACAGAATTAAATATCAATGAATTTAATAAAGTATTTTTTTATAATAGCCATGCCACTTCACGTTTTGTCCTGCATGTGAAGGTAGTCGGAGACAGCCTAGTATCAAGACCTCTCTATTGACTGCTTTCGAAATCGAGACATTACTAGTAGTCTTAGCAGGCCAAGCAAATAAAAATAAATTTTATATATAATTGTTCCTACAAGTGGGAATGGATCCGATAACCGATCCTGTTTACAGTCAAACGCTGCACCATGATGGTCAATTATCTATAAAGTTTTAAAACATCAAATTAAAAGTTTCAAGCTTATATATCAAGTTTAATGATAAATTAATAATATATATCTATGTTGTTATGGATAAACTTAAAATATAAATCAATAACGTTTTAACACATTTAAATATTGTTTGAAAATAAATCTTAATTAAGGAGAATTACACAGTATAAATAACCGCCTCAAATAATGTTTAATTTGAATACTTAAAAGACTTTGGCTCGATTCGCTTACATTTATATGTTTTGATTTTATGGATGTCAGGATAATTATAATTTCTCTGTACTAACAACATTCAAATATTATTTTGTATATTAATTTAAAAATTTTATAACTTTTTTTTAAATCTCACTTTTTAATTGCGCATAGAATGAAAGACAGTACTTAGTGTCAACTACGTAAGCCACTTTGTGCTTTGGCGGAACTGAACGCTGTGTTTTGTCTCACGAAAATAATTTAAATATTAGTGTTTCAAATACAATTTAAAATGTTTAGCAAAGTAAATTGGCAATAATTAGAACTCCAGAGTCGAGAAGCTTGATATTACAATAATTAAGCTGTCTAACAAGCAGAAAATTTTATCACTGAACAATGGCTAAGCGACAACAATGTCGTCAAATAAAGACGCTCGCTTCCAAAAGACTACTATTACGCAAATAAAACTGTTCATTAAATTCCTTATTTATGTGTTCGAGGGCTAGAGGGGGGAGAGGGCATTCGAACGTCATAAATTTCCCCCCTTTGACATTAGCCTTCTGTTTCTGTTGAATTTTCTGAAACTTGAATTTTCTTAAGCCAGTTAGTTAGTTTATATATATATATATATATATATATATATATATATATATATATATATACATACATATTTACATATATACATATATATGTGTGTTAAATGTTTCATGCTTATAACCACTATAATATTTTTACGCTATTTATATTATTAATTAACCTTTATTATTATATAGTTAACCTATATTTTTTAATTAAAATGACTACTTGTAATAACGGCATTTTTCCATGTTGCAATTATAATCTTTTCTAGGTTTTACATACTTTTTAAGGTGTATCTGCACTTAATAATTTTGCTATATACTAGAACTACCTCGCTACCTCTATTAAGTATGTCTTACATAATCGTGTCTGCTTGCTAAAAACAACAGAGATATACCTATACTTCTTTTTCAGTTAGTTTAAAATTAGAGAACTTGTGTTTTTTTTAAACTTGAGACAAGTTGCATTTGAACTTCTTATTAGGAATATCGTAACTGTTGAATTATGGTACTAGAAAAATAAATTTCCTAAGAAAAATATATCTTGAAACAATTTGTAATCAAATTATTATGAAATAAAATTAACTGGATAAAATGTATGTGTTACCTACACGCTATATAAATTACACCACCTTGTTCCAGGTAACTCACACCTCACATCCCCTCAAATCAAACAAAGAAGTTGACAATGGGCAAATACAAGGCCCCGAAGTCCCTTATTCTACAATATGGCCTATTTTTAAATCATAAAATTATCCTAGAGAATGGTCGTGGCGCAGTGGGACAGTGTTTAACTGTAAACTCAATCGGTTGTGGGTTCGAATCTCACTAGAAGGAGAATGATTGTGTTCAAATTATTTCTCTTGTATTTGCTCTGGGAAGAAAAAGCGCGGCGTTGAGTTCCACCATTCAACACGCAATGTCTCAAATTCAGTTTAAAGCGTAGTACGAAGTGTCTTGACACTAGGTACTTCCTATCTACGCTGCTAAACGGGATAAAAGCGTGAAGCTAAAAAAAATAAAAACAAATATTCTTCGTTTTTTATCGTAACGTTATTATGACAATTAAACATTTTGGTATTCTTTACTAACAGAGTTTTAACTTTCGATGAAAACGTACTTTAATTTAGAAACAGCTTCAAAGAGGCCTTTGCGTTGACACTAGAGTGGGACGCGATTGTGACAAAGGAATATTAATGATTGCCTTTACGTAAAAGAATATCAACTTTCTTTAGAAATCTGAGTGCTCTACAATTGTATATTTATCTTTAAACTAGTGAACAGATCGTTTGCTATGAGAAATTAGAAACTTCAATATGATCTATTTATAATTTTCTTTACTTAGTATTATGAAATGATGATATTTCAGAGACCACTATGGCGTAGGCGAAATGTATTTTAAAAATGCTAGAACGATATTATGAGGTTAAAATCTCTGTAACTTATTGTATGAAATTGATGAACCTTCTTAATAAAAAAATTAAATAATTAGGAGATCTTTACATAGCTCGTGTCTTCTATGGAAAGAGCAAAAAGAGCTTAAAATTACGTAACTCATTCATTATCATATTAATTAGCGGAACCCAACGCAGCATTTTTTTGAACTCGACTAATTAAACATATTTATGATTTGATAATATCATATAATAGCTCTGTGTTCTAATTCATAATTATCATTTTTAAATAGGCTAGTTCTAAAAAAAACTCAAAATACTGTTCATTATTAAAATTCTTATCCTACATTAATTTTGTAATACAGATATACTACATTTTCATAAGCTTCAGAACGTATACTAACAAAAAGATAATGATACTACATAACCTACTTACTTTTCTATTGAAATTAACAAAACACTATTCGTAGAAAGTCTCCATAAAAAATAAATCATATGGAAACATACAACGTACTGTTATGAAAAAAAAACTCAATTGCCGTGTGAGTGACAATTTAATGAAGTGTTGGGCCATTGTGCAATTGTAGGCGAGGTTATTAAAAGTTTACACCTAATGAATGGAGGCTTGATGAATAGTCGGTTTCGTAACGTACAACATTGTTTGAATTGGTCTCATCAGGTTGGACAAATGGAATTTTGTTTACTTGATTTGTTTATATGTCGATATTAATATTTCAATTTTGTTTGCAAATAGTATATAAATAGTATATAAATGAAGTAAATATTATATTATATATATATATATATATATATATATATATATATATATATATATATATATATATATATATATATATATATATATATATATATATATATATGCATATGCATATTACAAATGTTTGTATGTATTACTATGATTATACTCTTATATAAGTTACTGGAGTAACTGAAAGAAAACTCATAGGTCGTAGAAGAGACCCGAATATTGGCATATAAACTTCTTAGAAAAAGCATTAAAGTATGATTTTACAGAACTGACACGGGAGTAAAAAATGGATTTAAACGTATACAGAACAAACTACGTTGTAAAACTGTAACAATATGGCAAGCGTAGTTGATAAGACAGCCATTTTAAAATTTTCAATTGAATTTCTAAAAACGTAACTAAATGTACAAACTAACTAGAAGTTTGTGATTTTAACCTTTAATATTTGTCTAGATTTTTTTTTTGTTTTTTTTAACATCTTGAGACGACGAGGGTAGTCAGAGGCAACCTCGTGTTGCACCCTCTGTTGTCTACTCTCCACAACTCTACGCCGTGCTTTATCTTAATAGAGAGGGAAAAATGGAAATTAACTTTAAATATAGTTTACTATTTTTAAGTGTTA
This sequence comes from Dryadula phaetusa, assembly GCA_032432895.1. Classification (NCBI taxonomy): domain Eukaryota; kingdom Metazoa; phylum Arthropoda; class Insecta; order Lepidoptera; family Nymphalidae; genus Dryadula; species Dryadula phaetusa. The sequence continues at coordinate 143,555 of JAOYRS010000109.1, read as the reverse complement.
TTCCACACTTAGGATTAGAAAGCATTTTTGAAAAAAGGATTTTTTTGTTTATATGTTTTGTTTATAACAACATAAATAAGTTGTAACAAACATATAAGAATTTGGACGCAGTCGGCAGTAAAACGCATGGCTCAGTTGTTAGAGCGCTTGGACTGGTTTCCAAGAGGCGCGGGCTCGAATCTCGTTGCATTAAAAAAAATTAATACGTTTTTTCAAAAACTTTAAATATAATCATTATCCCGAGTGGTTATCAACCCACGACTAATCGCGGTTACAGTCAGATATCACGACAGCCTTATATATTTTTTTTTAATTAAAAATATTAGGTAAAGAAATGAAAATATCAGGTGGTTTGGGTACGTTGAACGAATGAGTGATGAAAGAATGGTAAGAAAAATTTATGAAGCAAAGGTGAATGGTACGAGAGGTCGGAAGAGACGTGTCGATTAACCTTCGAAAACACAGTATCGAAGATACTGAAGGAAGGTCATAAAAGCATGAGGACCCCCGAAGGGCATGTATGAAAAGAATAATCACTGTGGACGAGGCGAAAGATGTATGCAGGGATCGTAGCATTTGGCGCTCCGTTGTCTCTGACTACCCAGCAAGGGATAAAGCGTGAAGCTTAAAAAATATCTATTGAATGTATGTATCCTATCGTATATAGAATTTGAGAATTTGATTCTCTTAATATAGCTCAGTAGCTCATACAAATTTGTTAATACATAAACTACATCAGACATTAGAGTAATTCCGATGTTGCTATTTTGCCGGCTTGTAAGTTCCATTAAGGGGTAATTAATCATAAGTAAATCATTTATTGCTACTTCTAGTAATTGACTAAGTGCAAAGTTAAGCTTATTTAACTACTTAGTTTCTACTTTGTTTTAAAAATTATTTAATAGAAAGTAAAGATTATTATGTACATAAGTACTTGTTTTAATTTATTATTTTTGAAAGGATAATAATAAAATCATAAAATATATTTAATTTTAAAATGGAAATGATCAATTACATTTGAAGACATGAAATTCATGTGTAGAAAATTAAATTCGGACTTCAAAATATGAATTTACGAGGCAAGTCGTGGCATAGTGGGACAAGGTCTGACTGTACACGCGATCGGTTGTGGGTTCGATCCTCACTCGGGGGAGCGATTATATTTAAATTATTTTCACTTTCTCTCTGGTAAACACAAAGTGCGGCGTTGAGTTCCATCACGCAACATGCAATGTCTCGAATTCGGTGGAAAGCGAAGTATGGAGCGTCTTGACACTAGGTACTTTCTATCTACCCTGCTATGCGGGATAAAAGCGTGAAGGTAAGAAAAATAATTTAGTGCCAAAAAGCGAACTTAGAGTACACTTACTTGTTATAAAATAAGAAATATCTTTTTTTATTATATTATTTTAATGTACTTTTTGTAAGCCGGCTTTATACACGTACCTCGATATAATAAATGAATCGAAGAAAATATATTACTTTTTTGTTTTTAGCTATGAGACATAAAAGAATGGATTTTATATCTCATAGCCAGGAAGACATAACAGAAGCATAAACAGGAAGAAACTAATGCCTAGACCGACGTACTCCTCCGACACTTTACGCCGATTTCAGAACATTGCATATTGAGTGGGGGAACTCAGCACCGTGTTTTGTCTAACCAGAGCGAGTAAATGAAAATAATTTAAACATAATCATTTCACCGAGTCGGAATTCAATCCACAACCATTTACAGTCAGAGGCTGTCCCATTGCGCCACAACCACCCTCTATCGACTTTACAGTTCTTATATTTACATAAATAATTGTACTTTTTGTGTAAATTTATAGAAAAAAATAATTCAATACATAGTTGTTTCATACAATAGTAGATTCAACAATGACTCATAATTTTGTTATTCCTGTCCAGATGAAAGCTTCTTATATTCTGAGACAAAGACGAAGCGTTTTTTGTTTTGTTAGGACAATTGCATATGGAAGGAAGACAATTATACGACCTTTGAATACAGAATAGATGTTGTTTAAAATATCATTATATGAGCTTATGTTTACTGTACAAATACGTATGCAACAAGTTTTTGTGTTATCTATGAAGTTAATCTATAACAATTTGTTAGTTATATTAAAACACCAAAAGGCTGGTTTGATATTGTTAATTTAAACAATGAAATATTTCTTAAAATCCAAAAAAAATTAAAATTATTAAAGTTACTATTTTATTTTTTCGATACAATTTGATTATACCTGCCAAATCAAAAATATTCGACGTTTTTTCGATTTTCCAAGATTGAATTCAAAGGTCATACAAAGGTCACTAAGTCAATTAGTTAGTGTATAAATTATGATTTTTTTCACTTTATTTTATATATAACATGTTGATAAAGAAGAATATCATGAGATCTGACATTTGAAATCTACAGTCAGAGAAAGCAGTGATTGTGGATTCGATTCCCACTTACGAATATTAATATATTTAAATTATTTCTTTTATCCCACTATGGTTTGACGAAATGCGGTATTGAGCATCGCCACACAATACATAGATGTTGGCTTGAAATGGGAAAAATGTAAAATATAGTTAATATACATATGTGTACTATGACAAAATTGTAAGACTATTATTTTAACTGTAAATATTATAAGAAATAAATAAATAATTATTAACATATACTTACGGAAATAACAAAACTATATTCGCAAACCACTTGTCAGTGTATGATATCGTCCTCAATAGATCTTCATGCAGTAGGGATACCTCAATTATAATTCTATTTGTGAAGCCGGACGATAGAATGGTAACGTGGGGACCCCGCTGTAAAGTCTTTCACAATTTAAGTTTGCTATGGAAATTTTATGACTGGATTTTAACATATAAGCTAAAATATTTTTTTAAATAAATAATTTATTTTACATGTAAGAAATATATTTTAATGGTTTTTTTTAATATATTTATTAGTATTTCCAATAAATTAGATTATTTGACTGGTTTGAATAATTTAAAATAATATTTTAATATAATAAGAATATTTTCATAGTAATTGCTAACTTGTTTTTTGCACACAATATATCACAATTATTAACATATAGTTTGAAATTAGTTCACTGTCGATTCTTAGTTTACTAGTGTAATTGTCACTATATATAGTTCCAGTAAGATTTAAATCTTTTCTTTGTAATGATATTGTGATGATGATAAAATTCAGATGATATTTATTGAATGAGATTTACTCATTATTTAAACTATTTAAAACGAACTATTTTTTACTTAATTTAAATAAATTGTTAACTTACAATTATATCTAAGATTCTTTTGTAAATTAACAGTGTTATTTAAAATTCAGCAAGCACTAGCACTTTGTGATTATGATATGAACTGCCTTAGGTGACCGTAGTATTCCAGTCACGTCGCCAGCCGTCCTTTAACAGACCTAGGTAGATTTTACAGCCAATTTTTTTGTTATAACAAGTTTTTAGCTTTTGAAAAACAATAATAAATATGATATTTAAAAATCTTTATAAGTGTTTTATTTTACTTAAAATGTATTTGAAAGGAATATAAGGTAAATGGATGAAGATTAAATAAAATATTATATGCAAAAATTATCACAATGGCTTTATTAAAGTATATAAATAGGTATACTGTGTGACTTAATATGGACATTAATTATTTACAAACTATTTACAAATTCACATATTCTACAGCAGTCTTATAGATTTATTTACACCAACATTACGAAATCAACGCTCTCTTTAACGGCTAGAAATTACAAAAATAGATTAAAATTTTAATTATAATTATTTGGTAAAGCGCGCGTTGCATTTATTACAATTTACACAGAAGCTTTGACTAACGATTTTAATATTAACATTTAGAAGCGTAGACTAGACGAGATAAGCTTGACCTGAACGTTGCGTATCAATTAAAGGAGGGGGCGGAGGCCAGTGTCTAAAATCCCGCCTTCTGTTTTGGATATTCGCACCTAGCTCTAATGATGAGTAATCTGAATCAATTGATGAGTATATATGATCTGAAGGCGGTCTGCCATCGGGGCCATACGCCGACTGAGCATTCTGCGATCTGTTATCGATAAATTCTGGAGCAGGCGGATACATTGTCAGTAGGTGCTCTCATTTTTTCGTGAAAAGAAAATGACCTCATCGTACCGTTCTGCATGCCACTGCGCATAGTATACGAGTTTATATTGTTACGATAACTTGTTGATTTAGATTTATACCGCCGATCGGGCATAGCATATCTTAGTTTCTGCCAGAACTTATTATGACCCCATTTTATTCGTAAGCTTGTTTTTAAATACGGTCTCAGATCTGGATCCCTTTCCGCTTCAGTTAAAATTGAACTATCTTCAATAAGAATTAAGGTGTAAATTCTTCTCTTTAATATATTGTGCAAAGCTTGTCTAAACTCGTATCGAGACCATTCAGTTTCTAAAAAGTTCCTTGTTAAGACAAGAATTATTCGTTTTGATGCTTCGGCCGCTTCCGGTAGCGGTAAAGTATATTGCATATAAGCTACACCGTGCTGAGGAATATCTCTATAGTGCAAGCAAAGATGATAGGAAGGGCTACCGTTTTCTAGTTCAGCAGCTAGTGTTTGTATAACGAAGTCATCATCTTTAGGACTGTAACATATATATGCATCGTATAATTTATCTGTGCTATCATAGGCTCCAGCAAACGGAAGGAACCTTATACCACAACTAGTGTAAAGCCATATTCGTATTGTGTCTCTAAATAAAAATATTAGAAGTGCTACGAGAATTATAAGCGTAAATCCTGTGAATGTTGTCACCATCATTGGCATGTAGTTTGAAATTAGCATACTGTCGATTCCTGATTCACTGGCGTAATAATCACTACATATAGTTCCATTAAGATTTAATTCTTTTCTTTGTGATGATGGGCTTTCTAAATTTATGCACCATACGTCTGATATATCTACAATTTTAGGAACATTTTCTGATATATACGCTGTAAGTCTCTGTAAATAACGACATTTACAAGACCACATGTTATTTCCAATTGAAAGACTATTTAAATGTTTATTAATTGTTAAACTCCATACAGAAAAATCTACTAATCTATTTCCATCTAATCTTAATATTTTCAAGGAGAGAAGAGGTGAAAACGTTTTATTATCTATATGACTTATAAAGTTATCTTGTAAATAAAGTTCTGTAAGTTGTGTTAAATATTCGAATTCGTAGCCATTCAAATGCTCTAACTTGTTATTTCCCAGATGTAATATAATGAGAGACGATAAGCCAGCAAATGTTCTATTATGTATATTTTCAACTTTGCTTGAATTTACATAAAGTGATCTCATATTTTTTCTGCCTATGAATGCATAATTTTGTAATTCTTTAAAATCATTCCCATCCAAATATACCTCAGTTGCATCCATAGGAATTTTTTCCGGTATTTCTGCAACACTTTGACTAGAACAATCGACTACGTTTGTGTGCCAGGTAGGATCGTGGTAACAAGAGCAGTTGTTGGGACAAGTCATTTGGCAATCACACGCAACGTAGTCACAACAATGGCATAGCGTAAAGCAATGTGTTTCATATGTGCACAAAAAATCTGTTGATTTTAGATTACTTAATGGAATATGAGTAACTCCCCTTGTATGAGTCATCTTACACAAAATATTTTCTAGATCCATTATTCGAGGGTGTTGTCTTGTAGCAGTCATATTGTTTATTAATGGCAACCATTCCATCGAGCAATCGCAATCAAACGGATTTCCTCCTATATAGAACTCTGGCAACGACTTGTTCAAGGGGACTGGCGATAACCGCAGGCTGTTTATATCTAAATGAGATATCTCATTTGCGTAAATATCAACTCTAGTAAGATTGCGTTTCTCCATAAATGTGTTCACTTGAATGTTGTTAATTTGGTTATTGTTTATGAATAGTAGTTCTACGCTATTTGGAATTGCTAAAGGTGATATTTCTCTAATATGATTATGGCTTACGTCTAGAGTTTTTATACGTAATCCGCCCTGTAGTTTGTAATAATTACCAAGATGCACAATAAAATTGCTATGAATATCTAGCCATTTCAGGTTGCTAGGTATAAAGGCATAATCAAACCAATTTAAGTTATTTTCTGACAAATTCAGCCACAGTAAGCTCATTAAGGTTGAAAATACGCCATTTATATCTGATATTATATTTCCGTCTAAACGTATAGCTTCTAATTGCTTATTGCGTTGAAAACTACCTCGTTCAATGCCCATGATTTTATTTTTCGCTAAATTTAGCACTTGTAAGCTTGGTAAGTCCCAAAACATTCCAACGCTAAGGTTTCCAATTTGGTTATCTATTAGTCTCAGTCCCGTTAATTGATCCAAATTTTTAAACGAACCATTTTGTAAATCAGATATAAGGTTTTCACCCAAGTCTAAAGTTTTTAACAGAGATAATTCCCATATTGCAGTGGGAACATCTGTTAACTGATTCGAGCTCAAATCTAACTCTTTTAAATCAGAACAATTCTTAAACGCTTTTGGATCTATGTTAATAAGTAAATTATTATTCAAGTTCAATTTACTCAAAACAAATAAGCCATTAAAGAGATATTCATCAATTGTATGTAAGCGATTTTCAGCCAAATTTAAAGTATGTAAATTATATAGGGGAAGAAATGTATTCTCTTCAATATATCCAATTGAGTTGTTTCTTAAATCTAATATTTGAAGAAAGAATAAATCCTTGAACGTCTTACCATCTATCCTTGTCAAAGCATTATTGGATAAGTTCAGAATGACTAAGCGTATAAGGCCAATAAATGTTCCGCTATCGATGTGAGCACTTGAAAGCTGATTGTTTGATAAATCTAAGACAAGCAGCTGTTCTAATCGGTGGAAAACGCCTCTGGCTAAGTCGAACAGCAGGTTATTACTTAAATATATTTCTCGTAACTCTTTCGTGTTAGCGAACGTACCCTCGGGTATCGACTGTAGATTATTATGGGAAATATTTAAAATACGCAAAGATATAAGTCCATTAAATATTTCACTAGATATATCACTTATATTATTATATTGTAATCTGAGTTCTTGAAGGCGCCGCAAACCCGATATTTCAGAGTCATCACTTAAAGATTTTAGTTCATTGTAACTAAGATCCAAACTTCTCAGACCCGATCCACAACTTTTTCCGAAGCCAACGCGATCGATACTTTTGATCTTATTGTGAGTAACATTCAAAACTTGCAAATTATCCAAAGGACAAAACACATCAGACGGTATAACTTTGAGATTATTTTCTCCCAAATCAAGTGTCTGTAACTCACGCAAGCCGTTAAATGTGCCGAGCGAAAGTTCTAAATTTTTATTTTGACTCCAGTCGAAGTTTTTAGATCTTATTGATAATTCTTTGAGCTTGGGTAATCCTTCAAAAGCGTTGCCTGGCACTCGAAGAAGTTTACAATTGCGAAGCGTGAGTTCCTCTAATGTTGCAAACCTTTGAAAATAGTTTGCCTCGAGAAAACTTTCAAACAGCAGCAGCTGGTTGCATTCAACGGTCAGACGTTTTGTATTCTCCGAAGGTGCAGATGCAAGATTCGATCCATTGGATTCAAGAGTTCGCACATGGCACAGAGTCGTTCCTTTATCACCATTTATATCTCTTCTACAGTTATCTAAGCCTTTTGGAGTATACGCGGCAATCACACCCAAAGTCACTAACAAAAGAGTCACCAATTGAAACATTGTCTATATACATTTGTCTTTATCAAATTTAAAGTTGTGTTCATTCACTTACGCACTGTATCAAATTTTGTTCGAATTCACTGGTTTGTTATACACTTCACTGATCAATGTTTACATTGCGGCGTACGAACGATGTATAAGCGGAGGCGACGCGGACGCGTGCCTTCCCCATCGTGGGTTAAGTCCGGACTGACGAGGTGGTCCGACCGTAGTCGAGCGAGTGGTGCGCTCTACTTCGCCCCTCTGGGTCTACGCCCCCCGCGCCCTAACGTCTCTACATAGTTACGCGTTGCATGGCGCCACTCGCGCGCCCGAGCGCTCTCGCACAATTATGTAATGTTTTCTTAATCGAGCCACCTCGTATCCGCTTAAAAAAGGAAGCGCATAACTGTAGAAGTTTTCAATATATTGATACATTTTTCATAAATTTTCATGTAAGTTAATAATATTTTTTGTTGTAATCATAATCAAAGATAACACCTTTTTATAATTTTCATTTATTTCGATTTTCATGTTTTGAGTATTTCTAGTACTAATATAGTAAATAAGGGACATTAAAGTGACAATCAGACAAGGACAAACAGTGCAGGTATTTTGTTTAGGGAACCCTTAATTCTTTTTGTCGTCATTTATTGAATTCCCTACTCACATACTTTGCTAAGGACACCCAATAAAGCTTGTTCACCGAGTACCCCTCAACATATTGTGTATAAAGTATCGTATTGAATTTTCAAACGGATGGCTGCTGCTTTTGGGCTTCAAATTCCAGTATCTCGTGCGGGCTTAAAAGGTGGGAAGTTAGTAGGAATTGTTAATTTAATTTTACGCTTTGTCACGTGAATTGTATACGATATAAAAATTTGGCGTATATAGTAAAAGATATAGATATGAAAATAAAAGCTTAATTTATTTGCCTATCAACTACATAAGGAAATTATGTTATTATGGTATATTAGAAAAATCTAGTAAAATATATACAAAAATTTTTGAAATACAAGATTTTCCGAGGAGCAACTGAAAAACGATGCCATTATGTGCGCTGAAAGATAACAAAAACTGCGACATTAAACTAGAACTTTCTCCACTTAAGTGATAAAACACGAAGACATCCCAAAAAACACTTCAAGTAGTCTAATATCCTCAATATTAATGTCTTTTGGCTCGGCATCTTGTATCAAAAGTTTTATATGTCGAGAGTTCTTAGCTAGCTTGATAAATGACTTCTCTCACTTTCTGAAAGTTCCTAGTGTGTTTTTTCACTATAAGTGAAGGCTGCGACAAGGTTAGCTGAACGTGCCTCGGATATCGAATACTGTTTACTAACACAGTTATCTCGTACGTCTCCCTTACAAAAATCTCTTCGTTTATTACGTTTTACTTCACTAACTTAGTTTGTTGTTTAAATATTTGAGTGTATAGTTCTTTATTTTGTTGTGTACGTTGACTTTTCTTTTACTAAATTACTTCCTATGTACAGTTAAGGTTATATTTATAAAAGAAATGTAGAAAAAACATTTTTAATTGATTTATTTGTTAATATAAAAAATCACGTAATGCAATCTTTTAAACAAAGATTCTGATATAATAATAGAAGTTCTAATAAGAGAATGATCGCTGGAAATGGATTTTATCAGGCCCATTAACTAAGACGACATGACTTTGCATACCTTAAACGATTCTAATTATAATGCACATTTTACTGCTTGGAATCATCTATTGTTATCTACGATCGAATTGCGTAGGAATATTTAGTATTGATTTGAATTGAGTTTTGAACAAATTTGGTTTTATTTCAGTTGAGTGCACAGTTAAAGTATATTAGTTTAATAGTTACGTTAGTTGGTTTAAATATAATTTGGAAAACTAATTATATATATATATATATATATATATATATATATATATATATATATATATATACACATATATATATGTTGTTTTAAAGACAAAGGCAAAGGTAAGTGAAAAAGGAAGTAATGTGAAACTGAGTTCTCTTTATATATATAAATAAACATACATATATAAATAAAAACATTTTATACTTTAAACCTATGTACCAGTATTTTCAATTAATTTCTTATTTTATTTGTATATATTCGCCTATCTCATTTGACATTTACTACAAAGGGTTCATAAATTGAACGACGTACGCATGCAAATGCGGTGCCTCGAGCTAGTCTTTAATTCCTCTTACAAGTGTATCCATAGAGATATAACGTATTGCCACTGTATCAAGTTCTTTGAGATCAAACAAATAGATTATAAAAAGCAATGCATTATGAAAATTACTTGTAAATAATTTGAAACTATTGGAATCATTAAATACTTAGTAACATTTTAATAATAGTGTAGTTATTTAATTTATATAGTGATTTAATAACAAGATAAGATATCTTGTTATTAAATAACTATATGTATATTTAAATTTTTATATACCTGTTGTCGATGTATATATACATTCGAATGTGAAATTTAAATTAGCTTACCGTAAAATGAAACTCATTACTTGTTAAAATATATCTTATTAGGAACAAAGATGAAGCAGGAGTGGGTTTCTTTTTTTATTTATTACAATCAGAATAAAGATTTATCTATTATAAAACAGATAGTAAATAAAACCATAAATATCATTTATAAATGTACAATATTATTATTATATCAAAAATATAGCAAATCCTTTGAAATACTCGTACATATGCATGTATGTACCAGAATGGCTTGCATTTATATCTATAGAGAAATCTCTAATCGACACCTGCGGCTTATTCGATACATTGAATGCCAGCAACAAGGGCCATTGCGTGTTCAATTCAAATTATACAGATACTTTAAGCCGACATAATTTAATGCGTTTGTATTTAGAGTGAGCTTAGTTTATCTGTGTAGGTCCTTGAAAGTAACTTACTTCGTTTTGGGTTTTCATTTTTTTTATTATTTTGGAGTATGACTTGTATTAAGTGGATTGGAAGAAGTCAGATTCTTGCTTAATCTTCATTTTATTAAAAGATATATAAAATTTAAAGCTTTTTTTATAAATATATGTTAGGTACATATATTTACACTTCTGCTACTTGCTAGCACTAGTTAGTATTTGATATATAAATCTAAGCATATTCATATAATTTATTTTTGCTTCACATTTTATAATACATGGCAAGGTAGACAAAGAGAACCTGATAACAGAACACTCCGTTCTCCGCTTACTATCTGCATTCAAGACGTACATGGTGAGTGGTGAAATTTAAGCCTGTGCTTTATATTACTAAAGTGTGAAAATTAACATAATTTTAAATAAAATTGAGTTGGAATCGAATCTACCACATGCTTTTATAGTCAGCCGCTGTCTCACAGCGCCACAAAGGCCTTTGCATGATACTTTTTCAAATATATGCCATTACAGTTGTATTAAAATATCGTATATTGTAAAACTCCCCTAGCTAAAGGCGATACCGTAACCAATCTATATCGGCAATCGACAATAGACATTGCAAAATTTAGTACTTAAATCTAACCAATAGATTATGATAGGATGATATATGACATTTCTATACTAATCATTATGTATTACTAATATATTTTATTCATACCTGAATTCAGAGAGTAATTTGAGTTAAATTTGTAAGAAATTTAATTTAGTTCAATTTTCTATACAAATGTTAAATTCTTATAATATTAAGTAATAGGATATATATATACATCATATGCACTGTCACTCGATATATGGATGGCCAAGCACACCGAGGTTCGACAACCCCCAGCGACAACTATCTAAAAGTTTTAACTTGTTCTTGAAAATATCAGTATTTTAAAGATAACTGGAAATTATAGCAAATTTTTTAGGATTGTGCTAGTATTTTTTACTTAAAATACTTCAAAGGGCAAACAAACACGGCCTGTGTTTTACAATTTTATTAATGAAGATCGGTCGTGGCGCAATGTGGCCGTGTCTGACTGTAAACGCGATTGGTTGTGGGTTCGATCCCAATCGGGGGATAAGGTATTTAAATTATTTTCACTTCCTCACTCTGGTAAAGACAAAGAGCGGCGTTGAGTTCCACCACTCAACACGTAATGTCTTGAATTCGGCGGAAAGCGAAGTACGGAGTGTCTTGACCTAGGTACTTTCTGTCTACCCTGCTATGCGGGATAAAAGCGTGAAGCTAAAAAAAAGTAATAAAACTTATTTTCAAAAACACTAAACAAATGTTAATCTAACGTGTGCAAATTAAACCCTGTATTGTAATTGAGTTCGTACAAAGGATATTAGTAGAAGATTGCTCGCCGAGCTCCAACTTTGATCACTTTGTATAGTTCCAATAGTTGATATCCGAATGTTGATTAAGCAGAATCAGTTCAGTAGGACAGTAAAGTGTGGGATTGATTAAAGTGCTTCGCGCTGTTTGTAGACTAGGTGGGTTTGTTGGGAAAATAAGCATGTAATTGTTAAATGTTAGCTTGATTATTTTGGTAATTGGTGATGTGGAGTCCTTAATATGTAGCTACGCCATTAAAGTACAGCTGGAAAGTATTTGTACTGTTGGTGGTTGAGCATTCGACATATATAGTGGAATATTTCGTAAAGAAATTCGTATTAAAGCATCTTATAGTTTGAATTACATGAAAACTAAATTAAAGGCAAACACTTACCTACTAAGTTCCTGGAACATTTAAATATTATTTTATCGTGTTAGCTCTGCTAGATTGCTATACAGTAAAATCAATCTGCGAAGTTTTAAACACATACATATGTGTGTAAACACCAGAGCTTATTTGCTCTGTTTCCAATCAAACGTTCATTAAAACTTTCTTAATTTTAATTGCAATATATCTGATATCAGTTTATAAAGGAATTTGTATTTCACCAAGTAAAAGTGGGGCTTAAAGATGGCGCTTGTATAATATTGTTTTAGGTTCCAATAAAATTCGAAGTTGTTAAGAAGTTCAAAATTTTGTTATTTTAACCTAAATTTGATTGTGATATTATTGTGAATGTTAAAGAGCTGTATTTTATATAAATATAAATTCATTTAATATAAATAAAAGATCTATAATATCTATTTTAAAATGTTTTAAGTAACTTTAAAGTATATCTATCAATAGAACTTCCCAATATGATCGCAGGCATACACCGAGCTTTCAAAAGCTTAGTCGATACGATTAGGCAACAAAGGATCAACATACATGTTGTACAAAATTATGCAAATAAACATTTTATATAATAAAGATCTCATGTTATATATTTTTAGACACAAATAAATAAAAACATGCCTTAGATATACGATACTCTTTCGTATTCATATTTCCTGTTCTTATTTATACTGTAGTATTCTTCAAAAATAGAATATTTATTTTACCGTACTATAAAACTTTTAAATTTTAAAAAGTAAAAACATATTTTAATATCAACAAACATTACAAATAATGTTAATTATTTCAAAGAAAATTCATAATCACGGCCAGACAAATCCAGTGTGAGTCACTAGTCAGTATTAAGTGAGCTACCTCATTAACGCAAATGCTACTCACATAATTCCACTCTCACCTAAAATGAATACTGGGAAAACAGTACTTTAAGTGAATGCAAGTTCCTAGAATATATTTTGTATTTATTATATCTGGCGGCTTATCCTTATACGTGTAAAGGCCATTGTAGAGTAGTAGGGCAATATGTGACTAAAATCGGTTGTGTGTTCGATGTAATCTCTCTCTCTCTGTAATCTGGTTGATTGTGCATAAGATGATTGTGCTAAGCTAAACGTTTTGAAATAAATTGAACCATAAACGCTTGTTCGATATTTAAATTTTATTTATTTAAGATTTTATTAAAATCGGATCAGCCGTTAAATATCAATAAAAAACGACAGACATATCCTTTGAGTATTACAATTATTTCTATACATTATATATAATAATATTACTACAAATATATATAATTTGTACATAATTTTAACTGATACCTTGTTTGAACGTGTCACTGCAAGGTAATGTTTGCAGTTAATTATGGTAATAGATTGCAGTATCAACACAGTCCTGTCTCAGACTGTTTACATTGTGAGTTCCGGAATATTCGAAATTTGTTAAAGCAATTTTGGTTCGCCGTAACTGAGACGTGGTTTCGTTTGAGACTTTGAATTAATAAGGCATTAAGGGTGCTTCCTTATGCTATTTGATTTAGCAAGTTTGTTTTGAATTGTGCTATTGTTATATTATTAATTTTTTTGTGATTGCTACGTACTGTATGTTAATTAACAAATTAATGTAATTAGATATAAAATAAATAAGATGTATACTTCCTTTGTATATAATTGCACGATTATTACACGGTTGAATCTTCAAACTGATCATAGAATCATATATATATATATATATATATATATATATATATATATATATATATATATATATATATATATATATATATATATATATAAATAATGTTTATTATTATTTCTAAAAATAGTTTCTATATAAAATTAGTCATTCAGTAAAATTATTACAACTATGGGAATGAATAAGTGATAAGAAGGCCTATAGATGAACGTTGGCTCACACAAAGTGGATATGGTGCCTCAGTTTGTCGTGTCTATGTATTTTATTTCCAAACTCACAATAGTTGTATGTATATTTTGGAAATCATTATGCTATTTTCAAGTATTCACTTTTTATGATTTCTGTTAAGTAAAGAAAGTTTTGAATAAAACTTTCCAATGTATAAACGACTTGAAATACATAAAACAAGAAAGAATTATACAAGAAACCTCTTTCCTGACGGGGAACATGGAGTCAAGACACTCTGTTATCTTAGCTTCTGTTAAAATTCGAGATATTACGTGATAAGCTACGGAACCTGACGCCGCTCATTGTCTCAATTGCATGGAGAAAGCCAATTAATTTAAGAAAAATTCATTTGTTTAAATTCGCCATGATGATCTCTATGACGTATCTACATACAAAAAGCTATATAACCATATATACAAACAGTTTGGCGTTGATTTTACGCGGTGACCGGCTGCCTGTGACAATAAAATATTGATTGAATTCTAAAATCCATGTCCGAAGCCTAGCTGCTGCTATTTCATCCTTTAAAAGTACATGCCATATTTGTCGAAAGGTTTTTTATTTCTCTACATGTCAAATCCAGTTGAAATATATGACTCAATATAACAGTCTATTACAATATTGCTATATTAGATGACTGTACTAAAAATTTCAATTTTAGTATTATTTACACATTGAAAATTCGTAAAATTTGTGATTATCTAAGTTTTAATATAAATAAATAAAGTTATATTAATTAAATATAAGTTTCGAGTTTAAAGTTATTTAATAAAAAATAATAAAATACCTAATAAAAAAGTAACAGATTGCGGTTCATAAATTGAAGAGCAGAAATATATATTTATAATTAACAATTTTGCTATATACTTTATAACGCTTTCTCACTTCTTTTTCGAAATACCTATGTTCTCTATTTAAAAATAATAAAATAAACAAAGCAGTATGAAATAGTAGGACACGATTTTGATGATAACTATATACAAGTAGTACATACTCTTCTAAACTTAAGTGTTTAAAGTTATAAATTTAAAAATATAACATCTTTAATATCAATTGTATTTTATCAATTTCTCCAAAAAGTGAAATATACTTAAAATATTTTTATAATTTTAACATTATTCTGTATTAAAATTCTGTTAAACTCTTAAATGCGATAGAAAAAAAAACATATGTACAAGAACAAAAAAAATACAATTTATACAACAAGGGTCTAAACTGGACGCTGCGCTGTCGTATCAACTTTCATACATTGTTAACGAAATTTTTTGCAACGGAACGAAACCTCAGAAAAAATGGCTACCGTTTATCTCATTGCTTACAAACGGTCATATAAAAACTACACCCAAAATCCAATTATATGAACCATTATAGAAAAATATACAGCTCGCAGCTAAAGTAGCAAAATATACAATTCAATATTTTTCTTTCTTTTTATTTGTTCTCTTAGCTTTTTGTAGGAAGACAAAAGATGCTCCTTTTGTTTTTTGTAAAGTGCATTCATTTCGGTTGTCTTAGGTAGTATAAATAATTCATCATCACGCGTAGGAATCGGCGCTCGAGTAGAAGTTTATTGTTCAGAACGCATCGGTTTCATCTCTATAAAAGAAAAACGACATTACGACGTTCGTCGTTCCTTCTATAACTATCTTAAAGTATAAAGTTTATTTCTTTAAGGCTTTAAAACCGTTGTAGTGCAATTTTTTATAGTACATTTGTTACCGTTTTAGTTTGACTAAATCATCTATTTGCACTTTCTCCTCATATAAGCATAAGCAGAGATTTTTTTAATATTTTAATAGAAAATAAGAATAATTATAGAATTAAATGAAATTGAAATCAATACTAAGTGAATTTTATCTCTAATATATCACCATAAATTCATAATACTATAACAATAAACGTGTAACGTTCGAATCGTTAATAGGCGTACTGCAATGAAAATTTACTGTACTTGCCTTTTCAAGTTGTACATTTTCTCGCTTGTTGTAAATAAGGCTTTAAAAATGTACCGACCAACAATATCCTACGCTTGTTACTTTTAGTTGTATAATAATTTCACCGCAATTACTTTTGGGTTTGTTGTTTAAATATAGCTATCGTTTGTCTTTTCTCGTCCGTAGTAATTTAAACATTTACTGTACTACGATTGATATATATGGTGAGATGGTCGTGAGTTCAAATTCAGTTCAGGGTAAAGTATTTGTATTATAAATTACGAGTTTCAGACGTATTGGAACTAAGAGAATAAGGATGTTTTAATAAGCACACAGTTTCACTTAATAAATTTTAAATATGCATTGCCTTATTTTGTTCCTCGTGGTTTACCCAGCAAAATAATATACAAATTGTTACACAAGCTGAAATATAAAAATGAGACGTTATAGAACAATATACGAATATAATTCAAATTATGCAAGATGATGAAAAAGTATTCAAAATTATGTTTCCCTCATATCATGTTATTTCAAACGTTGAGTAGACATTAGCGGCAAAGCATAACATCGTATGTGACAAAATATTTTTTACAATACTTTTTGTTAAACTATGTAATAAATTCTAGTTTTCTTAAAAAATATTTAAATGTAGGGTAAATTTACTGAATGAACAAAAAACATAAAAAAACATACAATTTAGTGAATGAATAAGAAACAAACTAACAAAGATTAGAAAAATTAAATAAGTCATAAGCATTGTCAGCAGTCACTCAAAACACAAAATTCTAATAATCTAATTACCTTTTTTTCTATTATAACAACTTGATGTAATATTATTTAATAATTGAATTCTTAAATGATATTTTTTAGTAATTATTGTTTTAATATTTAAATAAAATATTCATAAAGTAACAATCTTGGAGACCGGTCGTCGTGCAGTGTACAGCGGAGAACGTAGTGTCTTGACACTAGGTACTTCGTGTCTAACCTGCTATGCAGGTTAAAGGCGTAAGGAAAAAAACATCTAATTATAAATCGTATTGATATTGAAAAACGATTAATTTAAAAGATATATATTTTTAAGTTCTACGAAAAAGGCCGGTCGTGGCGCAGTGCGACAGCATCTGACTGTAAACGCGATCGGCTGTGGGTTCGGTCCCCACTCGGGAGAGAGATTATATTTAAATTATTTTGACTTCGTCGCTCTGGTAAAGACAAAGAGCGGCGTTGAGTTCCACCATCCAACACGCAATATCTCGAATTTGGTGGAAAGCGAAGTACGGGGTGTCTTCACACTAGGTACTTTCTGTCTACCCTGCTATGCGGGATAAAAGCTTGAAGCTAAAATAAAGAAAAGGAAATTTTGTAGGTTACCTTATTTTACTGTGTACCAGAAGTCGTCTATTCCGGCGAGACGCATTGAATATATTTCACAGCGAATGAAGCTTTATCCTGCGAAAATGAATATTAATTCGGAACTTCTGAGCGCTGTATACTGTGCAAGTTTGCATATTATGATGCACAAGTTGTTTGAACATGCAATTATAAAGAAATAAAGGATTACATGCTTTGTGATTAATAGTAAAATGTACAACTTAAAATATTAACTTTCTTAGTAAATATAAAGAAAATAACATAGTGTTATATTTGAAAATAATATTAAAAAAAATCATTAAATTGTTTATTTTCGAGAGTTACGAGAAAAGCAAAATAAGCAGACAAGAATGAAAAGAAGTTAGTTTTTTCTACTAGATATTTCATGAATACTATATTAATTACTATATGTATTAGCCTTGAGCCTAAACTGAGTAGTTAGTATATATCTAGAAACCTAAACCCCACATAATTCATATAAGTACACTTATCCTCGCATATATCTATAGGTAACTCGTAAGCTTAAGCAAAGATTAATGAGAGCCGTCAGTGTGTGCACCGCCGGTGCAGCATTAAAAGAAAATTAACGGAATTTGATGCATGGATTATGCAAATTACTCATATCCGACTAAGTTCTTTGTTGTCACGTTCCTTGGGTGTATCTGCATGTATTTTTTTGTTGTTTTCTTTGCTATCTTTCGTACATATTTTGCTAGACTGAGGACTTTTCATGGTTATAAATGTGTGAATTAACTACGGATTTTTTCCATGTTCAAGTCGATCACAACTGAATTATAATAACAGATTTACAAACACACACACACCCATACACACACACGCACGCGCGCACACACATACACAAATATACACACGTAGAGATTTTGTTATTGATTTATTATATATATTTTGTAAATCAATAATATAAGAGTATTTATTGAGGCTAATCGTGGCGCAGTAGGACAGTGTCTGACTGTTAACACGTTAGGTTATAGATTCGATTTCCACTCGAGGGAATGATTATATTTCAATTATTTTCATTTTCTGCTTTGGTAAGACTTAACGTGGCGTTGAGGTTCCACTCAACACGCAATGTCTCGAATTCGGCGAAAAGTGGAGTACGCTAGGTACTTCCTGTCTACTCTGCTATGCGGGATGAAGCATGAAGCTATAAAGTTCAGATGTTTGCTGAGTAATAAAATAATTTCATATTTACTTTTTACCATTAGACAAATTAATTTCTTGTTAGACTATTAAGCAATGTATCTAATAGTCTAAACATAGCAAATTTTTTACCAAAATATTTTGATACATTATAAAGATTTCAAAATAGGCAAAAATAATAAACTATTTATAGCACGTCTATTTAATTTTTACATCATTGTTATTAAGTATAAACATATCTAAGCAAGGTAGTATTATAAGGATAACACTGAATAGCTACCTGCTAGCAATTAACATTTTTGCACCCCTCTATGAAACAGTTACAGTCTCCTAAAACAATGATTTACATGAAGCCTTATTTTCTTATTATGGGGGAGTAACATTATTATCTGCTCGGATATCTATACTGATTTGATAATAACAAAGTGGAGGGGAAGATGAGAGCCAGAGGGCGAACTGAGTGCGAAATGTTTGTATATTTTCATAATATTAAGGGACTATATCTACAGATGTAGCAGGCTGCTTTCATCAAATTATAAACAGGGGAAGAAACGTGAAATTCTTATTAGAACATCAGATTATTACTATATTATTATTATGATTTATTTGTATATAAATAAAATAAAATAAATAATAAAAACAGAGATATAAAACACATAAAGAAATATGTATGTATATTAGTTAGGATGTATTAAGTCGATATCTCTCCCAGACAACTTTTAGGGCGAATACTAGCCATTAATATAAACAGGTAAGTGATATTTATATATATATATATATATATATATATATATATATATATATATATATATCATGATATTATGATATACATATGATCATGATATCGAATTGACGTATATAACATTACTTATAATTTTAATTATATGTAATAACTTGCTAGCTCGCACCGTATCAATAAGCCTAATTAATTAATTAAAGAGAAAGTTAGCTTTACTCGCTTGCGCAGTACAAAGTACCTAGTTTTGAATCCTGGAGATATGATCGTAAGTCTAAACTCAGAGAAAAAGTTTTAGAAATTCGTGTTTAATAAATTATTTTTAATTTATTAATATTATTATTAAATTATTAAATTGAATTTCTGTTTTACTTAGTTATTGAAAACAGAATAAGAATTTTTAAAATCAAATGAATTTTCAAAATTAGCATACATGTACAAAATGCAATAGACGTTATTTCTGCGGGAGCTCTGGAAGCGGAACACAATGTTTAGAAATAACAAAACTAAAGTGTACCAAATTTACTGACTTAATGCATGAAGTGTTGTAATTTGGGAGGTGCAACGAAGTGAATCGACTGTTTACTTTGTATATTGAACATTTTCAATGAGCGTACAGAATTTAACAAGCTTAAGTTAGCTTTTGAATTTACTATACAGCAAATTAATAAAAATATTATGATAATTATATGTTCCATAATACCTCAATTATTTTAAATGAAACTATTTAAGCGGATTAATCGCGTATATTTTAGTATTCTACTTGTGATCAGGTTTTCAAAAATGTATTTTCGAATACCAAAATATACGTGATTAATCCACATAAAATAGTTTCGTTTAAAATGTGTAAGAATCGTGAAAACCAAAGACTTGTTTTTTTAGCTTCTCACTCTTATTCCGCATAGGAAGGTAGACTGAAAGTACCTAGTATCAATGCACTTCGCACTTTGCTATCCACCGAATTCGAGACATTGCGTTTTTAATGGAAGAACTCAACGCCGCTCTTTGTAATACCTGATTTATAACTCATACTTATAAAAGTCACATTTATAAGTTTATAGACGACATAATATATTCGTACTTACACTTTATTGACGTCTAGAAACCAGGAAGAAAGTATTCCAAGGTATCTACATGTAAGATAGTAATGTACTCGACATTACTCTATTTGCATATACGAGTATACATGGACACATAGACTCTAATTTCAGTTGCAACAATAATTTAGGATCTCACACGTAAAATTCAAGCAGCAGTTTCCTAGCTACGTTGGCGTCTCGGACGCTTTTAATGCAAATTTTATTTATTCATGTAAATTAATATCTATTCTCCAAGACATCCAGTGAGGCGGGAAATTGAGTACGTGCAAAAATAAAGCAGGAACGGGCTTACAAATACCGCCGACCGTGGCTCCCAATTAGAATAGGTATCTGCCCTATTTTTTCCTTATTTATGCACTACGGAATATATTACCCATCCTA
Source organism: Dryadula phaetusa (assembly GCA_032432895.1). Taxonomy (NCBI): domain Eukaryota; kingdom Metazoa; phylum Arthropoda; class Insecta; order Lepidoptera; family Nymphalidae; genus Dryadula; species Dryadula phaetusa. Next base: position 122,571 of record JAOYRS010000109.1, on the reverse strand, counting down.
TTACTTAAAACTTCCTACTTCTTGTATGATATAGATATTTATGGCTTATAAGATACATTCCGATTTGAGGCTAGGTCTGACTGTAAACGCGAACGGTTGTGGGTTCCATGCCCACTCAGGGGAATGATTATATTTAAATCATTATTACTTCCTCGCCCTGGTAAGACAACATGCGGCGTTGAGTTCCACTTGTCAACACGCAATCTCTTGATTTTGGTGGAAAGCGAAGTACAGAGGGTTTTGATACTAGGTACTGTACCTGTCTGAATAAAAGCGTGAAGCTAAAAAAAAGTAAAAAAAATAATATACATAGAGCTTAATGTCAATATATATATATATATTATCTGAGTGAATCGAATTTTTAATATGTACTGTACCTTTACTTTCTTTGTTATTCAGTTGTAAAATGACATTGTCGCTACACGAACACCCTCGTTTCAAATGACATCGTATAGACGACAATTGAATTTTATTATTGAAAATTGAATACGCCTGTTTGATATATTGAAGTTATTATTATTTTGATTAGATAATACATTTTTATTGATGTAGCCAAACATTCCCAATATACATCAGCAGCTTTCTTCAAGTAAATGTAAACACAATGTTTTCGTTGTATAAAGTATACCTTATGGAGTTTTAAATTTAATATTTATATAAATAATGCTTCGCTTTAGAAAACCGTGTCGCAATTATTTTTTTAGCTTCACGTCTTATTTATGGAGTAGTAGTCAGAGAGAACGGAGCGCCAAGCGCTACGGTCCCTACATACTTCTTTGGGCTGGTTCACGGTCATTAACCGCTTCATAGGCCTTTCGTGAGGTTCTCTTGTTTTTTACATGACCTAGGGGGTCGACGATGAAAGACGTGCGCGTAGTGACTTTTGCCAGTGTTACATAACTGCAACAGTTGTGTAACGCTGGAACATTCTACCACCACGAGCACCTAGGCGCACAATGCTAGGGCATCCCCCCGAGGTGACGCACACCATTCCTTTCCCGCTTGTGTAATGAGTGGAGACAAACGTGGCGTTGGGGACCGCCACCCAATACACCAAGTAATAGACGGCGGGAAGTGGTGGAGTGAGCTAACAAATAAAAATGATTTATGATTTTAATAATAATTAATTAATATTTTTAAGATTAAAATGTAGATACGTATTGTAATGCCTGATTATAGTAAATCAAAATTAGTTGAGTCTTTAAAAGTAATGCAAATCTTTATTATTTTACTTGTTATTATTTTATAGAAATACTACCGGCGGTAAGTTGTAAACTTTGCCCATGGACATCAATAACATGAGAGTTTTTAATGCGTTGCCGGCCTTGGAATGGAAGTAAAAGGAGATAGTGTACTCACAGGGAAAAAAAAATCAATGATAATTAACCAAACACTTTCATACAATAAAATTCGAAAAATTGAAAGTGATGCTCTAAAACAATATCAGTATAACATGACTAAGTCACGTAGGTACGATATTATTTATTGAATACCCTTCTTAGATGACTGGTAGGAAGTTTTCCGTGCACCATTTACTTTGAAAGGGGTTCACATTAATTGTGATGTCACTTGTGGAACGGTCCGTCAGGTTTATGATGCTTTTCCTCATCAAATATCCGTTTCGTATTATATTATAAAATATAATGTAACATAACGTGTCTTTAATGTTATGCAATAAAAATATTACATGAATATTTTTTGTATTTCTCATTTTCTCGTTTAAGAATGTTGCGAGAGTGTACAGTATATTTTTAGTGGTTATATATATAAATATTTATATATAAAGATTTTTCCTTTTTTTTCTTTTTAGCTTCATGCTTTTTATCCCACATAGCAGGGTAGACAGAAAGTACCTAGTGTCAAGACACTACGTACTTCGCTTTCCAGAGAATTGGAGACATTGCGTCTTATGTGGTGGATCTGAACGTCACATTTTGTCTTTTCAGAGCGAGGAAGTGAAAATAAATTAAAATATAATCATTTCCCTAAGTAGGGATCGAACCCACAATCGGTCGCGTTTACAGTCAGACGCTGTCACATTGCGCCACGACCGATATTTAGTTTTCTTAAAGGAAATATACGTTATTTATTATGAAATTTCTGTATATTCGTGGCAGAGTTTAATGTCAATGATTGCGTTATAAATAGACTCTAAAACATTTTTTTAGCAAAGTAGACAGGAATTACTTTGTGTCAACACTCTATACTCAGTTATACACTGAATTCGAGATTGCGTGTTGAGTTGCGGACCTCAATGCTGCTTTTTTTACCATACTGTTAAAATGGAAATAATTTGATTTTTTGAATTATTTTCATTCCGTCGAGTGGGCATCGAACCCAAACCCGATCGCGTTTATAGTCAGATGCTGTCCCACTGCGCCATGGCTGGACTCCTAACATTTTTTATTAATTAATATTTTACCTAGTGCGATTGGAATCCAGAAACATCGCGCTAAGTTATAATTATTATGCACTGAATACCTAAATATATATGTTATAATCGTTTCATATTGCTAAAAAATCAATAAGAATTAACTTAAAACTAACTTACTACGTTGTATAGTCAATTTATCTTATATAACAGTTTCCTACTAGGCTATCTGGAAATGGTTCAATGGGTTCAATGAGAGCTTATTTGTGTCAGTACAGCTTTTGTTCTTAAGCGCTTGGCATACGTTTGTGAATAGTCCTGCCAACTAGCTTTTAAGGTCGCTGTAAAACTTACTTTGAGTGAATCGTTTAATTTATATTACTAAAGATGATTTGTTTTTTATTTTAACTACATATATTCTGAATATTGAAAATTTAAGAATTTCTGCATATAGAAATTTTCACGCTTTTATTCCGCATACAAGGATAGATAGGAAGTACTTAGTGTCAAGGCACTCTGCACTCCGATTTCCCCCGAATTCGAGACATTACGCCTTGAGAGGCGGAACTCAACGCCGCGTTTTATCTTCTTAGAGCGAGAAAATGAAAATTATTTAAAAATATTCGTTCCCTATTATTAATATACTCGATACTCATTCCCCAGTATATTCATTCGCCCGAGTGGGAATCTAACTCATAACCGATCGAGTTTTTAGTCAGACGCTGACCCACTGTGCCACTACTGGCTTCAATTTTTTACTTCAAAGTGATTTATTTGAGATAATTAATTAAATATTCAATATAATTAAATAAATATAACAACCTAAATTGAAGATAAAAATAATTAAAACTAGAAGCTATAATGTTAATAGAATTGTAATTAGCGTTTGCCATCAAAAGTTACTTACGAATTGACTTCGGCGTGTGTCGCCACATGGGGACGTTTTACGAGCCGCTGTAAAAGTATATGCCATCTTAAATGAGACATAAACACAGGGATGTGTAAATGAATGTCTCACATTTATTTTATTTGAACCATTAATTCTACACTTTCGGCGCGTTAGTAAGGGAGAAGTTGCCTTTGAGTTAGATATATACCATATTGAATGGACAATTTTCTGTTACACTGTGCCACTATGGTAACGATTTGAGTATGAGTAAAGTAAAAAATATTATATATTTATTGTTTTGGATTCAGCTAGTTTGAAATTTAAAAATAAACTTGATGTTATTTTCATGATATAATTTATTGAAATTTTCTGTTATATATAATATGGATTTTAGTTTAGTCAAAATAAGCTTCTGCAAAAGAGAAGCCGCGATGGCAGGTAAGATAGAGAATAACATTAAAATAATATAATAAAAAATAAATTATTGTAATATAAAAATCATATATATATTTTAATAAAAAGAGAATAAGATAAAAGATTGTTTTTTTTTTATAGAAATTAATGCATGAAACATTGTCCAGGCTATATCTACAACTTAGTCTTACTGTACTTTTATAGTTCCTAGGTTACCGTATTAATATCCATAAAATTACCCCTCATGAAATTTCAACATTCTCATACATTATCGTGTGTTATTACAGACTATATTATCCCTGTTATGCCTCCCCTTGTTGGTGCTTTTCGGAGCCGCAAGGAAAATAGTCTTGTAACAATATCAGTTTTATTAATTAAAATTCCAGAGTAGTCAGAGTCAAGTCAACTACTCCTTCCACTGTTTTTCCGTCCAAAATTGAAACATAATGTATTTTTATGTATAAAATATTATATTTATCTTAAAAAATAAAAGTTTAAATGGCTTCCAGCCGATGTTTGTTGCTTCGATATCATCTTAATGATAAAGTTAGCCGACACTAATGACTTAAATTTTTATCGAAATGAAAATCGAGAACATGGAATTCTGATTACATGCTGTTTGGCTATCCTGAAAAAAATGAATTGAAAAGTTATACATGAGCATGTTTGTAAAAAAAACGAATAAATTAATTACATTATATATAATATATAATATATATATAATACTCTGATTTTGCAAACAAACCAGTACAATACATAGTCAGCTAATGTTGCATAACATTGGTACAATGTAGAAGGCATTATAATTATTTTGATGGAGCTAATAACGTTGAAAAATAAGCTCGGCTTAGCCGAACCGAGACAGGGTGTAATAGAGGGGCGTTAGCGTTACTTACTGATATATCGTGCCTCATATTACATTTTGTTAAGCGTTTTCAGTACAATGACGTTATATTTTGTTTTTTAAGGCTTTTAAATTTGGATTTGATTGTGTTTGTTGTTTTGTTAAAGTCACATAGTTCTATATTCAAATGTTGTGTTTGAATATAGAACTATGTCAAATTCGACAAAATTTGAGTTGAGTCACTTTAATTCTAAGTTTGCGAGAAGTTGAACGACTTAATTATACTGTATAAAGCCTTCATTTTCTTCTTAGTAAAGAAGATAATTAAGTAAGAATGTACCTGAGTGTCTATATTACAATGAATAATAATTATAATTAAAGTTTAATCGGCTGCTTAAGCACTTCTTAATCATCAGTTAATTAATAAAATGTGCGTATTATCAATCCCAGGGTACTCTATTAACCGCGCGGTAGATTTGCGGAGAGAATAGTGAATCTACTATTTTTTCATGACATAGAAAAAAATATATCCCCTTCTTTGAAAACTGCAAGAGGGTACTTTATTAAAACAAAACTTCTATTTTTCATTAGAGTCACAAAGCCGCAGGGCTTATACTAAAGGGTAAAACAAAATAACATTAATCTATGTCTCATATCTCATCAGTATATACTTAAATAGATACGAATTACGAAGAGGGTAGGAAGGCTGTATAATATAGCAAGGGTGCGTCAAGTGACAATCTCATTGCCATCCATTATGAGTGCATCCTTATTCTAAGGAATTTCTAGAATAACATGAACAATAGAATTAACCTGTAAAAATATTTATTTTTTATTTTTTTAGCTTCATGCTTTTATTTCAAAACATGTTAGACAGAAGGACCTAGTGGACCTAGTGTCTAAACTCTCAGTAATTTGCTTTCTGCTAAATTCAAGACATTGCGATTTGAGTGGCAGAACTTACCACCGCACTGTATCTTGCGGGTGACAAAATAAAAAGAATTTAATTATAATCATTCCTCCGAGTGGGAATTGAACTCATAATCGATTGTGTTTACAGTCAGACATGTTGTCTCACTGTGCCACGACCGAATTTTATTTAAAATATTTTTTTTTATAAATTTCTTTCTATTACAATATTCACACGTAAATATTATTGGATGTACAGAAGAACAAAATCGAAGATTGTAGGTTTAGGTAAAAGTAATTCTTGTTAATTTATTTTTACTGTTAAAATTTCTGCTGTTACTAGTTGTATATGATTAAGTTAATAAGCTAAAATAAATTTTAAATTGACTTAAATCTGTATTTTTGTATGAGGAATTACAGAAATTACTTCATATTGATATAGATTTGACTTTCTAAGTAATTTAATTTGATGCTTTGATAAAAAAATTAATGAATCATAATCTAAATCTAATGTGTTTCGGTTCGATGTCATGTAAGTGAGCTTTCCCTATTTCCATCCATCCTTTCCCTCAAGAGTGAGGTGGATCCGACAGTTCTAGCTGCCGAGGCCACTATACTATCACGTCACTCTCATCTCAAGGCCAGCAAAGCATTCACAACTCCAATATTGTGAATGTCCGTGGGCGAATATATCCACACACCATCAAGTGGCCTTTCTGCTCGTTTACCTTCTTTTTCTACAAAAATAAAACAACTTTGATTTATAAATTTACTTGGTGACGATTACCAAAAAAAAAATTTTAAAAAGGTAAAACTTTCAATTGCGGCCGAAACAATTAGTCGTTTTTTAGTACTCCCGTAATAAGGATGTTTAGTACTCCCGTAATAAGGATGTTTGTATATTAAGATCACTTCATAAATAATTACATTTCTTCGTGCTTTTTAAATATTAAAAAGAGATACATATTAAACTAAGTTGAAATTACTGCAATTGAAGTTTCTAAAAAAGCTTAAATTTTTTTACATATGTCGTTAGTAAATACCAGAAGTTGTTTATTTTTCGTTATTATAACAGAAAGTGAAACAAAAGATTTACCTGAACATCACTTGCCATTAGTTGTAAATAACTATTTATATTTATATAAAGCAAGATATGAAGACAACTACCACGTTAGGATGAAGGCATTAAAAAAGATCACCGATTCTAATTGGCAGCAAATAGCACAAAAAAGAGACGAGGGCGTCTTTGAAAGGGGCCTTTATATATTTACTATTTTTAAAGTGTTATTCCACACTTAGGATTAGAAAACATTTTAGAAAAAACGTATAAAAATTTTGAACGCAGCGGGATTCGAACCCGCGCCTCTTGGATACCGTCCAAGCGCTCTGACCGCTAAGCCATGCGTTCTACTACCGGCTGCGTCGAAATTCTTATACGTTTTGTTACAACTTATTTATGTTGTTAGCATCTCTGTAGAGAGATTTTTACAAATTTCTACTACTTAAAGATTATTAAGAAATAATCGTTTAACAAGAGAGATTGCTATTTTATTTAAATATTTACTATTTTTAAAGTGTTATTCCACACTTAGGATTAGAAAACATTTTAGAAAAAACGTATATAAATTTTGAACGCAGCGGGATTCGAACCCGCGCCTCTTGGATACCGTCCAAGCGCTCTGACCGCTAAGCCATGCGTTCTACTACCGGCTTCGTCGAAATTCTTATACGTTTTGTTACAACTTATTTATGTTGTTAGCATCTCTGTAGAGATTTTTACAAAAAAAAAAATTTATACGTTTTTTCTAAAATGTTTTCTAATCCTAAGTGTGGAATAACACTTTAAAAATAGTAAATATTGAAATAAAATAGCAATCTCTCTTGTTAAACGATTATTTCTTAATAATCTTTAAGTAGTAGACATTTGTAAAAATCTATCTACAGAGATGCTAACAACATTAATAAGTTGTAACAAAACGTATAAGAATTTCGACGCAGCTGGTAGTAGAACGCATGGCTTAGCGGTCAGAGCGCTTGGACGGTATCCAAGAGGCGCGGGTTCGAATCCCGCTGCGTTCAAAATTTTTATACGTTTTTTCTAAAAAGCGGCCTTTATAGTTTAAGTATTTTGCACGCCTTTTAAGTATTAAGCTAAAAATTTGAAAAAATGAGATTGACTGTAGTATGAGATTGAGTGTAGTACACATCAATTTTGAAGAAACGTACATAAATTTGAACGCAGCGAGATTCGAACCCGTGGCTCTTAGAAACCATCAAAGTGCTCTAGCCGCTAGGCCATGTGTTTTCAATCCTGGCCGAGTCGAAATTCTTATACGCTTGTTATAACTTATTTAAGTTAGCGTGTCTGTAGTAAGATAAGTTACAAATTTCTGCTGCCCGAAGATTACTACTAGGAAATAATCGTTTGGTAAGGGAGAATGCTATTTCTTTTAGTATTTTTCTATATTTAAAGTACTTTAAAGTAGTTTTTTCTTTACATAGAATTAGGCAACATTTTGAAAATATGGTTAAATATTTTAAGAAAAGTACGAATACTTGATTCGTATATGCAGAAATATGTATATTTAAAAAAATATACTATAATACTGGTACAATAAAAAATGAAATAGAAACATCTGTTAATATATTATTATTTACGGTTAATTATAATTTATTTGAATAACTTAAGCTCTGTTTCTCTACTATTAAATATTAGCTACAATCTATGTTTTATGTTTAGGTAAATTCATGAAGGCTTTCATAAAGTATACGTAAGATGATGTTAACAATAGTAAGCACCTAGTTATTATGTAACAGTTGTGAAAAATTAGTTTAATTATTTATATAAAAATTAGTTTAGTTATTATTAATTATTGTTTTATCGTTATCAACTTGATATAATTTAAAATAACTATTTTTTTTATTCTAATAGGACAAAAGGTAGAATTATGCCTTCTAGTAAGTTGTTGCAAATTTCTGAGAGTTTGATAGTTACTACATTTTCGTTGTTTATTTCGTGAAAAATAAAACATAAAGGCATAAAGGCCAACGTGGCGCAGTGGCACAGACTCTGGCTGTAAACGCAATTAATGTAGGTTCGATTCCGATTCGGTGGACTGAATATGTTTACAGTTAGGCAGAATTTTAGTTAATAGTTAGCAGTATCTTTTGTATGCGAAAAATTTCAAAATAAAAATAAATATGTTGAATTCAGCCACGAAACACGCAATGTCTTAAATTCAAACGGAAAACAGCGGAACAAAGTGTCTAGACACTAAGTTACTATAATTGTATAAAGTAACTGGGATAAAGCGTAGAGATGAAAATAGCATAATAAGTATATTTTAGTACATAAAAGGCATTTCTACAATTTATTACTTGATGTACACAACAAGTACGGAGACAGTACAAGTCTAATATCTCAGGGTGTCAGGACAGGCGCAATCACGGCTCGCGTCTAGCCGATGTCAGCCAGTTGCATTGTAGTCTGACGTTTCTTGTTCACTTTGCCTATTGCGACTACCAGTTCCACTGTGAAACTATACACTTATTATGACATTGTGGATAAGAATGTGAAGTAGCCCCGTTATGTATATTAAATTAATGCTGTTTTGATAGACAGAAGAAAAGAGTTTTATAGACGGTATGAGATATATTTAGGTTTTCGTTTAAAAAAAATATGTAAATTTTCCAATTTTATACGAACAAAGGTCAACAATTGATATGAGATCTGAACGCAATGGTTGTGGGGTTAAATTATTTTCAATTCATGCAATATATGGAATTCGGCGGAAAGTTGAGTACGGAGTCTTAACACTAAGTAAAAAGCTAGACAAAGGCATGAAGATATCGAAGCGTTAAGCAATTGTTTTTATTTCCTTTATATGATGATGATCCTTGATATCATTTTAATCTAATGAACTTGTTTTGGAATTGATATTAAAAAATAAAAAAAAAATGACAAACACAGCAATAATATAAATCAATATCAATAAAAAGGATTGATTTCGAATTATATTAAAAAGAGGTCGCACGAGAAGCCTTTAGCTACCAGTCAATTAATGAAATCTATGTAACAAAAACATATTGGGCTCCAAATGATCAAGAAAAAAATATTTTGTATAGTTCTAATGGCTTCTTCGACAGTTTAAGTGTAATAGATAACGAATTTATTAAGACGTCGATAATATCACAAATGGTTAGGTGACACCCCATAAACAACCACATTGACTTCAACTAGGTGTTCGTTAAAACATGAAATAAAATAGTTAAAGCTACACCTACGAGAATTATGTCACAAAACTTATGAAATATAGACCATTTACTATTAAATTACAGCCTATTAGTGTCTAACGAAGCGAGTATGAAAGAAAAATATGTTTTGGTATAAAAATATTGGTCGCTTCTTCCAGTGCACAGTGCGGTGGATGTGGTAGGGCTGCTGATAATAAGGAAAGCACTTATTAAAATTATGACATGTGGATATTCTCCATATATCGCGCTATAGATTGCTCTAAAATGTTCTTTATATTTTTTTCTTGTCATTATTTGTTGATTCCGTTATATGTTAAGATTAGTGTCATAAAATAAATCATATGTGTCACTAATGTTACGAACACTAACTTAGTGATGTTATGTAGAGCAGAACATGAAATTATAATAGGAGTTCATGCAAATAAATTATTGAATCCGATTTCAAAATGTTATTTTTTTATTGAAAGTTGAGCTTAGTCACTCCGTAGGCTGAAAGCTTGACATTGCGTATTATTCTTAAAAGTTAGCATCATGCGTTCTCTTATCAGAGCGAAGAAATGTTAATGACCATCGCGAGTGACAATTAAACAAATAAAGAATAAAAGCATAATTTTATTTTTTTTACCTTCATGCTTTTGTCACGCATAGCAGGGTAGACAGAAAGTGCCTAGTGTCAACACACTTCGTACTTTGCTTTCTACCGAATTGGAGACATTGCGTGTTGACTGATGGAACTTAACGCTGCATTTTTTCTTACCAGAGCGAGGGAGTGACAATGTTTTTAAATATAATCCCCCGAGTGGGGTCGAACCCACAACCGGTCGCGTTTACAGACAGACGCTGTCACACTGCGCCACGAGCAGCTTTAAACTGCGTAATTTACATATATATAATATACTTATACGTTCTTATGTTCATGTGTATTATAAAATAAAAGAAACAAAAAATGTAGTTTGGCCACAAAAAACTGGTTTATCATTTTCACACTAGAATCATCCGTAAACGCGGATGCGATTCCATTTGAGTCCGGTCGAGTCAGCGCAGTGGTATTGTCCGTCACTCTACTTTCCTCTGCGGCGCCGTGCCGACGTCCACTAACGTTATTTAGAGCTTTATTGTGCTATTGACCATTCAACGTCAAGATTTGAATGGTGATAACCAGAGATTGCGACTGATGGTGTGTCACATATCCTCTTTTAAATGGTTGACGCAATTTGAATAATGTTACGTGAGGTGTCCAATTTAAGATTTTTATGTTTTATTTATTATTTACTCGAGAAAAAGTATAAAGTTGCAATAAATATAGATTTCTGGTATTTTTTTAGTTTGCTAGAAGCTTAAGCCCTGCTTTTAAAAGAGGTATATAGAATATTCTTTTGATTTTTTTATATGTATTATATCAATGCAAATCTATAATACATACATATCTTGTGGAAACGTAAAATACGTAAAGCCGCTGCTAAGGCTATATATGTATGCTTTTTATGGATGTTAATTAAAACGCACAGTAGTGTTTGAAGTATTTATTTTATTAGTTTACGATGTTTGTGTTACTATATATTACTATAAAAAATATCAAGGTTCCATCCTTCTTTCCCATGTAACTTATTATTGGGCCAAATTTCATGCTTCTCTGTCTTATTTTTGAAAGAGGAGTGACATAAATTTTCTTTTACGTATTAATATTTGGAATACAGAAATAAAAAAATTAAAAAATATAGATTATTTATAAAGATATTAAAAATATAATTTATTAACTATTTAATTTACATGCAATCAACATGACTATTCTTTTGCAACTTAGCTAACGTAAAAGTTATTTAAAAGAGAAGATGTTAGAGTTGAGAAAATAATTTTTTACACCAACAACTTATCACTACGGCTCGTAAGTCCGAGTATCAATCTCGTTAGTTCGAAAGCTTTTATTTTTAGAAACTCATTTACTGGTATTTGAAACCTATATTTTCCCGTCCGGGGCTTTCAGAATAATGATAGATTTGACTTTTAATTTAGTGAAACACGAGATACGCGAAGACGTCATTTTAATGTATGCCTCGACCATATTTTGTGTCAAATTACTGAGCAAAACACGTTATTACCGCAAGTGATTTCGCTATACCATTTATCATTTTTTTTTGACTTATTGATTGATGATTGCGTTGAGTATTGAAGGTTTAATAATAATTAAAAAAAAGATGAAAGAACACATGTCGTATCTCTTAATACGAGATATACATGTGAGACCTTGTTGACATATAGAATGGTAATTTCTTACAAGTGTCATTTTTTACAAAAGTGTATGTAAAACGTACTATGCGTTAGTGTAATATGTAAATTTCTAATGGTAGTGTGTGTGTGTATTTCTAATGTGTTTAAAATTATACCACTCAGTCCGTCTCATTTTGTAAAAAAGTCGAAAGTTTTTATGTCATGTTTTACAAAAAAAAAATCATAATAAGAATTGCTATGGTTGTGTTTTATAAACATATAAATGTAATTATTATTTCCATAATATAAAAGAACAAAAAGCTCTTTATAATATAATAAATAATACAAAATAAAATGTAAATTGCCCAATAAATGTAACAAAAGTAGAATATAATATCGTCTAATGATAGCAATCTATCTATTATTGACAATAAAATAGTCTAGACAATTTTCAAACAACTTTTCTAGTAATATGTTATTAGTAAATTCTTTGTGTTTCTGAAGACTATTATTGGGAGATATTTATAGACGTACGATATATTTATCACAAAGTCGTTTTTGTGGACATCAGGCATTATCCATAGAGGCTTCGGAACCTCCTCTATTAGTCCTCCTTTAAAAACCTAACAAGTTAAACAATGTCAATTTTAACTTCTATTTTTAGCTTTTTACAGTAAGTAATTTTGACTGATGATTTTTTATCAACCACTAAAAGAGTAACGAGTTTTATAAATTATATTGATAAATATTTTCATTTTTATTGAATCTTAAAACTAAATACATTCTAGAAATTAAAATCGGTACTAATACAGTCGCATATGTAATATAAAAATAAACTTAATAAATAACTATTCTAAACGACAAAAAGAAGAAATAAGTTGAAGCCATATTCGACCTTCAAATTAAGTGAGTGACGTAGCATACGACAAACTTATTATTTGCGTTTAGTACAGTTATGATGCCTTGAGATCAAACCGCAATACTAGTTTTGTTGACATTTTTGAAAATACGTATAAAATTTGAAATGGACGGTATCTAAGAGGCACGGATTCGAATCCCGCTGCGTTTTTTATACGTTTTTTCAAAAATGTTGTCTAATCCTAAGTGTGGACTTTAAAAATAGTAATTATTAGTTTTGTAGTTAGTGTAGAAAATGTACCTAGAGGGTTGCCCAGGATGATGAAGTAAAATCATACCAAGTTTCATGGTAATCGAAGACCTTGTATGATATTTGATTAAACATGCAAATTGACTGACAGACCAACAGACAGACAATATTTTATTTAATCACATTTTTGGATTCGATATCAATCTATTATCATCCTCTGCCTTTTGTTTTTCCAATTTTCCCAATATTCAATATTTAAACTTCTACAGTTTTAATATTATATAAAAATACGGAACAAATTACATGATAAATATCTTTCGAAGGTAGGAAACTAGGATGAAAAATATATACGCAGAAAACTTATATGGTGTAAAAATCACGAAATATAGTGTGATATGCAAAATAACCGTATTACTACAAAAAATCTCGGCACGATCTCGACAATGTACCGTTATTATAAGGATAGAACCTTTTATCATAGGTCGTGTTACATTAGGGAAATGGGTAGGGTGGAGGGTGACATGTGGGTCGTTGACCTCGCTTCAAGAAATCTACAATTTATGTTGACAGCACGCAAGATATAATGCAAAGAAAAAAATTTCATATTAATTTTCACGTGTCCTACTTACGAGACGTTGCAGAGGGAAATGTATTTGCCTCTGCAATATAAAACTAAGACCTGGGCTTCTTTTCTTACAGTATAATTATATATATATATATATATATATATATATATATATATATATATATATATATATATATATATATATAATATATATATATATTATATATATATATATATATATATATATATATATATATATATATAATATTCTCACGATACAAAAGTGTAAAGAAATAGGTTCCACGTATTTCCTACTTAAAAATAACATAACATGGATTTAACTTAGTAATAACTAAATTAATATTCAGCTTCTTTAGTTCATTCATACATCTGTACAGATCCGCTCTGTCTGCATGGAATGTAGCATTTCTAGATCTTCTAATTCTACAAGTAGCCTAAATTACTCCCATCACAATAGGTCCAGTTGTCTCAGAAATTAGCCACAACAAACAGACAGACTGACAAAAAATTATAATTGATTCATTTAGCTAAAACCGGTCATTTTTAATAATACAAACAGACATTCCAATTTTATTTATATTTATTGATGTGTAAATGCATATACTACGGAATGCTTTGTTCACTCCGTAAGTATTATATGTTCCCGGTTAATAGTGTATAATATTTGTCTACTAACTATTATATCTGTAATACGATTTCAATAGAAACATATTACTTAAAAAGAGAAACTACAAAAACACGCTATTTTTTCGTCACCCTGGTCCTCCTTGCAAAGATGCTGTATAGTAGGGGAAATAGAAGCAATCTAGTGTTTAGACACACAATTAGCTGTTTTCCGATATTTATACATTTAAAACAAAGTAAATTCTACATCAATAAGTGATCAAAATAGCATGACAAGGTTGTCTTATATTAAATGCTAAATAGATCCATGTAAAGGAAGCAAAAAAATAAGAGACTCACAGAAAATAAAAACAGCGTAAATATCGATACTGCAATATAATTAAAGTTTCACGTTTGCATATTTATTTTTTATGTAATTTGAATGCTTGACCAACTTTCTTCTTTTGTTTTTAATACTGAAAGACTCGTCTAAATACGTATTCAATATATTAGAATAATCATCATATTTTCTTCTATTTTTTATCAGAAAGTTATTACCAGAAAGTAGAAAAGGGTGATTTTATGGAATAGCGCTTGCTATATACATAAACACAACTTAATCTATAGGCATTTAAGTCATATATAGATGAAATTTATGAAAAATATTTAACAATTATCAACAAATATCGCATTATTTAGATTATTTATACAAACATTACTCTAAGCAGTTCCGTCTAGATTACCAAAATATAGTTATAAAACTGTTCTTCAATTCTTATATTTATGTATGGTATTAACATTATTCAAGACAAGTATCTATAGTAATATCTATATTAATAATAGAAAGCGGAAGAGTTTGTTTGTTTGAACGTGATTCCGTATTATATAGTTCATTTATTGAGGAAGGCTATAGGCTATATAACATCACTACGACTAATGAGAGTGAAGCAGTAATGAAAAATGGCAGTGTAAAAAATCCGCGACAGCATATATGTATACTGTTGATATACTATAACCATTTTTAAGTATATATTTTTAGTTCTAAAATAATACATTATTTGAAGGTGCTTTTATAAACTAAATATTAATCCTTATAAGTTTAAGGCCGGTCGTGGCGCAGTGTGACAGCATCTGACTGTGAACGCGATGGGTTGTGGATTCGATCCCCACTTGGGGGAGTGATTATATTTAAAATATTTTCACTTCCTCGCTCTGATAAAGACAAAGAGCGGTGTTGAGTTCCACCACCCAACACGCAATATCTCGAATTCGGTGGAAAGTGAAGTACGGAGTGTCTTGACACTAGGTACTTTATGCCTACCCTGCTATGCGGGATAAAAGCGTGATGCTAAAAAAAAAATAAAGTTTATTCCTATTAAGTTATTTATAACAGGCATTTATTTTTGAACAATATTCTATATCTGTTTTTAAGGTCCATTATCCAAAAATAATAGAGAATCAATGGATTAGCATTCTTACGATGTGCGAAGGAAAGCATTAGGGTGTCGAGTTTAATTGGTACTGTATTTCAAGACGAGTCTGGACTTTCTGTACGTGTGAACTTTCCATTGGGTATTGCCTTTGTGCGAGCGGTAATACTATATAAAAAATCAATTTCATATTAGGATATAAAAAAATTTTTGAACGAAGAAATCGATCGACGCAGCAATCGATTAGAACCCGCGCTTTAAAAACAGTAAAATATAAAAACATTTACTTTTAATAGAAAGTAATAAATATAGTAGAGAAGTACCAATATCTAGTTTTCTAGTATACATTTTACTGTAAATAATTTCATAATACTGCAGTGTGAAAGTAAGTACATATGGTAACATTCTCGTAATGGTTATCATACGATATCAGCTTCATATAGTTTCTATCTATTAATATTAAATTATAGAAATAATAAAATAATCGTACTTGAAGCTAGAAAAAAATAAAAAAAGCACTTCCACTCATACTGTACCTTATTGAATCAATTTTAGCCAATAGTATATTTATATACACTATTTGTTTTAAGTTTCACTCGAAGCCGCGTCTAATTGGATGGTTAAGGGCTAGAGTTAAAAGATTTTCCATTGTTTCAACTAGAATGTAAGCGCTGTTTATTTTTACTGTGGTACAACGTTGCAATTATATTAAAGTGTCACTGCGTTGCCGTTTTAAATGGCTTAGAAAGTTTCCTCAGATGTTTGAACTTCTGTAATCTGTGTAGGATAATATTTTTAATGAGCGCTTGTTCTGATAACAGCATACATAAAACGTAATGAAATTTTTAATTATTTATTTCAAAATTTTAAACTTTTCATATCAACATTTTTTTATCATAAAATGACCTAAAGCTTTAATGTTTATAAAATATCTTATATTTTTAAAAACTATTATTCATTGTAATTCTAAAAACAGATAGCAAATTAATGTTTAGCCGCAGGATAGACGTCAAGTATAGTACGCTCTAAACAATTCAGTCAGATATACAGCTAGGAAAAATTTATGAATGCTCACGCGCACTGCAAGTAGAATGGATTTATTGTCTCTATCGCAAAGCTTCACGCAATAAAGTGATTTAAATAGGTTACGCCGTAAATCTCACTCGCCAACGTCACATAAATTAGGAGCTTAAAAATTCTGTGCGCGAAAATCTATAGTGTTGTTTATGTATTTTGAAACTTATTTCATGTACGGTGTAAAGTAAGTATTGTTTTTCCGTTTTATATAGATACTGTTAATTAAAATGTTGAATAAATTTTAATAAAATAAATGTTGTTGTAATTTTGAATCCTTTTTGATACGTAATATATGTTAATATATGTCATAATGTTAAATTTATTACAATACAGACCAAGTCTGTACCTTTTTTTCTAATTTATTAGTTAGAACTAAGGTTTAAATTTAAGTTATTTTCTTAACAATTATATTATCTTAAATGGTATTATAATATTTTCACGCTTTTCTGTGCATATCAGGCAGGACATTATTTTCTTCGTTCAGCTTATATTTACGTAACATTGTAATAATTAATATTATAAATAAGTACTAGCCTACAATGTATAAATTTATTAAAATACAGGGTCTTTTTACAAATATCTCTACACTATTATTACTTTGCGAATTAATTTTAAAGCAGTGACAACAAACAGCCAAATAATGTCACTTCAACTTTCCACAACGATTACAATTTTATTATACAATCCAACGTTATATAAGCAATAAGAATTTCATAATTAAAGAAATTATTGAAGAACGCCGTTTCGTGTAATGACCGGTTGTTCGTCATTGACGAACAATACAAATTGTGTAATAAATTAAAGAATCTTCAATTTTCGAATATTCATTATATAGCGAAATGGTTTCGAGGTATTGTTCCGGTCTGTTGTTTAAATTAAAGTGTTTATTTGATAAAAAAATACTTGTGGCTCTTTTTTACCTTTTTTTATTAATACTTTAACTTTTTTTTTAACTTTTTCAAGGCATTTTGAAGGT
Organism: Dryadula phaetusa; assembly: GCA_032432895.1. NCBI lineage: Eukaryota > Metazoa > Arthropoda > Insecta > Lepidoptera > Nymphalidae > Dryadula > Dryadula phaetusa. The sequence goes on along the minus strand of JAOYRS010000109.1, from coordinate 104,902 downwards.
CTATTTTGTATAATAACTTACCTATAACTTGATTTTGTATAAGCTTTAACGAAATACGCATTGTGGGAAGTATAAGTATATCTGACAATGAGTGTTTCACAGAAAAAGAAAATACGGAATAGTTATAGATTGTTTTTACTTAAATATGTATCAATTTATGATATAAAAAAGGAGTGTGACAGATCACTCAATACACAAAAATCACTACTTTTGCACTCATTTATAAGCATGACTTATGGAATAGAAAATCTCAAATTCCTACATAATTCCTACATAGAAGTTGATCAAAGCTAGAAGAGCTTTGATCAACTTCTATGTAGGAATTGTAACAATACGTATCATATATATATATATATATATATATATATATATACATATATATATATATATATATATATATATATATATATATATATATATATATATATATATATATATATATATATATGTAGATATATAATATATTTTATACAAATAATTTAATAATAATGTCAAATATTATTTTATTTAATGTTTAATAGGTAGTAATAACAAAATTATTGATTTTATTTTCACTAAATATAATGTTAGCTGAATGAGTTACTGACAGTCTAGAATAATGCAATAGATTTTTAAAAAAAGAATAAAGAGGCGTCAGCGTCATGAGCGTAAAAAGATGTTTTAGAAGATCTTTAGTATTTAATTTGGAATAATGGAAATATAATAAGTTAAAAGTGAATGTAATGACAATATTTAATATCAGAAGTTCATAGAAATATATTAATTATTGTTTTTGTGCTATTTGTGGTCGGTAATACTTGTTTTTGTGTAATATGAAGAATTTGTTGGTAAGATCTTTTTCTATTATTAATATAAAATAATGTGTTATATTAAATGAATATTCAATTATTATTAATAAATTTAAATAGTAGATTAAAGATAGTAAAGAACCAAAGAAGGTTTAGAACGTACATTCGAAGAGATATATGACATTTTTAATACAAATATTCTAAACCGTCCACCGCCATTTTTGAATAGTGTTGTATAAACATAATGTCTATACATTTTCTTAATATTATAAAATATTTAAATATTATATTAAGCAAATAAATTAATGCAAATAATAACTAATAAATCATAATTAATATAATTTGATATATTGAACGAATAAAGATTTTAATGATGATCATTTGAGATGATCTTGTTTATATAATATTCTTAACATATAGGAGATCTGTCATGTACTCGCGTTACACCACTGCACTGGGTGCGGGTAGCGTTACAGCTTAATGCTAACTGATGTGGGTAGTGCAACCCAAAGTTGCTTATCGTCACTTAGGCTCTTATAATTGGCTTAGTTGAATCAATATAGCGATGTTGCTTGGTTGTATCGAGTCTGTTGCTGTCTTGCGTTGCATAAGCGATTCTTGTATGGCGTTGGATGTTGATATTACTTGTGACACGCGACCGTCGGGGTTCGGTGAGCTTTATAGCTTACTGATAGCTGATGTCGGTGCCGCGACTTGTATCTTCTTTGATGTTTTCTTGCCTTGCACATGCGATACCTGTACGACGACGGACATTAAGTCAACTATTTCCATGTCGTTTTACACTCCTGGTGTGGGCAGAATGGTTATGTGACGCTTTTATGTCTCATGCGTTTCGAGGTATGTTTTAGTGGTGTCCTTACAAGGAATACTATATTATCACGAAATGCTGTAGTACGTAATGGTGATCGACTGTTTGTCTAGCGCCTTGTTTGTTAATAGAACGCATAATGTAACACCGACTGTCGGTTTTCAGCAAATCTAATGCTGATACCTGGTATTAAATTAAGATAAAAAATATTTGAATATCTTTTTTATATTTCACTTATTCTTAATCAAAAATAACCAAATACATACCATACATACATACAGCTATAAATATTTCCCAAAGAAGATTTGAACTTTTAACAATCACTTATAATATATCTAGCTTAATGGTGTTAATTTTTTTTAGCTCCATGCTCTTACCCTGCACAGCAAGGTATACAGAAAATACTAAATATCGAGACACTCTGTACTCCGCTTTTTACCGAATTTGAAATAAACAGTTCGGCGTTAAGTTGCATGGCGAACTTAACGCCGAACTGTTTATTTTATCTAGTTATTTGGGAATTAGTTAGTAAATTGGGAATTATAATTATATAAGTATTTCTAATAGTTTTATACTAACAAAGCTTAAAATAAGCGAAAAAAAACAATTCACACGTTTATTATGATTGCAAAATGTTACGTTATGTATGTACTCTATAATAACGTCAGAAAAAGACTATTGTTTCGATTAAATTACAAAGTCGCTCTACTTTTGTTTATAACTTCATTCTTCATATTATGTAAGCATTATTTGTTTGTATTTGTTCAAGTATATATAATTCTTTAGTCTTTTTTAATAGTGCTTGCTATAATTTATTATTCTTTCATAGAAAATGGAGGTAAATATACGAAGGGCTACCTGATGGCAAGTGTTCACCTTCGTCTATGGACATCTTCATCATTAGAATTGTGGGTATGTTATTGGCCTTGGGATGGGCGTGAGAGGAAATAGTGTAGTGGTCTCGGCAGCCAGAACTGTCGAAACAACCACACTGAGGTAAAAGATGGGCGGGAATAAGGAAAGCAGGTGTACATTAAATTGAAATGGAAAACATCATCAGATATTTCATGATTGTCATGATAGTGCTCACAAGCCAGTCAAAGGACTCACCTCCTACCACCAAATTACTGGGATTCCTGTCTGTTAACCCAGCAGTGTTACAGCACACAGGGTAAAGTAATGAACCTTTTCTATTATTCTTTCTTAATACAAATAACTTAAAACTATTACTACAAAACATAAATAAAGAAAGAATTAAAATCATCAGTCAGCATAGTGGAACATCTTATTAAACAAAGTATTGGGTATGGTTCGACTCCACTCGTAAGACAAAGCACGGCGTTAAATTCTGCTACTCAGCATATTTTCAGTAACTTTAATTTGAAACTTTGTTCTCAATGGCTACCTTGAAGTGCAGTAAAAAACAGGAAAATACTATTTATACGAGTATTATTTCTTACTATAATTTGTTTAAATAATCTAAATATATTACAGATTGTACAAAATCTATTATTAAACCTAAAGTAAGGCTTTAGTCATATTAAGATTGTGCTTTTGGAGTGACAGACGCCACTTAATATTAACTTATAATTATATTAGTCTTATTTATGAAACACGGGTGAATCACCTGCTTCGAACTTTTGATTATGATATGCTATTTTTAAAATATATAATAGTAACAGCGTCTGACTGTAAATGCGATCACTTGTGGGTTCAATTTCACTAGGAGAAATGTTAATATTTATTTGATTTTTATAAACGCGAAACCGTAAGGCGAAACGCGGCGTTGAGTACCGCCACTTAATACACAGTGTCTTGATTTCAGGCAAAGAACTGTTAATAAAGGGTCTTGACACTAGGACTACTTTTAAATGTTAATATGAACATTTTAAAAAAATCAAATAATAATTCATTTTATAATTGAATATAAAATAAATTTAAAATTTATAGTCATTTACATTCATTCTTTTGAAATTGAAATAAAAACCAACTTTAAAATAATATATCGAGCACATAATACCATAAATTCTTAACATCCGTGTATGGGGGAGTGTATTAGTCATAATTTCAATTTCATTGAGACAAATATTCATACAGGGGGATATTAGCACGCGTTCGCATTTCATAAAAGCAACATTGGTTTGAAAATTTTATAAGTGTATTAAAATAATTACAATAATATAATATTAACTTGCCAATCAGACTACAATCTATTTTTTTAGCTTCACGCTTTATTACTAGCTGGGTAGCTGAAGAGGACGGAGCGCCAACCGCTAAGGTCCCTGTACACTTTTTTCGCTTCGTCACAGTCATTAACCTATTCGTACTTCTTCTTTACGTGACCTTCTTCCAGTACCATGGATACCGTGTTTTCAGAAATCAACCTTCGAATCCTCGACAAAAATTTGTTCTAAACAGTGTGTCAAATGTAAGTTGAAATTCGTGAAGTAGTCACATTATAATAATTAGAATAAGAATAGTTTTAAATATCATTGCAAATATCTTTTTTAAATGTTATTATAAAAGTTAGACGTCCATAAAAACATATCAGTTCGAGTCCAAACGTCGGTAATACTCATATGTAAGTGAAAATCTTCATTTCATAATGCGTCGGGTATGTAGTTTCAGAGTAATGGAAGCCGCGATTAACATATAAATGTGTTGAAATGGAATGAGCAAAATGAATGAAATATTTTTCGCTTTATTGAAGTTATGCAATATTTCTGTGCAGAATTCAAATAAGAAACATACGTGTTTCACGCGCATTGTGAGCTTATGGGTATGATTTAAAATTTATAAAAGCTGTATTGCAATGTATATATAAAATTCTGTATAATTAAAAATTTATCGTATTTTTTTTAACTTTAAACTTTCATTCTGAATCTGTCTTTTTAAGTTATGGTTCAGTTCTAAGATGTAATGTTCCATCTTTCTGAAAAAGAAGCTGTTTGTATTTGAAGATAAAATGGAAAAATCGAATTTAAATATTAACAAAAAAAAAAGAAAATCCGTTCAAAAAGACTAAAAGTAGTTATTTTATTTCTTAACAATGAATATTGGCTGGTTTAATTAAATGAAATTATTAATATTGGAAAAAGTACGAACTTTCCCGCATACACCATGTACGCGTTCTGAAAGCTCATTTTCGGCGACCTTTTCGTATAACGATAACTTTTACGTTTAACTTTTCGTATTTCGAGATAAAAGTCGCCTATATTCATTTCAAAATCTTCAAGTTTCTCTATATGAAATTTTATTACAATCGGTTGAGCGCTTGGACAAACAGAGTTACATTCGCAATTATAACGTTAATATGAATTTCATTTCAAAATTTTAAAACAGAATAAGATTTTAATAAAATCTAAAACAAAATTATCCAATACCTTTGTAGTACCTTAAACAAAAATCTAGGTAAGACAGCGTTTACCGTTTCTACTTTACATTTGCCTCGTGCTCTTAACGTTGTATTAGCGATGACTTCCGTGTTATGAAAAGATGGCTAAGTTTAATAGTGAATAAATTTCGATCTGATTCGCGGGATCGATGTCACGCCTCCCTTAAAACGTGACGTGTATGAATTAAGGAGCTACCGCCTGTATATGTAGATGGATATAAAGAAAATAAAATGTAAGGTTACGTTAGGAGCTTTCTGTTACGAAAATTAATTTTCATAATAAAATTAAGCATTATATTATAAGCTTCACGCTTTTATCTCGCATAACATGGTAAATAAGAAGTATCTTGTGTTAAAACACTCCGTACTCGTCTTTCCGCGGAATGTTAGACATTGCGTGCGCGAAGTGGCGAAACTTACGCTGAGCTTTTTCTTATCAGAGTAAGGAAATGTATATAATTTAAATCTCATCATTCCCTCGAGTGACAGTTGAATGAACAACCAATCGCGTTTACTATTAGATGCTATACCACTGCACCACCTTTATACCAGCCACCTTTATATTGTAATTAGTATTAAAATTATAACCTATTTTGACAACATGAATATTCAGTACTTTTAAAAAATATATAAAGCTTTACTATTACAATATCGTTCAAAATTACTACACATATTATTAGCTTATAAATAACGAATGTTGTGTAAAAAAATATTTTGAAGATATCGTTTCCAGTCACATTTATATCCATGCTTCCAGTATATTTCAGCGAAGCATATCCTCATTTTGGAGTCATTACACGAAATAGTATCACCACAAAGTCCCTTGGGGAGAAGGGGGTTGTTTATACCCATATATTTTGCTTTATTAAGTTTTTGTACGGCCGCAGATTAGTAGGGGCGAGAAATTGGCACTTATGGTAATATGGTTTACCTAACGTTGTTATACAGTACACTTTGATATCTAATAGCTTCTATAATTTCGTTAAGGCTTTTATTACTGGAGGGTGTTAATTTGGTTATTTAAATATATTTAGTTTAATTATGTTTTGAAACATATTTTTATATTACAAAATAAATTTGCTGATTTATATTATGACTTGATATATATTTGCATTATTAATTATAAAAATATCAACAGATATATTTCTAATAAATACTTAACAGAAAGGCTGTGCTTTTTCATCATTTTTATAAAAAAAGAAAATATATACGGCAAATCTAAGTATTTATTTTCGCGTCAAAAGTATAACCTTCCCTCATTATGGCGGTTTACTGCTCAACTGCCTACATCTAAAAATAACAACCAACGCTAGGTAGATGTACCGCTACTCCAGTTACAGATTGAACATCAAAGAAGCATAATTAAGTCTTAGAAGGGTCATAAATGGCTTACAAAGTAAAAGTAATATTTACTCAGCCCAAAGCTTTAATTGCTTGCCTTCAAATATATTATGGTTGTTTTGCGATTTAAAAAATTATTATGCAATTGCAGTCCTTGTGATGACAAGAACTTGATTTTTAAAGGTAATAGAGAATAAATAATATTTTAACATTATGATTATAATTTTATTTTATCACAAGGATTTTTTTTAATTACGCCCATTTAATACGCTTTTTATCCCGCATAGCAGGGTAGACAGAAAGTACCTAGTGTCAAGACACTCTGTACTTCGCTTTCCACCGAATTCGAGACATTGCGTGTTAAGTGGTGGAACTCAACGCCGCACTTTGTCTTTACCAGAGCGAGGAAGTGAAAATAATTGAAATATAATCACTGCCCCGAGTGGGGATCGAACCCACAACCGATCGCGTTTACAGTCAGACGCTGTCCCACTGCGCCACGACCGGCCTCAAATAATAAATTAGATGACGATTAGATCATTTAACAAATTAGATGACGCAAGCTTCTTCAGGCAAATGTGCAAGCAATTTTTTTTATAATATTTTAGTAAATTTTACCTATAACTAATTGTTTTCAGTAAAATAAGTTATCAGCAGTAGATATACTTGAACGTACTGTACGGTCGAGTAAGTCGAGTACTGTACGGTCGATACTGCTAATAACCTTACTGGTCCTTGTATAATATAATATATAAAATAAAGTGAGGAATATATTTACTGTTGTACATATTTTACATTTCTCAGCTGTCTCAGAATAAAAGAGTTATGTTCAAAAATATAAATTTCCAACAGAAAATATTTTCTATCAAATAACCAGTTACATACTTTAAGATATTGAAGTCAAAGATATTCATTGAAGCTCTATTTCACAAAGTTTCCATTTCGAAGTTGGAGTCATGTAAGATACAAATCTGTCTGCTGCCTCAGGCGCTCAGAATTTTATCGAGAACTTTTCAATTTGATAAAAACCTCAATTAATACAACCCTATTTGGAAAATTACATTATTACATATAATATTCTTAACTTAATCTATAGAAAGATGTAACATGTTTTGCCAAACTAGAGTATAGAAACGAAAATATTTAATAAGTTAACCTTTTAGGTTAAATATTTTAATATAAATTTACAGATTACACATCACACGCAATGTGTCGAATTTGGTGGAAAGCAGAGTAGTATGTTGACACTAAGTACTTCTTGTCTTTTTTGAAAAAACGTATAAAAATTTGAACACAGCGGGATTCGAACCCGCGCCTCTTGGATACGCGCTCGGATAGTGCTCTGACCGCTAAGCCATGCGTTCTACTACCACCGTGTCGAAATTCTTATACGTTTTTTTTGTTACAACTTGTTTATGTTGTTAGCATCCCTGTAGAGAGATTTTTACAATTTTCTATTACTTAAAGGTTATTAAGAAATAATCGTTTAACAAGAGAGATTGCTATTTTATTTTAATATTTACTATTTTAAAAGTGGCATTCCACACTTAGTATTAAAAAACATTTTTGAAGAGGCGCGGGTTCGAATCCCGCTGTGTTCAATTTTTTATACGTTTTTTCAAAAATGTTTTCTAATCCTAAATGTGGAACAACACTTTAAAAATAGTAAATATACTTCTTGTCCATCGTGCGCTACGGGAAAAAGCGTGAAGCTATAAAAAATACACATTATAGTAGCTTTCCGCTTCAATCTACATAGCAGAGTAGTCAAAGAGAACCTAATATCATAACGCTAGGTACTTCAGTTTCTGCCCAAAATCAAGACGCTGTGTGGTGCAACTTAAGGCCGCCTTTGAAAGCGGAGAAATAAAAATAATTTTAACATTCTCATCGGTGGGAATCAAACCGACACCCAGTCATGTTTACAGTGTGACACTGTCTAAATGCACCACGACGGTTTCAATATCAATTTTGGTGGTATATGAGGTATTACATCAATAATTAATTAACGTTTGGGCCATTTTCGTTGCTATTTTATGAAAGAATATTTCCAAGTAATTTTGTTTTTAATAAAATAATGCTTTCAACGATTTTTTGGATTGCTTTTGAAAAACTTCATAATAATTTTATTACAAATTTTTAATCGGTTTCCATAATAATATAATATATAAGCAGGTTAATACGGCGTTAAGCCAAACATGATATTTAAGTTTAATTATGCATTTCAAAATTCTGTATTGATTTTTTAATTCAAACACAATTTTCGAGGAGTTTGTACATATTTCCGGATATTTATTTTTATATAACATTTTAAAGTCTATTATAAACCTTTTAAATGATCAATTAAAACTTAAAAAATATTATAAAATTTATACAAAATTACTCAAATATTATAAAAGTGACAAAAAATGCTTACATTTTGACAACACGATCCGTGGCTCGTTAACTATTCATTAAAGGATAAGATATTTTGAAACTGGATCACCTGAGACAGTTGGTGAACTGCCTAACAGCCTGAGAACTTAGTCTTGATAAAATAAATCTTTGTTCCTGTTTTAATTAAATTGCACAGTAATAAAGTTTTGTAACTTAAGAATTAAGTTTAATAACTTTATTATGACAATAGATTTAAAGAATAAGAAGTTATAATGATATTGTCCTCATACTATATAATATAAATCAACATATACATAACTCTTGTGTTACTCTCGGCTTGACTGAGAATATACAGTGGAAATCACTAAAAAGAAAGTTTTAATTTAGCATATAGGCTCCTTCAAGTATGTATGAGAGCAATCCAAGGGCTTGTCGAAATTTCTTTAGTTAAGGTAACAAAGTCTTAAAACCTAAGTTTTACGCTCGAGTCTACTGAAGATATAAATAAGAACCTTAGCGTCCTAAAATTAATATATTCATAATATAACAAGGAAATTATTTTTGATTACATGATAAAAGGTTTGATTTTCACGATTTATACATATTTTAAATGAAACTATTATAAACGCGTTATATTGCGTATATTTTGGTATTCGAAATTACATTTTTGGAAACCTGTCGTTTCGAACACCTTAAAGTAGTCCGTGATTAGATAGACATTACTTTTTAGTAATAATAATGATTATAATATCGTCGTATATATACATATGTATATATATATACATATATATATATATAACGAATCTTCTAACGAGTCCTAATAAAAAGATGAAGAGGGGCATAGAGGGATTTCTAAAAACAATATTACATAGGCAATCATGTTAGGTCACCTTAATAGTACGTTGCCTTTAACAAAATATCTAATATAAGTACAAATATTTATCTGAGTATCATTTTGAACTACAGTAGTAGCGTATTGGACACGCGTTGGTCCCGTCAAACTGGCGTCTATGTATCGAACTACTTTATACATATTAACCATGCATTAATTATACCAGTTTGTATAATAGAAATGAAGCTCTCACACTATCTATCTATTTAGGCTTTTTAATTTCATCCGAGATCCGCATCTTATTATGTATCGGCAAGTCACCGTCGTTTCATTATGACCAGCCAGTCGAAACTTCGTTACCGACGAACACGACGGTGGAATTGAATCGTATTCACTTCTAATAGGTAAATATTGGTTACATTCTAGTTCTAGAACAACTATAAATGGGAGATTTAAGAATTTCTAAAGATTAGCAACATATGAAAATTGAATTTAGATACAGTTCAATACCATTACATTATTACAATTATCACTGTATTGCAATATGAACGTACCTATAGGATCACAATTTTCATTTGAAAAATGGTCTTTGGATTTTTGTGTGTTCAAACACAGAGGTATCTCCATATATTGGCACATAAAATGTTTAAAGTGCAGTAGACATATGTAGAAACAAAAAAGATTAAGTAGATATGTACTACATATTATAGAAATACAATAGATTATATGAATTATTACATAAAAAAAAATAAGTTAAGAGGAAAATATAGTTCTAACAAATATGTAATGTAATCATATCCTATTTTTCACCTTTCTATTAAAATTCTCAATTATAATTTATATTAGTGGGTTGTGTATTAAAATAAGAATGTACTTACCTAATAGGTTTATTTACAATTTATTCAGTAAAAAAATTAAAAAAGGTAAGATTAATCTTAGTTTAAATAATATATAATAAAGCGTCTATCCCATATCCCCTTTATGTACGATATTGAGATATTGTGTGGTGAGCGATAAACTCTACGCCGCGCTTTGTCTTACCAAAACGGAGATTTGACTTTTATTTTAAATATTATCATTCATCTGAGTCAAAATGGAACCCACAACCAATTGCGTTTATAGTCTGACGCTGTTCCACTGAGCACGATAGCCTCAAGGTTATTTTATATTTACTTTTTACAATTTTATTTGTTTTAAATGTCACTTTTACGCTGACGAGGTCCAATTTTTAGTGAAAAAGTTGGAAAACATTTCATGTCGAAATAACAAAGCAATAAGTGAGTTATGAAAAAAAAACAATACAAATATTTTTGATTCAACCAAACTCTAAAACGTGAGCGAAAGCTAGTATATTTAAATGCATGTAAATAGTGATCGCATCACAACACGACAAAAGCGGTCAATAACATTGTGTAATAATTGTAAAGGAAAAATAATACTTAACAGCTTCTTATTTTTATTAGGATGTGTGTAGTATTAAATGTATTTAATGAAACTATCGGAAAAAGATTAATTGCGTATATTTTGATATACAAAAACATGTTTTTCAAATATTTTGAAAATACATTCGAACAATAAAATATAAGCGATTAATTTGTTAAAATAGTTTCATTTAAAATGTGTCAAACTCGTGAAAATCTAAAATCTTATAAACCTGCGATGTAAATTTAACTATTTATTAATATATAAATGTTGTTTGTAATTGTATTATTTTTTCACCTTTATAATTTTTTTTTGGAAAAATATCTACGCAAATACATTCCGCTTTCACAACGTAAATTGTTCTGCAAATATCTGTTTCAGTGAGCTATTTCTGTGAGCAGCTCAACCCCGCGCTTTGCCTTATCAGTGCGGGATAATGAAAATAAATTAAATATAATTATTGCTAATTAATAAAAAAAATCTTTGTTCTATTAATAAAATTTTTAAGAAGTCTACCTTCAAGAAAAATGTAAAAATATATATAAATTAAATAGATTATTTGAAAAAGTCCTCGAAATTGTAATAATTAAGCAACATTCTGCGGTAACCATTCAATTTAATGACATCGATACTCAGAACTATAAACAGGGTCATAAAAATTGTCACTGGATCTTAGTCATTGACTGCTAAGCTTATGACCAATCGATTCTTACTACTCATTAACTTAAATTTATCTTTAATTATTTTAAAAATATTTTAATTAATGAATATATCGGTTGTTTTAACTATTTAAGAATTAATTTATTCATTTAAGTGTATATGACTAGTGTTGTTTTGATGTAGGTTTATATAGTAAAGGGGCCACAATAAAAGTTTACGTTTTGATTAATAAGTAATTAAGTGTGATTTATTATTTAATACTAAAGGAAATAAAATTGAATGTTCCTGTTCATTTTCAATTTCACATGTCTTAATTATTTATTTAATTTCTTAAATGTTGCCATTTTTAGAAAACATTAAATAAAAATTAACGCATCAGGTTACAAACCCGTGCCTCTCGGGAGCCATCCAATCGCTTTGACCTCTAAACCATGCGTTCTACATCCGGCCGTTTATTTATGCTGGCCCCCAACTGATTTGTGTCAGATTAGAGATTTTTACGGGCTACCCAAAGGCTAGTTCTAAGAACCAAACGTTTGGCAAGAGAGAATGGTATATGTTAAATAATTTAATATTTAATATATTAAAAATTCTTTTATTAATTATAATTAAATAATAATTTATTTTATCAAGTAAATTAAGACCAGTCTTGGCGAAGTATGACAGCGACTGACTTTACAGTCAGACGCGATCTGTTGTGGGTTCAATTCCCAATCGGAGGATTTGATATTTAAATTATTTTCACTTCCTCGCTTTGTGAGACAAAGTGCTGTGTTGAGTTCCGCCACTTAACATGCAATGTCTCGAATTCGGCGGAAACGAAGTACAGAATGTCATGACACTAGGTACTTTCCGTCTACCCTGCTACACGGGATAAAAGCGTGAAGCTAATAAATTAAATAATTCAATGTGTTTACCACATTTAAGATAAGAAACATTCGTTTTAATTATTGTATGTTTTCTAAAAATATTTTTATTTTATTGTGAATAACACTTAAAAAAAAACTAAAATGTTTTTATTTTTTTTAGATAATGCGTAATTTTTATTTTTTAAAAAATATATTTAGCTTAACAAAAGCAAATAGTATGAGCTTTATTCTCAACAGGGTATAGTACACAATGCACACAATAAGAATCGTTACATTTTAGTGCGCCTGGCCCCCAACCCGCCTGGCGCCTTAAATCCAGCTTTCTTACCTCCGTTTTTCACTTAAATATTTATCCATAAGTAAGTAAAGCTTTTCAATCAAGCGGAAGCAAATAAAGAGCTTAAAGTTTTAATTAAAAGGAAGGTAATGAGATACGCTCCGTGAATATGTTAATTAATCCATGAGTTAATTCTTCAAAACACGGCCATTGTTCGGAGTGCAGTAAAAATCTTGCTCCCTTGCAAAACTTTCCTTTGGACCAAGTAAAATGGATAGGATCTTATAAGGAAACTTTAATCGTTTGATAATAATATTATATGAAATTTTGTTAAGTCAAATAGAAAATTGTATGCGAGATAAAGAAAATATAATTAAATTGCTTTTTGTATCCCGAGGCCTTCCATACAACGATATATACTTCATACATTATAAAGGATAAAAAGTTATAACCCAACAACTTTGTGAATATCCAATAAGTGTTTACTGTATAGGTTTTTTTTGAGTAGGCGAAATATAATAAGAAAAAAATTTGATATTTGTGATTAATTAGATATATCAATCATTATTTTAATTATATTATAAATAAGTTAATCCAATAATGTTATTTAAATATATAAGAGTAATAAATAAATAAATAATATTAATATTAATAAAAAAAGTTTGTTTGTTATATAATTTCCATAAATAAAAATTGAATTCTTATTTAAAAAAAACATTTTTATATATTGTATACTAAACAAAAAAAATCATTTATCAATTTAAATTATGTTTAAATTAAAGTAAAAAAAGTATACTTATTAATATGACCTATTATTTTATTTAAAATTGTAATTTTAAATATACTAGTAAAATAAATCTTATCTTCATCATTCTTTCCTTGGCCCGATATGCCGAATGAGTTTTAAAGCACTTATTTCGTTTTGTCGTTGTTTGTTATTTTTGCCTGCTTAAGCGAAATATTAGCGGCTTTATTAAAGCCATTACCTTTCAGGAGCTTGGTAATTAAGGTTGACATTCTTGGAGTCGATTTTAATCATTCAAACCCTTGATGGAGTTTATTACTAAGCGAGTAATAATAATTTTGGCAGAATCAGATTAAATTTCAAAATTATTTATTAATTTAGCTGAGTTTGTGTTATTGTTTAGTTGGAGATGAATTCGTTATATGAAATGGTAGTTGGAACTTAAAATACTAGAAGAATTTATTTAAGCGTTTTTGTTTAATGTTATATAGTATATATTTTAAAGAATTTTAAAATAAGTATGCATTTTTTAAATGAAACTATTTAAAACGGATTAATCACGTATATTATAGTATTCGAAAATAAATTTTTGGAAACCTGACGTTTCGAACACTTTACAGTAGTCCGTAGTCACAGGTAGACTGTATTTTCGAATACCAAAATACACTAAACTAATCCATTTAAAATAGTTTCATTTAAAATGTGTAAAAATCGCGAAAATCAAAGATCTTATTAAGTTTGCACTGTTAATAAATTGTGTTGTTCTTTATTTGATGTCAGTTAATTTAGAAAGTAACTAAATGAAATTAAATGTATAAAAAATGTGTGTTATTTTGGGATAAGTTTAATATTTACGATAATAAAGAAACATTTTTCTGCATATATTTCAATCGACTCTGATTTATACTAATGTTCCTACATCGGTGAGATCAGACCGCTAAGTAATTGATTGTCACACAGAATTTGAGTTTAAAGTGTGTTTGAAATAATCCACTGTAATTCACTATGTTGTATCAAAAATTATATACAAAATACATTAAAAATATAAAAAAATAGTTAATGTCATTTATATTTTTTACTTGCATGCCAGTGTAGTCAAAAAGAGAGTCTAGTGTCAAAATACTCTATTCTTTAATTTCTGCTCAAAATTGAGACAGAACCTCCGAGCTTAGAATCAATCCACTCCACTTCCACTGCCTCACAACGATCTTAATTCCTATAAATTATTAATAACAATTTATTTTTAACGTATGAAATTATTAAAATCGTTTGTAGCTAACAAATTTGAACAATGTAAATAATATAAGTATTTTAATAATAACCGAATCAAATCGTCCCATATTAAAGCGTTTGGCAGCTAAATGTTTAGTTAAAATGTAAATAATTAATATAATTTCACCCCACTATATACGGATGTGTGTAAATGACATTCGAGTTTAGTCGCGTACTGGATCTGCCTTGGGCCGCTTCATTAGCTGGCCAATTACTTGCCAAGGAACGTAAGATGATTATATAGTCCTCACGCCGGAGGCTGATCGGCAGATGCCTCTGAGTTTTTGTAGAAAGAGTTTCGAAATCCAGTGTGCATTTAAAATAGTGATCAAATTATGCAACCGATATTGCGAATTGTACGTTTGGAACGAACAGGTGTCTCGAATTGCTTATTTATATTGAGTAATTGGAAGTTTTATGATGTTTTATAATTTTGGCTTGTTTTTTAAAAAAAAACTTCTGTATGTAGTAGCTTTATCATACATAGCAAATTAGTCAAAGAAACTTAGTGTTAGAACACTCCGTTGACTGGTTTACGCTCGAAAAATAAATACATTGCGTATTGAGTGGTAAACTCAAAGCCGCGCTTTGTCTAACCAGTCCAATAAAAATGACTCATATAAATAATATAAAGACAATACAAAATTCATATATTTAGACTACGAGACTAGCAAGAAATAAACTTTTATTGCGTATTTGCTTTCATTTCAATGCCACATACTAAAATTAAAGCAAAATTTAACACTTTTAGATAATTTCAGCTGCTTAATATATTGTAGTAACAAAGCAGATTACAATAGATACATTATCAATTGACTGGCAATCAATGTATATGTCACCCATGTAGAAGATATTAAGGAGAAATAATTAATGTAATACGTCTGTTTCATAACAGTAATAAGTCAATATATGTGATCGATTAGTTAGAACATCATTAACCTATAAAGATATTCTCATACATTTGGTTTTGCAATTAATGTGTATTCTTGTATTGTTATATATATATATTATGTAACCAATAATATAATAAATATTATTTTTGTAAGACTAAAAGTAGCGTTGAGTTCCGTAACTAAGCATGTAGTGTTTTCGATTCGGATGAAAAGTAGGAAAAGAAGTATCATGATTTTAAATTGATTCTGTCTACTCCTTGTATGAATTTGTGAAGCGTAATTGTATTTTTTATGAATAATATCTCATTTAATGTAGAATATGTATAAAGCTTGATTAAGTTAAAAAAAAACTTTCTCGTTTTGCAATTCAGAAAAAATATATAAAATATAACAGCATCACGCTTTATACCATAAAGTCAGAGACAACACAGTGTCAAGACACTTCATTAACTGCTTTACATCCGAAATCAAAGTATTGAGTATTAGCGAATTTAACGTCACGTTGTTTCGTACCATAATTATTCCTATGAGTTGAATTAAAACCCACAACCAATCTGGTGTGCAGTCAGACTCTATCCCACAGCGCCTCGATTGCCTCTGATAGTTTATTGCATATTACAAAAACGTAAACGTAATTTAATATTCAAAGTAATAAACCCAACATTATAATTTGGTGACGCAACGCTACAAAAGTATGTGGCATGTCTTACTATAAGTATATTCATAAAAGAAATTACATCATCGCCAGCCTTTTTTTCCATTTGACAGTAACTGCCTTTATAGAAATCAAATCTATTGTACTCACTGTATAATTACGTGAAGCAAAGTCATATAGCAACCATTCATTTTGCCTTCATCGATGTATGGTTGAGAAATAGAATTGGTGCAATATTATTGTTGTGGATATCTATCTAGCTTTGTATGTGAGTTTATTTGATGTATAATGAAGGAACGAACTTAAAAATATATTTAAAATATTAACCTCCGACACAAGTATCTTTGATTACTTACTGTGTAAAAATTTTGATGAATAAATGTATTTTTTATTTGCTTATTTATTATTTAAAATATCATGCAATCATTGTTGTGGATTCGATTCCCACTCTATGCAATAATTATATTTAAATAATTTTCATTTCATCGATCTTATAATATTAAAACTTCACGTTGGGCATATTTGAGCATTGGTAAAGTGAAAAGCAAAGTCCCAAGCTAGCTAGCTACTTTGCTAAATGGAGGAAATGTGTTAAATTAAAACAAAATAGTGATATTCAATTTTATATTACAAATATAAAAGTAGATTAATTTTATATAATGTACATAATAAGCAAATGTTTGTTTTAAACTTTGATTATACTTATATATTCCAGCTTTCTATGTCCAGTAGTTTCGTCTATCCATCTGTCTGTCGCTCTGTGAGTTACAGAACTGTTTTAGAAATTTTAATTTATATTGTTTTATTTGATCATTATTTAAAAATTATTGAACTATTACAATAAAATACATTTTACTTCGTGAATGCAATTTACAATGACCTGACTAAAAAAAAGAAATAGAAATACCTATACCTACTGACAAATATTTAAAATCTTGCTTAAGCAAAAATTAAACAACAATTAACCTAACCTAATACAAAAAAAACATATAGGTACGTACGTATACAGTGGGAGTTCCAGGGTATTATTTTTTGGTTTCTCACTAAACTATTTTACACAAATAATTTAATATTTTATGTGTCATAAAATTTTTAAAAAATCTACCTGGAAAACAAAGTGTTACACTTATGATACGTGACTCATAATTAGTCAGAAGTCAAAACGATTAAACATATTAGACCTCTTAGTCACTGAATTATAAAAATGCTTTTAAATTTATATAATCTAAATATTTTGCTTACTAAAGTCTAACTGGTTTTGAATGATACCATTACGATAAGTATATAGTTAGTAGAAAGTTAATACTAATAAACTCTTCTTATTTAGATTGTACGATGCCAATTTTAATATAATTACATACACACATATTAATACTGAAACATACAATTGAAAATTGACGATGAATTTAAAAATACAGAAAATAAAAAAATATACATAATAAGATCCTTGATTTCGCTATTTTTATACTTCATTTGAAACTACATGTTTTAAACGGATTAATCGTATATTTTATCGACTCAGTGTATATTTTGGCATTCGAAAATTACATGATATTCCGGCGTTTCGAAGACTTTACAGTTATCCGTGTCCATCATAAGTAGAGACTATATGTGACTAGCAAAAATACGCGAATTAGCATAATATATCCGTTTACATTAGTTTCATTTAAAATGTAGAAAAAAACTTTTTTTTATAATACAATTTATCCAACTCTCGAAATATTTTAATAAATTTAAATTTAACTTAGTTTTATTATTTGGAATTATGGCGTCTAAAAGAATTTCTGTGAAACGATGTTTTAGAGCTGATCCCACGAATGTGAAGTTGTTATGACGCATAATGATGCCCAGCTTAAGACATTTGTGAGGACATAAAGCCACTACTACCAAATGGAATAAGACGTTTGGCCCAAGTCTTAACGTTAGAGAGTACTATTAAACAAAAAAAAATGCTTAAGAATTTTGAATTTCTTAATAATAATTCTTAAACAGAATTTTTAAAGTTTCAATAATTATAATATTTATAAATCAATATTAAGACTGATTAATTTCGCTTAACTGTCACGATATACATTAGGGTGATATTTTCGTAATATTTTATTGAGAAATAATAATGTACAAGCAAATTTATAACAATAATAATATTGTTGAAAATATTATTAATTATATAAATATTCAAGAAAAAATCCTTTAACTAATAATATAAAATAAAAAAGGCGCTCGTACGCTGTGACTCACACCAAAACAAATGTGGCAATAAAATAGTTGGTTGCCTGCAGCTATTGTTGATCTCCGCCACGAAACAGGTTCGTATAGCGTGGAAAAAAGCAGATAAGAGTATAAGTAAATGTCCCATAATTATTCCTGCACCGTTCTTTGAACAATCTTGTAATATTCACTTAACAGTTACATGAAGTTATATTGCTTGGTTGTATATATGTATATAATCGAAATTTAGTAAAATAATCTTATTGTAGCTTCACGTTTTTATCCCGCATAGCAGAGTAGACAGAAAGTACCTAGTGTCAAGACACTCCGTACTTCGCTTTCCGTCGAGTTCGAGACATTGCGTGTTGAGTGGCAGAACTCAACGCCGCAGTTTGTCTTACGAGAGCGTGAAAGTTGAAAATATTGTATGTACCCGTATATTCTTGTTGTTATGTAAGTCTTCTTAACTGTAGTTTTTAAAAACTTCTCGCTTTTACCACTTAGCAAGAGAACCTAGTATCAAGATACTCCGTTTTCCTTTTTCCAACTGAAATCAAGATATTGCTTGCTGAGTGACATAACTTAAGGTCACACTATGCCCTTCTGTAACATCTGCTATTTTTAAATCCGTAAAGTATAAGGTATAGATTTTTTTAGACGCGCGTTACGCTACCTTTGGCATTAAAATATCACGTATTGCGAATATAATCAAATCATTATGTCTATAATCAAGTCTTACTTTATATGTAAAATGAAACGGCACAACAGATATACGTAAAAGAATTAAAACTAAATAAAAAAAAGATTAGAAACATCTAAAAAAAAAACAAATACAATAATCACATTTTAAGCTTTTGATAGAACTTACGGGAACAATCATTGAACTTTTACGTAATGGATACAAAAGTTAAAAGCATTTGCATAACATTTACTTTAACGGTCTTTACCAGGATTATTGTTTTGTTTTACATTAAATGAACAATTTGGCAAAATTGGATGGCGTTGAAGTAAACCAAAATCTTTTTAGATTACATTAGAAATGTTTAAGATTTCGTATTTTGACTAAGCTTTTCGTTAAAAAAGCCCTTTTGATTTTGGGGCTTTTTCAATCAAATGAAATAGAGTAAGTTACCATATTTTTTATTTTTCCAAGTGGGAACCAAACCCACAAAAAATCGAAAAACGATGACATCTAATACTACAGTAGGCGATATTGATCTTTGTTTTGTATATCAAGATTACCAACATTTAAGCCAACCACTTCAATCGATACTGTAAATATCTAGATTTTTTATCTAGATATTTACAGTATCGATTGAAGTGGTTGGCTTAAACATGATACTAAAAATCATATATTAATTAGCATATAAGAGTAATAGAAGTTCTATACCGTCACATTAAGTATTCTAATGACCTACTAACATCCTTTTGACATATACCAAACTTGAATACGCCTACAATTTTTATTATAATTGAGTTCGCAGATCAAAACTCATTAGAAATGAAATCGATATGACGCCTTTAAATCTTATCTATATATTATGGGTTAGATTATATTGACATGACCGGTTATGTAGAAATCGAATTATAAATACGGTGACTGTGTCAAGTAAGGATATGACTAATTTTTGGTAATTTTGGCTATTTTAATACTTCTTGGAAATATGACACCATAATATTTCTAATAAAAAAAATCATAACTATATACATTATTATTTTATATTTGCACATATGTGGTCCTAGAAGCTTAGTTACGTATGTAATTTTCTCTCAAATTAACTCAAGACTACTATAGATAAACAACAAATAATATTTTTGATTTAATTTTAATTAAAAATAAAACTAATAATTTTATCAAATATAAATAATGAGCGATAGTAGGTACATACATTTCTTTTCATGATTTTATCCCGCATTGCTATCTATACTCTACTAGAAAGACAGAAAGTACCTAGTGTTAAGACACTCCATATTTGCCTTTTCGTCGAACTTGAGACATTGCGCGTCGAATGCTGAAAATCAACGCCGCACTTTGTCTTACCAGAGCGAGGGTGTAAAAATAATTATAATATAATCATTCCCCGGATTGGAAATCGATCCCACAACCGATCGCGTTTACAATCAGATGCAGTCCCACTACTGCACGACCGGCATCAAGTACAAACATTTGCTGTTAACCTATAATACCAATATATAATATATTCAAACTATTTTTGAAAGTGCTCTATTTAATTCGTCATAGAAAATTGCGCAACTGCACCTTGCTTGCGTTTTAGAGTTCAGCTTGTGGCCATTAAGTTAACAGTAACCTCCAAAGTTATTAGGTAATATAAAAAGAATCAACCTTATTATCTTACCAAGAACATAAGTATCATAAATAGACTAACACAATAGAAATGGCGTAAACTTTAATAAACAGTAATTAAAAATATACGAGAACTACATAACCCATCTGAAATAATATTGATAATCGATCACTTGGTACTTTCTGTTTACCCTTCTATGTGGTATAATGATGATTGCAAAATTTAAAATTAGAAGTAATATATATAAGTGTAAAAACTTTTATTTTATGCAATAATAAAAAATCCAGAATCTTTCTTTTCCCTTTTAATTTATAATTTTGTATCTTTCATACTAAATGAAACGCATTGAATTCTTAAAAATTTTTAGAATTAATAATTAATATAAAGTATAAAGCTATATGTAGTTCATACCCAATGATATTAACAAGATTTAGTATTATAGTAATATTTGGAACATCAACAGATGACATATTACAGAAACATATTATATTCGCATCTTCAAATCGATTTCAACAAACGTAATTTATAGCGCTGTTGTACAATAAAAGGTTGTAACAGTTATCGAATGACGTGAACTTGAATATTGTTAACTTTTACTTGGATTTATGTGCTGGCTCTTAAACGTTTGTGTTACAACTTTACAGACGTGTTTTGTGATTTATTATATCTGAAAACTTGAGTTGTTAAGCCTTTTATACTGGCGTATTGCTATGATTTACGAGTTTTATGAATATTTTTGCTAAACTTTGATCAATACTGATGTATGATTTGCGAGGTATACTTAAAAATTGACTACGTATAATTTATTTCAAGGTACAAAGCAAAAAAGTAGCTCTAAGATTCATCTTCATAGCAAGGTAGTCAAGTAAAACTTATTTTTAAAACATTTGGCTTATCTTATAGATACTGTCAACTTAAAATAGATAGTTTCCAAATCGATTGACTACTAGTACATAAAATCCGAATATATTTCTATCAGATAAAATCTATATACTACATAATTTTTTGATATATTTACAATCTTTAAATAAAGATAATCTCTATATAAATATTTAACTTGTTAATATAGTATGAGATATTTCCATATCCCAAGAACTTCCTTGTTACTCCAAGATTAACTGATACCGAGATCTCTCTATAGATATGGTATTCGAACTGGTACTATTTTATTATAGTACCATTAATTACCCATTACGTATTTAAGTTCCGTTTTATAGCACTCGTTTAATTGTTTTTATTATCTTCACACAGTTGGTGGGCACCTTAAAGACGTTTAATTATACGCTTCTTTAGTAAAACATGTAATTATTTTATCAAGGTTTCGGTATAGGTGAGAAACGTTTATATTTACGATTGTATGGTAGAAGTACAATAGAAAATCAATATCATATATTTTATTAAACAATCTTTATGGAAAATACATTAACAGTCAATATTATGAACCTAGTGTTAAGGCTAGTGTTAATTGCTTTTCATCCGTAATCAAGAAATTGTGAGTTTACTCGAACTTAACGTCATGCTTTGTATTGACCAGAACAGATAAATTCAAATATTTTTTAAATATATACCCCCGATTGGGATTTGAACCCACCACTTATCGCGTTTACAGTCAGACGCACTGCAACACGTTGATCTCATACATTTTTAGTTTTACTTAATATTGCTTTTTAAAAGTGTAAAAATATTACTTAATTCTAAAATTATAGTAATATGAACACGCAACTTTCGCTTTACCAAATTCAATTAATATTAGAACGAATCATTACAATTAAAGTATCTTTTCTATTAATTTCTATGTATTCAATAACTTATAAATTTTATGTAACATTCATTTGTAGTTTTTTGTAAACGTACTTAAAGGAAGTGGATATCCTGTTGCAGTTAGATTGGTTTTTTTTAATACTTTTACTTCTTAATTAGTCTGACTTGCAAATTGAAACATACATTTGTATTACAAAATTTAATCATAATTCAATGGTATTTAGTTTTATAAAAAAATTGTAACGATTATATCCTAAAATTGTAATAAATAACTTGGGAAGAATATAGGGCTTTAAGACAGAATTATCTGAAATTTTAGTCAAAAAAATAGATTTTTCGGTCCCCAGTCCAAACTACTGAAGATATACATAAGATAGTTTGACAAGAGTCCTAAAGTCCACACTATGTTGCGAACGAGAATTTATTTTTTCAATTTGACTGGCAAGGAAAACAAGGATGCGGTTCATATAATGGTAGGTGATTATGTCCGCCCATGGTCTTATTTAACACTAATTAGCTCTACGTTCTAAGCGATCAAAAGGTTGAAAGTAATATTGAAAGCACCCGCCCAGAGAACAATACTCCATATAATAAGGAATATATTGACCATGAAAAGTTGTAAGACCTATAAAAAACTATCCAAAAAGCAGATTCACATTGTATCCCGCATAGCAGAGTAGTTCAAGACAACCTAGTGTCTAAACACTCCGTTCACTGCTATCCACCCGAAATCGAAACATTGTGTGTTGAGTGTGGAATTTAACACAGCGCTTTGTCTTAAAAAGCTAGCAGTCTACTATAATTTAATACTTTGATTAACTAATTCCACTCTAGTTAGATTTATCAGCACATTGTAACGAGGTTGCTTACTCAATAGCAAATAATGACTTGTATTTTAACTAGTTTTAATTATGCAACTCTATCTGATATAGAGACTCAAATAGAGCAGATGAAAGATACGATACTTTGATGCTTATCAGTCATCGTTTATTACTGTAATTGAGAGCTTGATTTGATCAAGTGTTGGTCCAAATCTTTATTTTGCGTCAGGCAAATAACCTTGGATTCTTATCAATTGTTACATTAGTTATATTTAAACAATATTATTTATTTTATAATAAAATGTAAAAGATCTAGCTTATTTAAAATAATACTTTATCAAATTATTTGTTTCATTGCATTTTACCTTGCTAATACAACTTAAATACCAGACTCTAATAAGTTTTTTCTTTCATGAGGAATTCCGATTCTTGCCTGATTGGGAACTTAGGACGCTAAGTATATCCACTAAGGCCTTAGGAAGCTCCTTTTTCACCGCCACTAGCTGGACTATGGGAACCTCTATCTTCCGTGAGGCCACCGAAGAGGCAAGACAAGGCACGTTGTGAAGTCAAGGATGTCGAGCACAGACCATAACTCTAGGTTAAGTTTTCTTGTTGAATAAAAAAAAATATATATTATATATAAAATATATATATAACAGCAGCATATCATTTAAGATTCAAATTTAATATAATTTATTAGATCATTTAAATGTGTTTTATCATTCCTTAAATTTTGAACATTTACACACTTTTAATATTCATATATTTGTATAATATGAATACTGAATTGAATTAATTCCCGACGATGTTTAGATATACATATATCTCTTCACAGATAATATCATAATTCCACGCACTATCATATTATTATATGTTCCTAAGAAATAGTACGTAATAAGCTTGAGAACTGGAACGGTAACCGGTACACTAACGCTTGCATTTTGTCTTAGAAATTGTGCTACATTGCCGTTATTTCATCTAATTGGATGTATTTTCTATATAGTTTAATTTATTATTTTCCCTTTGATATAGTACTTCTAGGTTAATTATAGGAATAATAATAACATGATAGATATCTAAAATATTTTTTGTATTTCGTACCACATTTCATGCAAATGCATTAATAGATCAATTAATACTAGAACAAAACACGAGGCGTAGGGGGACAGATTTGACTTTAGATATAATTGCTTACAAATCAATTGTTCTTCCGGAGTCTGATGGTTTATAATAAATTATTGTAAAATACATTGTGCATTGTGTTCGCTATTCACGTAATGTATCAATTTGAAGAACAAAGCAGTTACTGGACTATTAGGAGCCTATGTTATTTCTGACTACTCTGCTGTAAGGAATAAAGCTTGAAGCTGCTTTTTTTAAATAGGTGAAGTTCGTTTTTCTAAAAATAAAATAGCTTTTAAATAAAATAAATTATTTTAACCTTGTAGGAATTTAGCAACAGTAACTTATTTTAGCTGTTCCTACTTATCTACTTATTAAATTATGTATAAATTATTTCTCTTATTATTGTAGTAAATAAGCATTGTAGTAAATAAGCTTCTTATTTTATCTTATAATAAATATCCTAAAAGTCTGTGTAAAATTTAGAAAAAAAAAGAGAATTTGTGTACGAGGCTTAAAGTACCATGTCAATCAACTTTAGATTTAAGATTCGTTCTCACTATGACCCTATGTTAATAAAATTTAAAAAAAATTGTTTGTAAAAAAATAAAAAGAATATATAGAGAAAGAATGAATAATACCTTTTAATATTATCTTCTTGCTTAGTAATATATACATGATATTGTAAAATAGCAATTTTTTTAAAGAAAATATGTACTTACAAAGGTATTGTGATTTCAACAATTGCATATTTTAGCAACCCTCTATATATTATAGAAATTTATTTTACGTTTTGCTGTTTAAATAACTTTTATTTCATAATTTTCGTATGAAGTCGACTAACATAATGTTCACAAGCGATGCAATGTACTGCAATTAAAACTTCAGCTTTGTTTACGAGTGCACCTTTCGGCCAAAATTCGTTAACTTGACATAACTTGGTGTAACTTAACAAAGTTCGACCAAGTTTCTTAAAGCCTTCACAATGAAACACGAACTTGGAGCCTAGAGACATCGACTTAATGCTTCAATATTACCGAAAACTTGGGCAAATATCACCGGAATCTCTCCCGATGGGTTCAAGTTATGGGTTAAATTTTCTGAATATTATATTTATTATTGTAAGTGGTATTCGATATTATATATTATTGGAACTGGAGTAAAATGTTTGTATTGGTAAAATTGTATTAGATATAAAGCTTATATTTTGTTTAGACGTGTATATTTTTAGTATGCTAAAATTTGTAATTGGTATTGCTTAGACATCTAAAAATATAACTAAAACTACTGTAATAAATACTGTGTAAGTTTTGATAACATTAAAACTAATTTGTTTTGTTTTCTAGACGTCTATATGAATTTTGATATAATAAATTCTTTACATCATTAAATTTTTCAAAAACCGAAAGTAGAACGCATGACTTAGCGGTCTGACCGCTTGAACGGATTCCAAAAGGCGCGGGTTTGAAGCCCGTTATGTTCAAATTTTTATACGTTTTTTTAATGTTTTCTTATTCTAAGTAAGGAATAACACTTAAATTATAAAAATATACGTAATTTATAAGCAAAGTCTGAAGACTTAGTAATTACTTTCTGTATTCTTCAATTTACAATAACTTTCATATTCTTAGTTTGATAATATATTGTCACTTATACAGGTCTTCACTAAATTATACGGACATTACGTACAAATAAAGAAAATGTTAAAAATATTATTAACAAAATAATTAATAAACTTTAACACAACTTAGTAAGAAAAGTTTAAAAATATAAGTTATTTCTAACATTGCAAAACTTTAAATTTGGTGGAAAGCTTTCATGTGAATATGAATAATATAATGTTTCTAAGATAAGAAGAACAAACTTAAAATAAAGTTAAATTGTTATTTTATAGAGATAATTTTAAAACGATAGCTAAAATAGTTATGTTAGTTTAATATACATTTGTGAAGCCATCGTGGCGCAGTAGGACAATGACTTTGACTGTAACCGCGATTAGTTGCAAGTTCAATTCCAGCTCGGAGCAATGATTATATTTATTTTTTTTTCTATTTATCTGCTCTAGTAAGACGTTTGTGGCGTATCGATCGCCACTCAACAAGAATAGTCATAGATTTCGGGTGGAGAACAGTTAAAGGAGTTTCTTGATACTGGATTTCTCTTACTACCCCACATAAAACGTTGAGAGAGAGTGTGAGAGTGTGACTAAATACCTACATACATACGTATCTATGTACATAGATATTTACATTTTTATTAGCTTCATGCGATTATCACGCATAGCAGGGTAGACAGAAAGTACCTAGTGTTGGAACACTCCGTATTTCGCTTTCCACCGAATACATACATGTATAGGTATTTGTTTTTTGAGCAAATTATTAATTATATTATTTTGATTCATTTACTTTAATGTTATCAATTAAATAATGACATTGTTATTTTTTTAGTTTAAATTTAGACAAGTAATTCCTTGTACTGTTAAAAATAAGATTGAGTATATAAACCTATGTCACTGTACTCGTATCTATAGACATGTGGATTCGAAACCTACTCGATTGAATATTTATATTTTAATTTTAGCTATTTATTTTTTTGATAGCAAATGATGAACATTACCTTAACAATTTGATGTTTTGATTGGACCAAAAATCATTTGTTTCTTTTTTTATTACAAAACATTCGAAGACTAAAACATCAATGTTACGAAGTGAGCGTATGTATTCTCATTAATTACTTATATAAAATACTTCTTAAAAGAGTCTGTGTCATAAAAGTTTCTAAGATCGAAGTACACTACATATATAACGAATGCATAATCGATAAACCTTTTGGCGTATTCATTAGAGTTAATTTATCAAACGAGGAAATTGTATTTATTTAACTAGACTTATACGAGATGTAATTCACAAAAATTAGATATGTTATATTTATTTAATTACTAAATAACATTTTGATGTATTATTATAGTAAACATTGATTATCTGCATTTCTGTATGTATAGCTTGAGTATGCAAAATTTAATATCTTATCTTATAGTTTTAGTCCTTATAAGAATTTAAATATTTTCTTTGACATGTAATATACGCAATCATTTTAAAAACTGTATTGCCAAAAGCCAATTATAGTACCTAATTAACGAAATGCAATTCGAAAAATCTGTTAATTTACGCGATATTTGTTTTAATAGGTCAACAGATATAGTCAAATTAAGTTCATATAATATTATATTTAACTTATGATATTAATTGCATTTAGTATTTTCTTTCTAGTAAAAGTTACCTGTTAATAATCAATCACTGCTGTTGAAAAGCTTTATTTGATTATTTGGAATAACTAATATAAAATTCACATCAATCTTTGGTAATTAGCAAAAATTAATTTTAATAAACCTAATATAAAGTAAATTGTGTTTTTGTGTATATGTGATTGATAGGCTAGTTCCCTATTCGGGGTAATATTTAATAGAATAATTTGTATGACGAAGTGGAACAAATTTTTGAAATTGGACGAAACAGATCTCTATATAAATACTATTACTTACATTACATATATATTTAATTACATATATAATATTACTGATTGATTTATTCATATATAATTTAAATATTCGAATCAAGAATAACAATAATTTAAAATAACGACAATCAAAACATAAAATGTTAAAAAAAACGTCAGAATTTTACAAGCCTCATTATATACACTAATACTGCAATTGTGAGAAAGGAGACACAAAAGATAGCAACAATGAATGCAAAAGAAATATTCTCTTTAAAGTGGCACAGTTGGGTGACTCGAGAAATTTCTAAGTAATTATATAGTAGCGGTGAGCCCTAACTTACATATGATATGATGACGGGTTTATAGTCTTTTTTGCTTACTTAATGCGTGTCTAAATATTGTATGTTATTTTTGTAAGATTTTGATGAAATATATAGTATGGTAATAAAGTTTGAGGCCGGTCGTGGCGCATTTTACATAATGTGGCGTTGAGTTCCGCCACTCAAGACACATTGTCGCGAATTCGGAGAAAAGTGAAATACGGAGTGTTTTGATATTAGATACTTTCTATCCATTTTTGAAAAAACGTATAAAAATTTGAATGCAGTGGGATTCGAACCCGCGCCTCTTGGATTCCGTCCAAGAAGCGCGGGTTCGAATCCCACTGCATTCAAATTTTTATACGTTTTTTAAAAAATGTTTTCTAATCCTAAGTGTGGAATAAAACTTTAAAAATAGTAAATACTTTCTATCCACCCTGCTATGCAGCATAAAAGCGTGAAGCAAAAAAAATATTTTTGTGTGAGAAGGCTTTACTTAGAATACGATCAATTAAGATAATAGATAAAATTATGTATAATGTGAAAATAAAATATTAATGTATATTTCTAATGTATATTACAACTTAACGAGAATGTTTCCAAAATAAGCATATTTTTATTTTAATATTTTTGTTGCGTTATTTTTACTTAAGATCAAAAAACCGTTTTAAAAAATATATAAAAATTAACGCAGAACGCAGCCAGATTCGAACCCATACTACATATTTGTAGTATCATATAGCATCTTTGAAAAAGTTGTAGCACATGACGATGTAGAATGTATGGTTTAGCGGTCAGAGCGCTTGGATGATTGGAAAGAGGCATTTTTTAAAACATTTATTCCTGTTTGTTTTTTAAATCTCTAATTGAGAGTAAAACCTGTAATATTCGATCTAAAAAACCACTACCAATCACTCAATTCAATTTCAATTCAAAAATGTCAAATCCAAATAAATATATATTCAAAAATATCACAATGGGCAAGTGAAGTAATTCATTGAATTTTATATAGCGTATTAATGTCGACTATTTAATTAAGGTTCAATAGAAATTATTATACTGGCCTTGTCATGGTCTAAACGGTAGCCACACAATAGCCTAATCATAGTGATGCAAGAAATCGTATTGGGCTGTGCGTTAGTAATTATATGGCTGTAGTTATAAAATACGGTCACGAGGAGATAGGTATTTCATATTTCGTAATGTAATTAATTTTTTTTTATTTAATTTTGTACGTACTTTAGTTTCACACCACATTGGCGAAGTGGCATTTGTAATGTCTTTGAACACGAATGTCGTGGGTTCCATCAATACTTGATACTACCTAGAGTATCAATTTCTGTCCTGCCACTCAATATGGACGGTTTTAAATTCACGTTAAGGCATAGGACTTTCATATCTATTTTAAAGATATTTTTTACCCAAGATTGCATATAAAATGGTGAATAAAAAATAATATTTTAATATAAAAATATCCAAATGTCAATCTTACACGGAACGTAACACTTTAAGCAGAGATGGGGTTGATGTAATTTTTTTATATATATTCCATTATTAAGTTTATATAGTTGGAGTATAAAGTATTTTAGAGAAAAGGATTATCGATAATAAAGAAAGTAATATAAATGATAGAATTTATATAACTAGAAACACAATTACAAACGTGTATAAGATAATTAATAATTTTAAAATCAAAAAGATTTTCGGCACTAAAAGAATATAAATTTATAATTAAGAATTGTCAGTTGAAGCTTTGCTTGTTGTTAATATCTTATTTCTTAGATATTTAGTGTTATAAAAAATTATAGTTGTTTATGAAAAAATAAATATTTAGCAGTTGCTACGCTTGAGGTTTTATCTCGCATAGCAGGCATATTCAAAAACGACCTAGTGTTAATATACTCCGTTAGCAGCTTGCCACTCTATAATCGATTTATCGCCTGGCGAGTTGTCGCCGCGCTTTTTCTTGCTAGAGTGAAGAAGTGAAAATAAATTATAAACATAAACATTCCCTCAAGTAAGAACTGAACCCACAACCAATCGCATTTACATTCAGACGTTGTCCTACTGGGCCACGGTGGTTATTTGCAAAAATAATGGCATGTAATGTGTTTAACAATAGCAAAAGATGCTAAACACCCCTACGTATTCGGTTGGGTGGTCAGGCTGATATGTTTTTGCTTCGTGTTTACAAATAATGACGCTTTAGTAAAACGTCCGTTAACGAGACTTCGCAATTAGAGTGATATTGCAAAAATTACACTACTTATATCATTATTGTGAGTTGTAAAAAAAGCTTGAGAAAAATTTATTTATAAAATAAATAACGATTTATTATGGTTTATTAAGTACGGGTTCCATTACCACTCTAGGTAATGATCATATTTAAATTATTTCCAATTCTTCGCTCTGGTAAAAGAAACCGCGGTGTTGAATTCCGCTCAATATTTCATGTCTCGATTTCGGCGCAAAAAAACCCAAAATCCGCTCACACTTTGCAGATCACGTAGACATTTTTCCAAAATGCGCTTCAGAAAACAGGAGAACCGATAAAAAATAATGACATCAAAAACATATAATGGCACAGTCAATATAGAATAAAAAGTCCGCCAGGAACATCATGGTATATCCCAAAGACAACATGCAGCGCCACATTCAAAGGAATAATCATATTTAAATTATTTCCATTACTTCACTCTATTGAAAGAAACTTTGGCGTTAAATTTCGTCACTCAACATGCAATGCTTCGGATTTTGGCGGAAAGCGGAGTACTGAGTGTCTTAACACTAGACATGTCCCGTCTACCCTGCTATGTGGAATAAAAATATGATAAAAATATATATTATTTTATTCGATTCGTTTAAAAGTTTTATTAGATATTTATTAATAAAGTACTTGACTTGAAATAACACAATAATATTTAATCAAAATATGGTAAACATATAAAAAATATTTTAGCGCAAAAAAGAAGGGTACAAATAATATACGCTTGTTTATAACGTATTTTATTTGTTAAACGTTATATTTATGTAGACGTATCGTAAAAATCGATTCAAAAACAGCAAACTTTATAAAACGCACATCGCATAACACGTATCACTCGTAATAATGGGGAATGTAAAGAACTGAGTGGTGCTTCGTCCCCTCTGTCTACCTCGTAAAGGATAGCGTGTTGTTAAAAAAGAAATCTAGATTTACACTGTAGATATTTGCTTTAATGGAATAATACTTTACTATAGTGTTGGCTATATAAAAGAGGGCAAATGTATGCGATAGTTATAGGTTCAAGTCCTATGCGATTAATGCTAACCACTCAACATGGAGTTGTACTTTAATGTGATAAATAGAGAACAAAAAGAAATCAATATTAAATTATTACTACTTTGGCTATACTAATAAAAATTGTTGTTTCAGTTTATTTATAAACTCTACTATGTTAGTACGAAAGTTTGTGACGTTGGATACTTGTTACTCTTTCACACAGAAACTATTGAACAAGTCTGGATGAAACTTTATAGTAGTAAAGTAGTTAATATGTATAACAGAATAACAGGCTACAATTTATAAAGATTTTATGTAATTTAGCTATAATATAACGAATATTATCTAGTATTAGACTATTATGGTAAAAATAAATTAAATGTGTGTGTGTGTGTGTGTGTGTGTGTGTGATTGACGATTACAGCAGAAAAGTTCCCAATAAAGATTGAGAGAGAAAGACTTGGAGGTATGCTTTACGATGGTTTCACTTCAAGATTACAGGAACGTAAACGGTGAAAAACTAACATTCATATACTTTTAAAATTATCTGATCATTTCTTTTTAAGAATTCTTCTCCAGAAAATGAAGAAACACACTAAAAAAAATTATATTAAAAACATCAATGTGGAAACTTGTTCAACGCCTGCCAAACATAAGCACTAGCAAATATTATAAATAGTTATAAATAGTTAAGAATTTATAAATATATAGTGATGGAGTAAAAAAATAGATAAATAAATTAATTTAAATAAATTAGTGAGTTGTTTCTACCCTTGAAAACATGAATTAGATTGCAAAATAGGGAAGAAGTGCTATTCCTTACTAGACAACGACTTTGTCGAAGGACCAGTATGCCACTAAAACCATTGTTATGTAAATTTAATATAACTATAAGCCTCATTTTTTCATTTTAATTAAATTGTACAAATATTACAAGCTCCTATACCTAAGTTTAGTAATAGTTTAAAAATAAAGCAAAATAACCTGAAAATTTAAAAAGATTGTGTAAAAGCATTACGTGGAACATAACGGTATACTTTAGAATATGGTCCAATTTTCTCCGTTTCACGAAAATGTGAAAATATTTTAATTCAGTATGTTCGTTTCGTTGCTGTACCTTCAAAAGACCAATTTTCGTTGACCTTTCATAACTGCTATTACACTTATTCTTTAGTTAGCAAATATTAACAAAAAGACGAAAAGTTTTCTAACTTGTTTTTATTATTATACTAATGCTTTTTAATTTTAGTTCTACCCTTTTATTCCAAAATTCATAGCATTACGTGTTAAGTGGCGGAACTTAACGCCACACTTTGTCTTACTTTGGTACTGAAATGAAAATAGTCAAAATCGTGTCCCCGAGTGATAACCGAACTTAAAACCGATCACGTTACAAATAACGCTTTCCCACTGCACCACGGCCGGCCTATATGCTTTATAATATTATTATAAAATCTCAGAGCGTTTCAATAATTCTATTAACCTAATTAATCTATTTATTTATATTCGTAACAGAGTGGTATAATTAACTCCTATTAATTTTTTACAAGAAAATTATAAAACTATAACTCTTTATATATGAAAATATGGGCATTAGATCCTTTGTTTTACGTAACATGAGTTTATGTTTTTTACTGAAGCAGTGTTGTTATAATGACTTTTAGCTTTCGATGTTCGCTACTAAAATATTAGCTGTAATACGCTCGAGGGGACAATTTATACTGCAGCTTATAGTGTGATTGTTAACTACGCTGCAAAGATTATACGTTATTTAGTGTTATAGTCGCACGATACCGAAGTGCAAAGTAGTTACGAGTTGGTCTGGATTTTCTATACCAGATATAGTTTTGTTTTCTAATGTGACGTTTATTTTACATTTAAATTACAATATTCCCTTTTATAGATATCTTGGTTTATTTAAATTGTTCTTCTAATTCTGAATTCATTTTCTCTGACTTTTGTTGATATTGATGTATGTAAAGTTTATTTTATTTAGTCTTATCAGAATATTCGTAAATATATAAAGAAATTATGGCTTGTGATCCTACATGAAAATATGAGTTCAAATCCAGATATTGTAAGTAACACTTTTTACATGTATATGTATACCATAAAATATGTTTATGAATTTTGATGTTTTAACCTATTAATAATTTAATTATTAAAATAAAAAAATCATTTATTTTCACGCTTTATCCAGCATATCAGGGTAGTCAGAGACAAATTAGCGTCAAGATACTCCGATAACTGCTTTCCGCCAAAAATCTAGACATTTAGTGTTGAGTGGCGGTTCTTAACGCCATGCTTAACCATAGCAGAGCGGAGAAATAGATAAAATTTTGATTTCATCATTCTCCCTAGTGGGAATCGAACTCATAACCAATCAATCGTGTTCACATTCAAACAATGTCCCACTTAACCACGACAGCCTCAGCCTCAACAATTAAAATTAGTATATATTTTAGAATATTTTATTTACTATTATAGCTCAGTATGCTTATCAAATAATAAAATTGCTGAGAGAAAGTAAATAAATAGCGTAAAACCTGATTTAATTTTTTCCAGCCTCGTTCGATGCTACCGAGCATGTAACATAATACTCGACAAAACAGAGTAAAAACTCAATGGATTCACTAATCCGACCTAATTATGAAAGCTATATGTCATGGGAATAACGACAGACGTACAGCGGGGATCTTTTTATTATTAATAAAAGCTATGTGGAGAGATTTATTGTGCGCCCAGCGGGCTTGACCGTGCAAATATGTTAAACGTTTTAGAATTAATTTAAGTTTTTCTTATATATCATGTTTTATTTGTATTGACGTCTGTTTTCTGTTAGAGAGTATCGTATCTTAGTGGTATAGCGTGAACACAATTGGTTATAGGTTCAATTCTTAGTCGAATGATGGTAACAGAACGCGGCGTTAAGTTAGCCATTCAACGCGCAATGTGACAATGTGTTTGGGCGGAAAGTAGTCAACAAGTATTAATTATTAATATTTTTTATTTATAGTGTATGTTATTTGCCCGCCCGCCATAGCAAGGTATTGGGCAGTTGAAAACCATTCGGTATCTAACTGCTATGCCAATTGACACATGCCAACTGTCGAGCCAATAGACCAAGCCAACCATAACCTAACTAATCTGTACAATTTGGTGCGACAGTATACGATGTTCAAGATTTTTATTCACTATTTTCATCTTTTCTGTTTGTTAAATAATATTAATTCTTTCATAAGTTTCATAATAAATCAACAAATCATGTACCTTAATTAACAGTTTTGGAATTGAACGTAAGCTGGTTCCTACTACTTAAATTCAGTACCTACTGACATTCATTACTTATTTACATACAATCTAAATATAATCATTCCCTCGAATTGAAATCGAACCCACAACCGTCACGCTTGCAGTAATAATCCAATTCACTGCCAATTCATTATGAACCAAATTTGTTTAAAATATTTAGAATTTTCCTATTATAAATTCACATTGGTTATTTCGTTTAAGCTAGAGTGAAGTAGGAATGCAAACTCGCTACGATGTAACTACCTGTGGTCATGACTTATGGTTAGTTCAACATAAAACGGAAAAGTTGCTTTTGCGGATTTGCTTTATGAATTTGAGTTGTTTTACGCTAAACAACAAAGCTAGAGTTTAAATTATTAAGTACGACAATATAAACTAAAATAAAAGGCATAACATATGCCTTTTTATAAAATGTTATAATTTGCCATTTAAAAGTAATTATCGGACATACAAAAGTACAATAGTTATTCGTAGTAGAAATACTTATTGCCTTTGTCGCACATTGGAACAGCGTCTTCGTTGAGAGTACAATTACTCACTCGGAAGAAAAGAATTAATTTTAAATTATTTATTTCTCCGCTTTGGTGAGATAAAACGCGTTGTTGAGTGAGTCATGATTTCGAAAGAAAAACCAGTCAATGGAGTGGTTAGACACTAGGTTGTCTCTGGCTACACAACTATGCATAATGAAGCGTGTAATTGAAAAAATATTTACTCGGAGAGAATTTACAGATAGCTTTTAAGAAACTCCGTTCTTCGCTTTTCGTTCTTCGCTCGTTAGAATAGAATATGATCATATTCTATTTTAACAGAGAGTGGAAATTAAAATAATTAAAAATTAATAATTACTTCAAATGAACCTACAATCAATTGCTTTTACATCTATAAGTTACCACTGCGTCACGATACCCTCAAAATCTATAAATTCTTATATATTTTTACAAATATTTCTAATTTGTAAATCCATA
The DNA here is from genome assembly GCA_032432895.1 of Dryadula phaetusa. Classification (NCBI taxonomy): domain Eukaryota; kingdom Metazoa; phylum Arthropoda; class Insecta; order Lepidoptera; family Nymphalidae; genus Dryadula; species Dryadula phaetusa. The sequence goes on along the minus strand of JAOYRS010000109.1, from coordinate 68,968 downwards.
ACTAGCTTACTCAGTTGATTATTTTAATTAAATGTCTCAACAGCACCATGACGCTGCCATAGTTTTGTTCAAATGTTCACATATAATAAAGTGGAATAATACAAGAGTACCGTGAGTGTACATTATCATGTCTGTTACAAGTTAGTATAAAAGTAAGGTCACACCAGGTCTGTGAGTGATGTTGACGCGTCGCCTTTGACTTCGAGTCGCTCAAACGTCCATTTCGCTTTGCTTCTTTCATTTATAGTGAGGCTTTATGTTATATTAGTCATTTTCTGATGCGAGTATAGGTAGTTTTGTTAAGGGAAAATGAACTATTTTAATGTTTGAATTTAAAATTTTCTATATAAACTTAGAAGTCAATTTTTATTTTCCTAATCTGGTAAAATAAAGTGCAATGTTAAACACCGTCATATCTCTAATATGGTAAAATCGTAATTTTAGTATCTTAAGACTTCCTTCTTTGAAACACGCTCTGCTTTGTGAGAGCGATGCGCGATGATAAAAAATAATTCATTATATATAACGCAAATGCAGACAGTTTCACGCTTTATTATGTATGCTCATTGCAAGGAACGTTAGAGAGAACAATATCAAAATATAATAGTTGTTTTTTCCATTTAAATTCTGTTCGAGACACAGAGATAACTCTAAAATTAAAGAAAAAAAATATGGTTAAAACTTTTTAGAATAGCAAATGATATATTAATATATAATATTTAATACGCATATAATTTAATCCAGGACTATAGCTTGTGCGTATCACGTCGAGGCGGCGATACTAGTAATGATTCATTAAGTGCCTCGCTAGGATTACCTTTATTTAAATAACTGATGCGTGATATATTATTGACGCTTACCTGAAATTGTAATTGTATATATATATATATATATATATATATATATATATATATATATATATATATATATATATATATATATATATATGTTTCTTTGTTCTCTTGTTACTGCTAAACCCGAGTACCGATTTGAGCAAGTGATACGTCGTTAGATTTGTTTTTTGGGCGCGATTGTCACTGAATACCTAAAATTACTTAAAAAAGATAATAGCATAAATATGCTATATTTTATTTAAAATTAAAAGTCATAATGCAGGCACGTACTTCGTTTTTAACTGCAACTGGGTTTTTAAATTTATATTGTAGTCGATTTAAGTAAATCGTTAATTTTTCTAGGCATTATCTTTTCTCGTTTTATTTTCTAATAATTTATATTATTACTTTATGCTTTATTAGTAGAAGAAATTATTAATAACAAGTTAGCATTTACAGGGTACGTATAAAGAAATATCAACTTGAATTGATAATTCTACGATATAAAAATAAAAATATCCACAAAATATATATTTGATTGTAGGAAACGATCCCGTATCCTACGAAACACATTAATTAATTTAAAAAATATATTAATAAGTCAAATTAGAATATTCAATTTCAACATTAACTGACTAGAAGCTTATAACTTAAACAGTTATCATACGTTGACCGTGACTGCCCGTGACTTTGTACTATTACACGATGAAAAGCCAGAATATTTTAACATTATCTTTATGAACAGCACGCGACATTTCTGTATGCCTGCCAAAACTATCTACATTGTAGAATTGAATACCATATTATATAGAGTAGGTACATATCGTTATATTAAATTTGATTTATATCATATGTGAATATTGTTTTACATCAAGTTGTATGTATGTATGTAGTTTATAATTTTCCTTCATTAAATTTATAAATTGCTTTGTATTTACTCTTTAAGTAAGAATCGAACCAGCATCCTTGCCCCATACAACTGTTTAGAAGCAATAACTAACAATATAATTATTGTCATTCTTACTTTATAAACTTATATTAAAAATCTGAATTTCTTTATAAATTCCCTCTCTACTATTAAATTTCATGTATAAAAAATAGTATCAAGTTGATATTCTTTTTCGATTAAAGCTATTCTAATATTAATAGGCTATTATCAGAACCGTTTGAAATCTAATACCGCGGCGTCAACTAATTGATGCTGTCAGTCAAACAAAACGTACGCGTGAGAGTATACTGTGATCATCCCTCGGGAACAACTTTACTATGAGTGACTTTTTTACCGTTCCTTTACAATTTGTTGAAACATGTGCATTATTTAGTAATCTATTAAAAATCCGTATGAAACGATTATTGTGACGTCTTTGTAACCATTGATAGATTGCATGGGATTGGTAGTACCATTCAAGCTTGTTTGTTGTTGTTGATATTTTATTTAGAAATTATAGGTATTTTTTAGGTTTTGTTGGAAAAAGTCTACCAACTAAAATAAAATATTCCTGGTCGGAATAAAAGTGTAGCAAGATATAATATGAGTTACAAAAAATGTTAAGTAATGCTGTAACTACGTATAAGTATTTCTTTGAAAATATTTTTTTACTGTATTTTTTGAATATTAGTCATTTTTCATCGGTATAATAGAAACTAGCGTTGCACTTGATATTTTATTAGATGTTTCTTTCTTCTTAAAAAATCTCTGTAAAAAATCGCTTCATGAAAATGAGAAGAAATTATAACATTTTACCTTTTTTCTGAGTGGGATCGAACCCATAACCAATCGCATTTACTGTCAGACGCTGTCCTACTGCGTCACGAAAACCTGGACGAAGGATAAAGTTATTCACAAACGGCGATATAGTCCCTTAAACTTTAAAATGTAAGTAGTCGTCATTTAAAACAGTAGAAATGTACTTTTACTTTATGTGTTAAAATGTAAATAAGTATAGAAGTTTGTTATTTGCTACGGAAATCACGTTCGTCGTGTTGACAGAGTCTTGTCGGCTTTTCCAGTGGATTATTCGCGGGATTTACGTAATGTCATGCGTTTGCTTGTGTTTAAGATTAACGCTATGTTTACTTTTGTGATTTCAGCCCTCAATGGAAAACGACTTATGGTTTTGTTAATTTGACTTGAAGTACATTTTCAAAGAGATTTATTAAGAAAATAATTATTATTCCGAAAATTATAATTGCTGTAAGCGTGATTCGTTGTAGGTTCTATTCCCAATTCGGGGTATGATTATAGGTATATTTTCCTTCGGTTTGGTAAGTCAAATAGCGACGTTGAGTTCGCCACTTAACACGCAGTATATCGAGTGTCAAGACACTTCGCTGACTGCTTTAGGCTCCAAATCAGGCTGTCTAGATAAAACATGCAAAGTGTACAAAACTGCTTCTTTATAATTATTATTTTATTAATTTACTTGTTAGCGTGAAATTGTAGTAGTGAGCAAAATCTAATAAAGGCCCGACCTTTGAAACGCTTTTATACTATCAATGTTTTTAAGTGCTCCAGCAACTGCTACTGTCAACTGCATCGAACTGATTTAATTGACATTTTTTTACATTATTTGTCGATATAAATGTATGTGAAAGCCTTCTTTCCTAAAGATATACTGTGTCATAATACTCCTTTCAAAAAATATATATCCAGACGTATTAAATTTAACAAACGTCATATTTCTTTTCAATAAACCTATTTCCAAATACGGTCAAGCTAGATATCGATAAAAGTTTCAATATTTTGTTCCAACATTACCTCACTGTTCACTTTACACGTCATACTATACACGTCAAAAAGACGTACGTTTTTTATATATATGTTTATTATAAGTTTAAAATACCACATATTTATATAATTATAGCCACGAGTTGAGGGAAAAAAATATTTTAAGATATATAATACTATTACTTAATAGGTATTTTACGTATATTTTGTAATTATAAGGCGTACACCTACTAGAGCGCGATAACTAATATTGTTACAATTGAAATTTCCTTGATTGAGATATTTATCAGTTTAAGTAATATTCTAAATCATATTTGTCCACTTCTGGTAAGTATTTTTTAGTCTGACTGGCCATGTAGCAATAGCTCTACCACCCATTACAAAATAATTAAAATTGAGTGATAAGAAAAAAGCTTTAAACGATCGATAAAGACCGTCTTCTTTATAAAATAAAAATAAATACATTTTTTTGTCTTGCATAGCAGAGTCTTAGTCAGCCTAGTGAAATCAAGACACTACGTTATTTGTTTTCAGCCTGAAATCGACGTTGTATGTTGAATGACGAACTGAATTGCGCATTGTTTTTCCATAGCGGAAACTGAACCCACAACCAATCGGGTTTACAGTCAGACGCTGTCCCACTACGCCACGATGTCCACAAAATACTCTGTTCTCATTTAAATTATTTTAGCAATAAGAGCATAAATTAAATACAATAATCACAATCAAAAGTAACGCATGACAATGGAAACCAACTGTAACGGAAACAGTGCCGGCACTCGCCAAACACGGAAGCTATATACTACATGCTGGTGATCGTCCGTCAGGATTTTATTTTTCCATTTCAAACTTTTTATACGAATATCTGTTATTTCTTAAAGAATGTTGCCTTTTCTGTTTTCTGTTTGATTTAATATAATATGATGATACAGTTAATCATTTACATTTTTTTTTATACTATAATGATGTCTTCAAGATATATTATATAACCAATATTTTTTGATTTAGTTAAAAATTTTACTTTAATCTTTCTGTTTCCTAAAATATTTGTATTAAGCATGAACGACATAACTTTGAATTATCCATTAAGAAAATCATCTATTATCTATCGATAGCAATAATGCATTCCGCTCATGATGATAGAACGTAGCGATGCATTTAATTGTTCCATGATACCACGCTAATGCAGCTGTCAAGAAAACAAAGAGTGCCAGATAAGTCCGAAATTGAGCTACGTTTTTACCGAGCACACGTCTAATGTAAATGTTTATACTGTTCGATAATGCTTACCTGGGAGAAATAAGACAATTACTGGGTATTATTAAAATACTACCTGCTCGCTACTTCGCCTGCAAGAACTACACTATTATATTTAAATATATAAATATTTTATTTTGCTTAAATTACTTAAATCTCTGAGAGCACTGTGACATTTCTGACACTGACAGGGATTCGGTCAATAAATAATGTATGAAAGTATCAAGGTAATGTGCCGAAACTTTGACTTTACTGATAGTGTTAATTGGCCTAAACGAGCTCAAGATGACATTAGGTATCACTGACATTTTGCTAAAGAAAATATGACAACTGTGATTTGTCTGTCAGCTTCATTAAAATTTAACATAATACTTGACAATCCGAATTTTGCGAATAAATGTTGTCGACTTTATGTTTTCTGATTCAGGCAAGGTCTCATTTGATTTCTACTATATGTACCCCTTGCCGAAATAATTAGTATAGATTTAGAAAATGCTAATTATACAATTACAATATAAACACATTTCAAATCTTGTATGTAGCTGATTTGAACTCGCGTCTGTTTGGATCAGTCCAATTAATGTCACATTTCGATGTTCTATTATTTTAATAAATTATTTTATAATAATTGTTAACATATCTATATTAATTAAACTAAATATTGTATTAATCATTAGTTAATGGTAGCACAAGTAGGTCACATACTAAAATAACATTTTTTACAAAATTCGTCAGTCTCTTTGTTCCGGCTAATCTTTTTAATGGCTGGACCGATTTTAAAAAGACTTTCACTGGCAGATAGCAGCTGTAATATTCAATAAATTAATTTAAGATCTGAATGTAAATGTGAAATTCTACAAATGTATGTGTGTGGTCGACGTCGTTATTAAAGTCGTTATAAATAAAAATGACACATTAGCCTAACCAATCATTACATCAGTCATCATCATCAATTTATTTTACATAACAATCTTAAACAGAATAAAGAGGGTTATAATCTACGAAGAATATTCTTAAGGATACCACATAATTCACATCATATCTACCATCGGTGTCTAAATGAACGACCAGACACACTGGACGTAATTTAATAAACAAAGGAGTAGAGACCCGACGTTTTAATGCCACCCCTTGCATGGCATCAGATAATGGATCATAACTGGTTCTGTAGAAAGATAGTATTGTAAGAAGCTAGTTCTACTTCGTTATGTGCTACTACAGCAAAGCTATCTTTATGCGAGCGTCGTATCAGCTGCGAAGCTTTTAATAATAAACAGAGCTATCTGATGTTGCTTAGAATGTTTTTAATTGATAGAAAGAAGGTTATGACGTTGAAACCTGTAAGAATGTATGTTAATATTGTATTCCTTATTATACATTTATGATATTTACTAGTTATTCGTTCTATGTTTACGTATATAATAAATTGTAAAATATAAAAATCAAGACATTTTCTATTACTAAAAAATCTAAAATAAGAAAAGCTAATATTGGGTTATATTAGGTTTCTACATCCAAGACATTTTTGCTGTGCGCTTTCCATCAGTCAGTCAAATACGAACGGAATATTATTTTCATGTATATATAAATATACTTTAAATAGATATCAAGAGAAAATATAAATATTCTACAAGTAGATATCAAGTCACTGAGTGGGGCAGCGTCTGACTATAAGCGGCGTTGGTTATGGGTTCGATTTCTACTCGGGGGATGATTGTATTTAAAAATTGTTATTATTTCTTCACTTAAGTAGACAAAACGTGGTGTTGAGTTCTCAATAGGCAATATCTCGATTTCGGGCGGGTAGTATTTATCGGAGTATCTTGACACTAGGTTGTCATTGACTGCCCTGCTATGCGGGATAAAGCGTCAAGCTACTATTAATAGATAGAATCTAAAATCCCTCAATAAAAAGTTAATGTGATAAAATCAAGTTTCTATATCACAAATAGCAAAGCAAAATTACATTAAACTTTAATAAAAACTCTTCTTTCATAGTCTTATTAAATTCCAGGCACCGCGATTATTCACGCCCAGTTTGCAGCAGATTTTCCTTTGAAACAATTTTAAAACCGATAACAAGGAAATTCTTTACATTTCGCATTTAACAAGATTTCTCTGAGAATAGTTTAAAGAAATTGATAGCATCTCGTAATCTGCCTACGCAGTATCCCACGTAGCTTTTATTTGCCCTGACCACTATTTGATATCATATGATATTAAAATTAGAAGTTATATAAGAACAACACTATACGAATAATATATATTTTGTACTTTAAATCTATATGATTCTTCGACTCAACAGGGCTAGTCTTTAATTCAATATGAAAATAATAAAAATTATATTTTACTTTAAATATTTATAAAAGAGTCATATTGAATGGTTCTCTTTAATTTAATTTTAAACTTTTAATTTATATGTTAATGGTAATAAACAACTAAATTCTAGATTTTTTTATTTATTTACTATATACTTTACAGTGTGGTGACTAGATTAACAGACAGACCCAAACATAGTTTTTAATATGTATATACATATATTTAAATATATAAATTTAAATATATAAATTTAAATAAAAAAGCAGATATACTTTATTGAAAAAACGTATAAAAATTTGAACGCAGCGGGATTCTAACCCGCGCCTCTTGGATACCGTCCAAGAGGCGCGGGTTCGAATCCCGCTGCGTTCAAATTTTTATACGTTTTTTCAATGATGTTTTCTAATCCTAAATGTGGAATAACACTTTAAAAATAGTAAATAACAGATATACTTATTGTACAAAATATTGGTCTATTGGAAATGAAATCCTTTTTGTGTCTAATTAAAAAGACATTGTAGATTTTTGAAATTATACGACTTATACCTGTACTATATAGTGGTATTTTACTTACAATTCATTAAGAACAAATCGTTGTACAAAGAAGAAATTAATTGAGACGCCTTTAAAGAATAATTAAGTTAGGCGTGGGACGTGATTTATTTGATACAAGATGTAGTGATAACGATTGATTTCTTTGGAAATTAACTCTTTTATTTCACATTTTACACTTTTATAAGATAGTTAAGACTCTTTTAATCTTTTCATAATGTTAAAAGTCAAATTATATTTCTTATAATGTAAACAATTTTATTTTTAAATACATTTTATAATTGTTATTCACACCTACTCTAATGTACATGGTCTTTAACATCCTCGGTGGTGAGTCCATTTGCTCTTATCCTCCTGGAACAGATATATCAAGGCATGTTTTTCTGTCATAGTTCTCAAATCGGCTTCCAACGTGGCCATACTATCTTTGGGACGCTCTAGGAACTTAATACAAGAATCAATATGTTGGGTATTCAGTCAGCCCGCGTTACCTTTCACTTCCTCACCTCGAAATCTCCTTTTGCGTGATGCTCTGGATGTCGTATATGATTATTGGATCAATACTCACTTCAATGAATTTTAAAATAGTTATTTAAATGTTATTAATTGGATTATTTTAACTCTCTACCTAAATCTCTGTTAAGGCCGGGGTTCACTTGGGGTTATTTATGGTAATTTAATACTAACCAGCTAACAGTCAAAACTGCTGCACATAGATTCGAATATATTTAACATGTAGAGTCCTAAAAGAAAACAAGCAAACAAGGTTGCGGGTCATAACTTGTTTAATTAAAAAAATCACAAAGCATATCTGCTTTTTGCATTGTTTGGTTATCACCAACGTCTATTTATTATTCTGTTATGTGCAAATACATTTCTACAGGCTTAAATTATAGGGGTCCTCGATAACCCGGGTGGGCGAGTGTGCCTTAATTAAATAATTATGACATATTGTGCGACCATTTCAATGGGGGAGTGGTCCTGATAAGAATTATGTGGATAGCGTTCGGAATGAAAGGCTTCGATTGAATTTAAATGTAACGATTTTAGTTTCATATACGTATAATAAATATTTATTAATTGATTTATTTTATTTTATATAGGGTGTCACAAATTTCTTTATTGTATATTGTAAATATGTGGTTATAATTATTTAATTTTCTTCACGCTTTATCGCGAATAGCAGAAATAACCAGGTCTAATTGGGGTCTGACCGTAGCGGTAAAATCAAAATATAGACTCGAATAAACAACCAGAACCAGAAGCCAATCGTGGCGCAGTGTGACAGCGTCTAGCTGTAAAATGGAATCTGAAATCCGCTCTGGTAATATAAAGTATGGTGTTGAGGTCCACCACACAATGTTTTGAATTCGGTGGAAATCGAAGTATGGAGTGTTAAGACACTAGGTACTATGTCTATACTCTGCTATGCGGGATAAAATCGTGAAGCTAAAAGAAAGTTCAAACGAGAATCCTCTTCATAGTTCTTATTTACATAAAAAGGCAGAACCAATAGTGTTTATAGTCAGACACTCTTCTATTGCGCTAATACGGTATTTAGCATAATATTTTGCTCAATTGACCTTTTTTAAAACGTATCTCGCTCCGTTATATAATTAAGTCACATTTTATTATAATGAGATCCATACAATGCGTTTCATTTTTATTTGGTTGTATCGCCCAATGTAAAATACAATATCCTGATTTACATTTTAATCATCATACTGAATAAAATCAATGTACAGTTGTAATTTTGACAATTGTGTGGTATTTTTGGTTTTGATATAATATCATATGAGACGTGACAATTTTATTTATTTCTTACTTTTATTTATTTAACTATAATTTTTAGTCATGATATAGAATTAAAAAAAAGGTTTGGGTTTTTTTTCAAAACATTTAAAACTGAAAGTCTATTATATATTAAAGAATATGAAAAAAAAATTTAGTTATCAGATTTCAGAAAATTATAAGATATTCAATTTATCTTCGATATAAATACAGTTTTAATAGTGAAGCTTTTGCAATTACATATTATGTAAAAAATATAAAAACACAGTCAAAAAACATAAAACTTTAATTTTAAGTTAAAATTATTTTTTTCCAATGAAAAGGAGCACAGTAATTTTTCCACTGAAACACAGTAAATTCTATAAAAATAAATAAAACTTCAACAAAAACATAAAAAAGCTTTTTAAAAACAACTCGTTCGATTACTATTTTTAATATAAAAACGAGGAAGTACTACCATGTTTATGGTATATTTTACCTTTATTAGTGTTTATTAAAATGTATCGCGCGTTCGCTGAAGCTGACGTTCGGTGACGGATTACTTCCTCACTCAAATTTCTTTAATATGTTATTCAAATTGATGGCAGTGGTGTAAAAGCTTAAAAATTAAACAAAAATTAAAATTAAATTTGAATATATTTGAGTTACATATATTTTGTAATAACAGTTTCAGTCTAAATATCTTATACAATAATATCTTATACTAGTAAATAATTATTAGTATTTTTTCTTTATTATGTTTCATTTACTATGTTAAATAACAAACATTTCAAAGTATTAATGTATTTTTTTTAATTTTCAAAACTACATATTTTTTATATTTCGAAAGTAGAAAATATTTACTCTTCAAGTCGTAACTTACACTGAAAACTTTACGTTCTTTGCCAAGTCCATATACAAGTATTTAATTAAAACAATGAATGGCACCATTGTAAAATCATGCCGAAACAAGACATTAAATATAACAGCTTTTAAGTTTCTAAGAACTTTTCAAGGCACAAGATTTGAAATGGGTAAACAAAGATTTAAAATTCAATTAAGGGACGATTCGAACGTGACAGGGCTCACCAAAACGATTAATAAAAACTGCGGTATACAACAAAGGCGGTCGAGCTTATCCAGTTGCTTAGTGATTCTTAATGATACTACAGGCGTGTGCTCAGTCACATTACTGAGCTATTTTATACTTTAATACGAAAACAATGGTCAAAAAGTAATATTACAGTAAGATATATTTTTGGAGACGCTACCAAAAAATATGTTATAAATATTTTAAATAGCAATAAATATACATACAAACTGTATGTAATAATTATAAACAGGGCTAATGTTTATTAATTTAATATGTATATTGTATTTGAAACACGCGTATATTATTTTACATAAAAGTGTACGTAATTTTTTTGCTCGTATAGTTTTATTTTAAAATAAGTCAAAACATTTTCAAATATGTATATATAAATTCTCTCACTGTAGAAACTACTTTTCCTCCATTAACTAATTGCAATCTATACAATTCAGATTACTAACTTAAATTTCCTATAGGAAACAGAATTGTTTTAGAATATTTTTAGAATATTTTTAACGTAACATCTATCTCGTATGTGTAAATTTTAAAAAGTTCAAAAATCAACCAAAGATAAAGCATGATATAGTGTTTCGAAATAAGAATTATGCGGCGTCAATACAGTATCAACAAAAGGAATTCATAAAAACCCTTTGTTCTTTGTCGCCCCTTATATGCAAATGCCAGTCTGATTTAGTGCCCATATTATCGATTCACGAACGTCGAAAACTGCATAATAGAGAGCGTACGTGAAATACCAAATTTTGTATTTCGCAGAATATTTTGTGGTTGAAGAGTTAGGGTGGTGGATGGTCTGTCAATATTTACGCTGAACTGAAAATTATTTTTTGGAAAATATATATATGATATTATATAAATAGTATTAAAAACCGAGTTGCCTATAAATATAGGTTTACAGTTTTAAATTTAAAGTTATTTGAATAATTTCATGTTGTTTTATAATTTTAGGTTTCTTACGTTGGATTTAGGCTTATTATGGTTTACATTTAATTCCTCCGAATGGGACTTGAACCCACAACTAATCGAGTTTACGATCATGTGTAGTCCCGATGCTCCACGATGCTCTCAATTTGAAGTTTACAGTGCTTGTAAGGTACTTATACTTATAATTATACGTAAATACTTACTAATTAATAAATTACCAATAAATTTATAGAAATGAAAAAAGATTTCCAAATTTTATACGTTACAGGAAATTTTGTAAAATATAATTGTCAATATCGTTAATCTAAATTAAATGGAACTTAATATTTACTATTTTTAAAGTGTTATTCCACACTTAGGATTAGAAAACATGTTTGAAAAAACGTATAAAAAACGCATGATGAAACGTATAAACGCATGGCTTAGCGGTCAGAGCGCTTGGACGGTATCCAAGAGGCGAGGGTTCGAATACCGCTGCGTTCAAATTTTTATACGTTTTTTCAACAATGTTAATTTAATGGAACTTCTGTCATATTTGAATTCGTAACCTCTGCATGTTAAGAATTATATAAGGAGGTATTAAGTAAGTATAATAAAATGCTTGAAATATATTTATTATATTTTTTTCCTAACTATCATATACAATTTATATAAACAATACCAAAATATAGGCGTACAAGTGTTTTATAATAAAACTGTTCATACAATATTTCGTAACTTGGTGTCATATTTCAAAAGCGGCCATATTTAGTTGAGTGCGATTTATAGCTTTTGATATCGGGTGAAAATTGCTATAAATTAATCTATCCTGTGTTATTCTGTGGGTTATTGTTTAATCTCATTAGTTTTAAAATGGCAAGTTTAGTTATTGTTATTTATTTATTCGCTATGGTGGCGCGCTGACTGTAAATGCGATGGTTTGTAGGTTCGATTCTCATTCTGGGGAACGATTATATTTTAATAATTTTTAATTTTTGCTCTGATAATATAAAGCACGGCGTTGAGTTCCACTATTTAACTCGTAATGTCTTGAATTAAGTAAAAAGTAAAGAACAATGAAATATTTAAAATGTATATTTGTCCTATTTTATGTTATAAAAATTACGGCGTTAAATTCCATTTCTGAGATAAAAACATCTATAAAATGGACGAAAAATTAGAAATGATATTATTACTAATGTTTTTCAAAATATGAAATTAAAAATCACAAATTTTCATTTCTTTATAAATCAATAATGAAATTCATATAAATGTGCCAGTAGCCAGTAATACTGGTCAAAATAAATTCATGGGCAGTTTTCTTACAATTACATTATTACATCTTGTTATGTTCAAGTCGTCATGGTTCCGTAATTTTGTTTAAGGTTAACTTGTTTTTATAAGCTTAAAGGCTTGACCTATTCTGGGAAAAGGAATACATTAGAAACATAGCGTATCTTGCTTTTGTATAGAAAATCTGTTTGGGTTCTTGTAACCAAATTGAAATAAATATGCTTACCATCTATTTATTATTATTATATTTCTTTTTTATTTACAAACCAATTCAAAAAGACCTTCAACACGAACGCCCCACGTATCAGGTAATGTCTGGAATTCGAATCTTGTTGAAGGCGGAGAATGGAGTATGTTGACACTAGTTCCACATTGATTGACCTTGCAGGTCTGTAGTAATATTTAAAGAACTTTTTTTTCTTTTTATATAGAAAATAAGGCAAACGAGCAGAATGGCCATCTCATAATAAGTGGCTACATTTACCCGTGGACTTCTTGAACCTTAGGAAAGCTGGCTTTCATGATATCAAACCGGAACACAACAACAGATATTTTGCCGATCGTTTTTGTCATAATAGTGATCGAGTCAGTCGGACGATTAACCTCCTACGACCAAACTATTGGGATACCCGCCTCTGATGGGATGCTACCCAGCAGCAGAGGGGAATTGTATTCTAACCCGTCCCCCCACAGGGAAAAAAATAAAGATAGGTGACTAAAAAAATTAAATTACCAATAAATATAAATACTTTTTGAAAAAACGTTTAAAAATTTGAACGCAGCGGGATTCGAACCCGCGCCTCTTGGATACAAGATTGGACAAGAGGCGCGGGTTCGAATCCCACTGCGTTCAAATTTTTATACGTTTTTTCAAAAATGTTTTCTAATCCTAAGTGTGGAATAACACTTTAATAATAGTAAATATTAAAATATAAATAATGTTATTTTAAAAATGAAATACTAGGAATATAATTTAACTTGCTCATGTTATATATTAATTCGTCAACATTCTATAACATAATAAAATAATTAATAATTTCACGAAAACGCTTTTAATCCGATATCCATAACAAATTAAGTAAATTCAAGTGTGGACCCCATCGGCCATTGTTACATCACCCCTGAGGTACTAATTGTGTATTTTGTTTGCCCTTTGTATATGTCCTTTGAATTATTTGAGGCATTCAATTGATATCTTCATTTGGTAAACCACGTTAGGTGGGGTACAACATCAAAAAAATTAGCTTAAAGATTTTTGTTTTATTTTTAATTAAAAAAATGCTAGAAAGCCTAGATATAAGAATCATTCAGTTAATTTTTATGGCATGTTATAGTCAAGACTGTTTTCTATTACATGCTTGTTCTTTTGATTTTCAAAAGAAAATGTAAAAAACATTTTAAGGCAATTTCATTCTCGTTACGGAACTCTTGACGTATTATGTTTTTTTATTTATGAATACAAAAAAATATTGTTTAAAATGAAACCTATAGCTTATAATAACCACAAATATCATATATATGTAACCGTTACAAATAAACTTATATACAAATAAACGGTTCAAACAATACGTCTCTTAAATATCAACAATCTATGCTAAACCCTCGTCAAGCGTTGCATATGCCAAAGCGGCGACAATGGAATTAGTCGTCATTCAAAGTAGCGTACTAAATTCGTAGCGGGATAACGTGTAGCAAGTGCACTTGTCTGCCAGGGGTGACACTTTGAGCCTTTCCGATATTGACATTATGACAACACTGTAACAGGGAGGGTAGTAGCCGGTTATCACAGCTTTAAGCTCATATTCACATAATATTTGTCACTGCTACTTACATATGGGAATTTCGATTTCTATATCTTAATTAAATTGTTAGAATTTACAGAATATTTAGACAAATATCGTATTATTGTAAAGTACAGTGGATCTAATCAAAATGCTCCTTGATTTTTTTTGATTCGTTACACATAATATTGCATTTTACCACGTAAAATATGTGTATTAGCAACGTGTCTGTAACTTTATATAAACAAAAATGCCAAACGCTTAGTAGTCTTTTTTTCCTGGCATTATTAGCTTAGCCCAAGTCTGCCTTCCCACTTAACCTCCTCTATTATGTACGATCTTTGGCATCCTATGTGGTAAGTCCATTGGCTTTCATATCCTGTCCCCCCCACCTTCATAACATATATAACAAGGCATATTCATCCAACATTATTTAAGGCCGGCGTAGAACGTGGCCATACCATGTCAGGTGACTCCCTTGGAGCTTTTACTGCTGCTCCAAGACTCCAAGATTCTGATAATTTTGTGTGTTACATTTATTATATTAATTTAATTTTATTTTTATGCAAATTTACAAAATAAAAATATTTTGACCTTTTTTCTTTCTACTCGTATAAACAATAACTGTGCCAAATTTCATAATTCTTAGTCAGCGTAATTTTCGTAAAAAAATCATAATATATCCTACATTAAACAGGCTTACTTTTACGCACATTACCTATCCTTTATTAAAGCTATATATATCAGATATTTATTTTAGCATTCGAAGAGAGAAAAATAAATTTGGCCGCAAGCGTGGTTCGAAATATTCAATGAAGATTTTATAAAAGAAAAAATCTCATTTGCATCTCAAAAGAGATGCGAGTTAATGGGCACGTTTCGTATGCGGGGCGCGTCATTTGCCACTCGTCAATATCAACCCTTACGACTGTGACTATAACTTGGTTTATAATGCGCCATCTGTGGATATGAAATAAGGTAATTATTACTTGAGACGTTAAGATTGCTTTATACTTGCTCATATTAAATAAATTTTCTATTGTTTTTGTTTAAATATATAATTGTATTGCTATTCTAATTTACTAATTTAATTAATTAAAAATTATCATATTTATTATAAACATACAGGTCATTGTGATGCAGTCGGTGTCTAAATGTAAATGCGATTGGTAGTGGCTTCGATTCCCACTCAGAGTTAGTTCGCCACTTAGCACGCTATGTCTATATTTCGGGCGGAAATACAACGAATCGTATCTTGACACTAGGTTGTCTCTGACTACCGTGCTATGCTAGAAAAGAATCACGCTGTATCATATTTACTCTTTTTCCAGCATTCCAGTGTAGTCAGAGGGAACCTAGTATCGAAACAATACATTTCTCCTTCAAGACATTGCGTGATGATTGGCGGAAATCAAATGTTAGACTGTGACACGAGGACTGCGAGTATTATACTATTATATTAACTATTACACTCTATTATATAATGTACCCTTCATTGCCTTTCATATATTTTCGTATATGAAACTATAATAGTGGATATATATAGAGTAACAGATATATATATATATATACTAAAACGTTATTTCCCGAATTATTAAATATTAATATTGTATCAAAAATGATATTAATTCTAATTATAACTACAATCTTTCGATAGAATCACGTTAATGAAGAACGGTGCTTGAGATGTCGATCGTACTAACATCGAAATTGATTTTGTTCCTTTGACGCGGTGCGATCGGACTCACTGATATAATTTGCGGAAGTGATTCGCTTTTCATTCGAATATCTATTGTTGGGCTTCGAATCTTATATAGGTATACAATTTAATCTAACAAATCTGAAAATTTATCAATTGCAACGATTATATCTCAGTAGAAATAATTGACGTTTTTCTTTTGGACTTTTTTATGATTGTTAATTAATTTAAAATGAAATTACTTAATTAAAATGAGGTTCGTCGTAGCACAGTGGAACGGCGTCTGACTGCAAACGTAGAATTATAGGTTATGGGTTCGATTTCCTAGACTATCGGCGGAAAGCGGAGTACAAAGTGGCATGACACTAGGTAATTCTTGTTATGCAGGATAAAAATGAGAAAAAAAAATCTTTGTTAAAATAATTAGTGTTTCAAAAAAAATGTACATTAAGCATTGCTTATTGTTTAATATTCAGATATCTCTGAAATTTTGTTTAGTAAAAGACATAAATCATTAACATTTTATCAAATTTAAATAAAATCATCAAATAAAAATAAAATCAAGTGTCACGACACTCTGTACTTCGCATTCCAATGAATTTGTGATATTGCTTGTTGAGTGGTGGAACTCAACGTCATACTGTGTCTTTAACCAGAGCGAGGAAGTATAAATAATTTAAATATAATCTCTTGCCCGAAGAGGGAATAGTACCCACAATCGATCGCGTTTACATTCAGAGACTGTCCCACTGCGCCACGACCGGCCCTATTACAATTGTTTTCGGAATCTTGCTTATAATGTAACTATTTTAATCCTTTAAGCTCGGTAAAAAAAAAACCTGGCGCTATATCTCACCACCCAACACTATACCAACTCGTTAATACACAAAAAGGTTAAAAAGTTCAGATTTCATTAGCTTCCTTATAATTTACACGTCATATTTCCACTAAATTAGCAGGCTATGAAACATGACCGCCGTACATATGGCGCTTCCCTTCCGCCAACAAGGGTTGACATTGACATTAAATTAATGTCACTCGTCGCAAATGCCCTCACGTTACATATTCAATTGTAACTTGTGTCATACAAACATATTGGTGTACTTATTGTTTGTTATTGAATATAAATTGACTATGCTAGTTGGTTTTTTAAATTTATTTTATATTTTTGGTAAGTTATTAGTTATCAGAGGCCGGTAGTTGCGCAGTTATACTGTACATGCGATCGGTTGTGGGTTCGAATGCCACACAGTGGAGTAATTATGTTTAAATTATTTTCACTTTCTCGCTCTGGTAATATAAAGTGCGGCGATGAGTTTCACCACTCATAACGCAATGTCTGAAATTCGGAAAGCGAAACGGAATGTTTTGATACTAGGGACTATCTGCCTACTATAATCTCTAAAGCGTGAATCTAAAAAAAATATATTTAAATAAAATAATTGATATTTGTCAAAATTGACCAAAAATTAACAAAATTCAAAATTGTTTACTTTTATCTCGCAAGGTAGCCTCAGACATCCTAATATCAAAATTAAAACTAGTTCTCTAAGAATTTTAAATTAATTTGTAGGCCATCACTGCGCAGTGAGACAGCGTCCGAATGTAAAAACGATTGGCAGTGAATTTGATTCCCACTTGGAAGAATGATTTTATCTATTTTTCCTTCTTTTCTCTGGTAAGACAAAGCACGGCATTGATTTTTGTTATCGTTGTTGTTGCATTGGTTGTCCTGTATGGGATGAAGCGCGAAGCATAAAACATAAACATATAAGATAAAACATAAAGTGTTTATATTAAATAAAACAATAACACTTTAAATAAAGTGAATAAAATACACGCATAGCAATAAAATGAGTATTAATTTGGATGTAAATACTGCTTTTGACCTGCACTAATTCAAAGTAAGATATTTCAGGTCCAGGTCCAGCGGTAAGCTTTTGAAGCACTTATTTAGCTATTAATTACATTGTAATAGTTTATTTTGTACCCAAAGCGACATTCTGCCTTAAAATATGATATAATATAGTATTTTATAATTTATAATAATTTTGCTGTACACAGCCTTCACGCTAGTTTGTGTCTACTCACTCTGCAATACAGGAATACGTATGTCATTTGCATATTTGTATGTATCTATTATCGCTAAAGGCGTTGCCTAGCAACGACAGAATATTGTCAGAAATAATAATATTATTTTTCAGAATTTTAATAATATTCAAAATATTAAAATATACTAGATTTTAGATAAAAAAATTTTTAGAAATTCAGTTTTAAAAAATAAAAAATGTACTGAGTTAAAAAAATATAGACAAGGCCATCGTGACGCAGTGGCAAAGCCCTGTTGTAAACGCGTTGGTAATGGGTTCGAATACCACTTGAGAGATTTATCATATTTCAAATTATTTTTATTCCTCAGCTCGGGTGCTCTGGTAACATGAAGCACGGCGTTGGATACCTCTACTCAACACGCAATGTCTGGAGTTCAGAAAGCGGTAAACGAAGTTTTCCGATACTATGTTGTCGACCCTGATTTGCGGAATGGTCTGTGAAGTTGTACAAAATATTTTATTAACATATAATTATTTTCATATCATAATAAATGTATTTTATCTCAATTTGTGATATTATGCATCGCTATAATATCATACAATTGCAAACACGTAATATGAGGATACGTAATATTAATTGTACCTATATGTATTTTGCGAAACCCATTATTCGATTATAACAATTCTAACGTGTGCCGGACGTTTGCTTTGTAACTGCAATTATTACAACCTGTTTACCGGAAATTCATTAAGCTTATTAATTTTGGAAAGCGTTTAATATGTGTTTCCCACATATTTTGTTCAGGGTAGTCAGAGACAACCTAGTATGTAGACAGTTCATCGAAAGTAGAAGACGGGAGAAAAATGATTTATTAATTCTACCTGTTACTTAAACAATCCTAATTAAACTATTAATATAAGACAATCGTGCCATATTCTATTGATCCATTTCTTGCTGCCCAATTTGTTTAAAAAATTGTAAACGAATTCGATGACAACAGATCGGGTTGATTTTTTTAGTTTAATAATTTAGATATACAAAAACATACAAAAATATACAAAAATATTAAAGGTATATATATATATATATATATATATATATATATATATATATATATATATATATATATATATATATATATATTGAAAATAATATTTTATCATATAAAACAACCATTAGACTGACATAATGGGAGACATAGCCAACCTTTGTTACTGGCTTAACGTCAATTTTGATAAATGAGCTGTCGGTAGATTTATCTTAATCATACTGTGCGTTTCATGTAAGTACAAATATTGTAACAGCGAAATTATCATATGTTAGAAATATATATAACGAAAGGATATATTGGAAACATTATATAAAGCGCTAAACACATATTACAACATTATAACATCAACATAAAAGAGGCCAACTCAAAGATGGGTTCGATTCCCATCGAGGAGAATGACTGTATTTAAAAAAATATGTTCATATCTCTGCTCGGCGTTGAGCTCGACACTCAGCGCGCAATTTTTCGATTTCGAGAGGTTAGCAGTCAGCGGAGTGTCTACTCACGAGATTGTTTCTGACTGCCCTGTTATGCGAACGTAGAGCTTTAAAACAAAGACAAAAAAAAAACAAAGAAAAATTACTGATATATGAGTAATTATACATATTCCTGACAATATGAAAAAATATATTTTTTATTATATGTAAGTATTTCTTTTAAAGAATTAAATAATAAAGTTACAAAACAGCGAAAATAAGCGGGTATACTATCTATATTGTGTACCCCCAAAATCTAATTGATCGAATCAAATTACTACTAATCTTATTACACTCTGATATCCAATTACACTAACTCCATAATAATTCCTAAGCACTAGGCACTGTATAATTTCCAGCTATCACGCTTAACAGGATTATTCATCAACCATTTAATAGGTCCTACACTGCTTCATCGGGAATTGGACGGTAATTAATCTTTTAGCGTCGATGTGCTAATCTATGATAGCCAGATGAGTAATGCATTGCGGTTATGTCTGCTATGTTGGAAATAACCCTTCATACTTGCTTGATTACTAATTACTTTCTGCCTAGGAACCTAACTGTCTATATATCAGTTCAATTCCCACTCGGTCGAATATTTATAATAATCTGGTCAGGTAGATCAAAACGTGGCAATAAATATTTTTGGAAATTTGACGTTTCGAACACTTTACAGTAGTCCGTGGTCACAGGTGGACTATATTTTCGAATACTAAAATATACGCGATAAATCTGGTTAGATCGCGTTAAATAGTTTCATTTAAAATGTATAAAAACCACGAAAATCAAAGATTTTCCCTGCTAGGCGGGATAGAGCGTGAAAGTCGATTGTACATATTTGCCGATGGTACATATGTACATATGTGGTTTGTTATAAATAAAACATATAACGCTATCACAAACAAAATATATTATTCATTTATTTTTGAGCAACATTCTTTGCATATTTTCTCAAATAATAGCATATAAAAGCGACTATGACATTTCCCGCTCGGCTAAGGCTTCTAATACATTAATTTTCATTGAACATCTCGCATGGCTGATTTCCCACGGCGCGGGTATTGTAAACTACAATGAAATATGCATGTGACATAGGCGCGAAATGACGTTAGGCCACGCTATGCCGATGATTCTGCACCCCTTGCTTGTTATTGTGCTAGAGAAGGCGATTTTCCACTATTTTAATAAAAACAATATTTTTTTGGTATATTGACACTTATTTCTGCATCGATTTGTAGACAAAGGGAACTTATTGAACGGCGAAACCAAACGTCGCGATGTCTTGTCAATATGGGAAATGAAAATGTTACTTTAACCCGTGTGGGAACAAAAGTAACACACAAATTGTCACCAAAAAATACTTTTAATTTTTTATTAGAATATAGTTTAAGTCTTAATAAATAAAGATTTTTGTAAAACTGAAGAACATTTTGTAAAATATTAAAGTATATGCTTATCTTGGTTAAAAGTCCACCAAGTCATAAGTATCATAAGAAGTGACAGTAAAATATTTTAATTATTATTGAAGTATAAAACCTGTTTTTACGTTTAAACTTTTTATGTTTTATTGCCTGGAGTACTGAACCTTAGTGCAATGAAAACACGCACTCAGCCATACTTTGTCGATAAAGTTCTGATATAATTTTGATATCGCTAGACGAGCGCTTTGACACCGCTGGAACGATTTCGATAAATTCGAATCTAAATCCAATATCGCTGTTACAAGAAGGCAAAGAATTTCTATGGATGGATCAAGTCGATTGGAATACTCATGCTATGATTCTGTTCTATGACCCGTTTTACTTTATTATTGACATGTAAGTGAAAATCGCCTGAAGTGTATGATTTTTTATATAATATATTTTTATTTTTTATATTTTTTACATTTAATTTATTAATATTTTTCTAAAACAAAAAATACGATATATTTATATTGCCTATAGTTAAACTATTATAGAAAAACATTAGATGTTCTTAATATAAATACATACAAGTGCAAAATATTCTTACTTAAAATCGAAATAAATGCAGTGTAAGCTAGAATGTCATAGTAAGAATGAAGAACGTGCTCAGGTGCTTTGGACTCAACGAGAGGATAAGTTATATAAAAAAAATGTAAGAGAGATAGGGGGTGACCACGGTTGACTTTCAAAACACAGTATGGACGATACTGAACACCCGGAGGGTATATATGAAGAGATTGCCAATGATCACTGTGAAATCATAGTATAAATATATAAAATTAAATTTAAAAAAATGCTTCAAGTTTATCCTTAGTGATGTGGTGAAAAAAAGGGAACACCAAACGCTACGGTCTCAACATGGAGTAGTGGGTGGTGATGATCACTTACCATTAGGTGATACGCATGCTCGTTTTCCTTGCTTGTTTCATACAAAAAGGTAAACAAAAAGGTGTAATTATTAGTTTTTACCAACCTAAATTTGAAATAAAATTTATTTAAGAAAGTATTTATTCAAGTTATTTTCATAAGTGTCTGTGAAAATTTTAAAGTCAACATACGCTTTTTAACGAAAATTAATCTATTCTATTCGCAATTCAAATAATCTAGACCGTTTTAATGTCTGTCGGTAATTTAATGGAATGTAAATATATATTCCTAGAAATCAAAATTAATATTATAACTTTAATAGCGTCTACAATTTTTAATATATATACATTATAAACATACAGGTCATTGTGATATATATATATATATAAATATATATATATATATATATATATATATATATATATATATATATATATATATATATATATATATATATATATATATATATGTACCCGTAGTACTGACACTATTTTATCCCCCATAGCAGAGTTCACATAAAGTATCTAGTGTTACACAGAAAGTATATAGACGCTCCGCACTTCGCTTTCATGCAACATTTTTTGGCATTGCGAGTTGAATGGAGGAACTCAACGCCGCGCTTACTCTTACCGTAACAGGGGAATAAAAAATGGGGAATGAAATATAATCATTCCTTCCAGTGAGAATCGAACCAACAACCAAGCGCGTTTATAATCAGACGTTGACTCACAGCACGATGACCAGACTCTTTCTATGCTAAATCTTAGCCTTACACGATATATTCAAGTTTAAATGATATACGTAAAAAACAGCCTCACGTTTTATCTCGCACAATAGTCAGAGACAAGCTAGTGTCAAGACACTATTCCTTTTACTGCTTTCCTTTCGAAATCGAGACATCGATAAGTATAACGAGTAATAAATATCATATTTTAATAATTAACATCTGATATGAAAATAATCACAAAATTCAAAAACAAAACTAAGAGATACTCTTAAAATTGTTATCTATTTATGTGTATATGAATTCAGGTTGATATTATGACAATATTATATGATGATCACACCCTTGAGGTCGGTCATGGCACAGTGGGACAGCTTTTGAAAGTAAGCACGATCGATTATGGGTTCGATCCCACTCGGGTAAAAGATTATATTTAAATTATTATAATTTCCTCGCTCTGGTAACACAAAGCGCGGCGTTAAGCTCCGCCATTTAACATGTAATTTTTCAATGTGGCGGAAAGTGGAGTATGAAGTGTCTTAATGTCTTAACTTCCTGTTATCTACCCCATTAAGCGGATAATAACGATAAAGCTATAAAAATACTATATTTTACTCTTTTGACACCTTGTTATCGTATAAAAAAACAGTTTAGTTCTTTCACTACGCCACGTTGTATAGAGAACCCAAGGACGAGATTGTTTGTTAAGCCTACCTAGTTCTTATGAGCAATTTAATGTATGTAAAGTTACAAAATTAACGTGAGATTTCCTTAAAAGTTTTCGTATAAAAAATATCTAATGAAAGTGTAAGAGATATCAAGGTGACATATGCAATTTATACACGGATTTAACGACTTAATCATAATATGAATCATAATTTTTCTACAATTTAATATTCAAATGATTCACCTGTTTCTCTTTTCCTCTTTAATTAGGTTACGTGTGTGTCATGCTACTTTCAACCTATAGTTCAGATGACGAAAAATTACTTTATTTACTTGTGACTTATTCTGGGTGTGAGAGGTTATTTTTTAGACGCCGAGGAGGAGAGTTTATTGTGAATGGGAGTAATAATATTTTTTTTTTATTTCTCTCCTTTTATAAAACAAGCACGGATTTATGTTCCAGTACTAAACAGGTAATGTAATGGTTTTGGACGGAAAGCAAAGAGAGAACCTAGTGTCAAGACACTAGGACCTCCCTGTTTACTGTGATATTCTTGATAAAACGTAAAGCTGCTCTTTTATAGTTTTTATTAAATATTAAGAGTTTCAGTTATTAAACGCGGTTGGTTGTGTGTTCAATCTCCACTCGTGGGAGTGATTATATTAAAATTATTTTCACTTCCTCGCCACAACCTTACCAAAGTAAGACAAAATGCGGCGTTGAGTTCCACCACACAACATGCAATATCTCAAAGTCGATGGAAAGCGAAGTACGGAATGCCTTAATACCAGGTATTTTCTTTCTACCGTGCTATGCGGGATAAAATCGTGAAGCTAAAAATAAATAAATATTAAAGTTTAAATAGTGTGTGGTCTTCTACTAGGGGTTCAATAGTTATACGGAGATAGATATTGTCCGTCAGAATAAATTGCTTTTAATTATGTCATGTAAATGTTTTATGGGGCAGGATGTCGTGTCAATGAAAAGATTTTAAGCGAACCTGTTACTATTACTTTCTGGATGTCTTCGGATTTTTATTTAAATAAAGTATTTGACTTAATATAAAGAGATTCGTATATTAAATAAGATATATACGAATACTAAAGTAATATGCGAAATTATTTATTATCTCTTGTTAAATAAACAAATTTACTTTTAATTTAATAAAAGATACTCCTATAAATAGCAATAGAACTAAATTAGTATGACTACTTGAAAAAGAAAACAGCGAATTGAGTCACCGATGACTACCTGAACCTGAAGATAAAAAATAAACAAATAAAAATATAAAAAAGTCACACAAATATATCTCCTAACATATCTAATATAATGGTAGAATGAAAAAGATTTTCTTAAATACGTCGCCTACCAATATGTACCGCGTAAATCTAAACGCAACGTAAGCTGAGACAATACATAATACATGTTGCAAAAAGTCAAAGCATATTTCCTACTCGTTCTGTTTTTACTTGAGCGCTCTCAGATACTATCTCGGCCATGTTTCAACGTGATACCTACATACATTGTATTTCTGTAAAGGCCCTGACGCATCGCATAGATGTATGCGATAGTGTAAAATATTATGACGTGTGAATAAAAATTATAAATTGTAAAGATTTTGAGATGATTCTTTTGTTTTAGTGTGTTTATGGATGTTTTAATTATTTCAATTATGATAGGCAGTGTAGTAGAAAATGATGGAATATTACATTGTTTATGCGAAAGTAGAGAAAAATAAATATGTATGCTCCAATGAGTATTTCATATGGCTAGATGTTCCGCTGACGCGTTAACAACGCTTTGCAACGTGTATGCCACGTATTATAACCGTGTACGCCAAGGACATGGTAGTGTGTGTTATATTTATTCTATTAATTTAATATATTTACATGCATTATTTTAAAAAAAATATCAGCATTTTGCACTCCCTTTTCTATATAAACTATAACAGTGCTAAATTTCATATTTCCTGTGTGAATGACCGTAGCAACAAAATGGCGGATTATAAATTATTGTACAACCTACCTAATATGAGTATCAAATGAAAAGTCTTGATTTGTAGAGTACAATACACTAAAAAAACTTGTTTAAAAAAGGCTTTTAATTAATATTTTATATATTGCTTAACTAAATCATGACAACTAAGATATTATTTACCAACAATCATTTTTCTACTAAAGAATTGAACCAAAAATCATCGTGATGAATCGTACATATTCATTTGCTTCATAATAGCGTATAAAGGTCTAATTTTGATACTGTAAAAGAAAGTGTTCCACAACTTATCATGTCGCTAAGCACACGGTGTTATATTAACTTGTTGATGATTATAGGTGGCGTGTTTGCCGCGCGTCTCGGCGTCCCCATATTAATCACGTGACCTCACCTTACGAGTTACCCCTGCACAAAGATAAAGATGTACAGATGTATACAAGATTTTATAGAATAGTATTTTATCAGAAGTTTTACATACTTTTAGAAAATTAAAGAAAAAATATATGAAATTAAAAGCGTGTTCATGTTTTTTGCAAACACCTTTTTTGCTTTATATAAAAAAATGGACCAAGCAAACAGTTTGTATTAAGTTTGAGGGCTTATTGATTGATAATGTAGACCAAGCCGCTCAGGGTATAAAAAAACTACGTTTAATAACATGTTTCATATTCGCTGTTTAACGAATTTAATGAATATTTCTAAAAAAATCCGATATTTCCGATACTTTGCAATAGTTTTTGGTCACAGGTAGACTGGAACCTGTTTTAAGTGTCTAATACCAAAGCAAACGCGATTAATTGTTTTAAAATAGTTTCACTACACAGATCTTTTTCTTTTGTCATATCTTTTTCATTGCATACTCTATGCTCTAAGCCGCCACTGCACCCTAAGGTGAGACGTGATGGCTTATTAGGGGAACTTAGAACTTTTGGGTTGTGTTTACTCACGTAGGGTACGAAATATGTTCACGCATTCAACTTCTGCTTTTGTTTTTATCTCTATCGTTATCAGTAGATTAGAAAAGGAGAAAAATAGTTTTTTTAGTTAAATATTTGTATTATAATACCTTTAATGGACATTTTGGCTTGGGAGAAATAAAGGTAAAGCTAGAAATGTCATTGGGGATTACATGTCGAAAGCTTATGAAATACGTTATAATTTGTCCCTCGATACAACCTATGTGAACTTTTAAGTGAACTTCGTAAGTTTCAGAATAATATATAATGTAAGTCTGTTAAAGCTTTTTTTACAATAAAAAGTTAAAATACTAATAAATATTATTTTATTTTTACCTTTTTTTAGATTTACCAGCCAAAGTGTCAAGATTCTTCGTCCTCCGCTTCTTGGCCGCATTTCGCTAGTCGATAGAAGACACCAAAATCATATTCTTATTTAGTTCTTCTTTACTAAGAAAAGACAAACAGTTTGCACCGAATTTGATTGAAGCTACAAGTATTATATAATTATTTTACTTTATTTCCCGCCGAATTTGAGACATTGCGTGCTAAGTGGCGGAACTCAACGCTACTCTTTATCTTATCAGAGAGAAGAAATTGCAAATAGATAACAATATTGCATTAATTTTGTTCAACTTCAAAACAAAATTTGCCTATATTATGAAAATTTACATTTAAAATAAGTTACAATAATATAGATTTGCATGTGAAATTGTTATTATGCGGTTTGAACAAACTAAATCAGAAGTATCCAATTATAAATAATTGAACGTCGTTAAGGGGTGTTTTAACCCTATGACTTGAAAATACTGTATGAATAGCTTGTTAGCGTTTTAAAGTCGATCCCTAAAGCCCTAGCGAGGTCTTTTCTAGAAATGTAAATTGAAAACAATGAAATTATTTTCAAGTTAGAGTAATATCAATACTTATATATAATAATATATAGAATTATTTTTGAATTTGTGTCGTTAAATAAATTATATTATTATTAATTACATAAATGAAAAATTAGGTCAACAGTAAATTCAATTGGATGTGGATTCAATTCCCAGTCCGGAAAAGATTATTTCCGTTTCTCACCTTTGATAAGATAACGCGCGGAGTTAAGTTTTGCTTCTTATCACGCAATATATCAAATTCTTACTGTAATTCTTAAGTGGTGAACAATATGTTTTGACAGAACGTTTTGACTATACATTAATAAGGGAATCAAAACGGTCCAGTTTTCGTTTATCTCTATTAAAATACACTAAGCATTATGTTGTTTTATTGTTCCTTTGTTTACTACAAACAAAAAAGATACCTAACGGTATGTTCCTCAAAAATAAAACCGTAACTATTATTCATTTAATTATTACATAGGTCGCTAACAGATAATACATTCTTATAATAACATATTAAATAAAATAGACAATTTGATGCTTAATTAAGCCTTACTTATAAGCAATACTGTATACACTTAAAAAACCAACAACTTGATTATTTAGATTTATGAACACAAAAAGTAACACACAGTTTTGCTCGTTAACTTTTAAATTGATTTTAGATACTAAATTTAAGTGAAAATAATTACATTACTTACAGATAAGCTTAAGTCTTACAATTTTGCCGCAAAGTATGGTAGGCGGAAAGTATCTAGTGTCAAGACACCGAGTATTTCACTTTCCACCGAGTTCGAGATTCGAGTTCGAGACAAAGTGCGGTGTTGAGTGGTGGAACTCAACACCGCATTTCGTCTTACCACAGCGAGGACACAGAAAATTTAATATTATCACTCCCCCAAGTGGGGATCGAATCCGATCACGTTACAGTCAGACGCTATCGCACTGCGCCACGACCGGCCTCAGAATTATTTTATACCATAAAAAAGCCGAAAAAATAAGAATACAATTTTATTATTTTATTGTTATCATCTGTGTCACACAATATGGTTCAAGTCATGTTTTGTAAACCTTATCTAATAAGAAAATAGATAAAAACATATCAAAGTTCACCATAAACTATCGACTTAGTGATGTTTACGACATCCTATAACGATTGCTTGTAGTTTTAAGATCAGCATCTTCACAAATTGTGTTTTATTGTATCATGAAACATTTATAGCTTTTACGATATGACTTAAGTATGGTAAGAAGGACGAGGGCAAAATGTGTTGACATAACTTTACGCTTTTTACTAAAGTAGCAGAGTAATCGAAGACAATCTAGTGTCAAGACTCTACGTTGCTTTATTCCCGAAATAAGACATTGCGTGCTGAGTGGTGAAATCAACGCCGCGCTTTGTCTTACGAGAACAGAGATAAAGGTAAATTTTAAATGTAATCGTTAACGCAAGTGGGAATCGAAGCCATAATCAATCACGTTTACAGTCAGACGCGGTCCCGCTGCGAAATGTTGCTCTTCATATTTAAATGTTAAAGTTATTTAAAAAAATAGAGAAAAATATGTATATAAATATATTTATTTTAATGTTCAAGCTTTATTCCGCATATCAGGGTAGGCAGAGAGAAACTCGTGTCAAGGCACTTTGTTCTCCGCTTGACGCTTGAATTTGACACTGTGTTTTGAAAGCGGAACTTAACTCTGCGCCTTGTCTTACCAGAGCGGGGAAATGAAAGTAATTTTAAATATAATCACTCCTCATGGCGGAGATCGATCCCACGACCACGGTGTTTAACGTCAGCCGCAGCCCCACTGCGCTTCCATTTTGAAATACTATAATTAAATAAAAAAATAACAAATTTTGTATGTACGAGTATACAATCCGGGTAGATATTTAACACATAAACTAAAACACTAGTGACTTATCAGAGAAAAATAATATTTAAATGCATTTACATTCATACAAAACAGGATATAAGCAAAAGTACTTTCCTCTCACTAATATTAAATCATCTTAACAGCAAAAAATAATACAAATTGAAAATCGTATAGAAACTTTTTATCAAGTCCATTAATATTGCGGATCTCGTCTTTGTGGCTGGTCCGCTAAATTATACAGTCGCGGTCCGTAGTACCCCATTACGTAGGAAATGCTCACTAATGCATCTCATTCTCGATTTGTCAAATTATATAGCACTTGTATCTCGTCTTGGAATAAGATAACGGCGTCAAGTGTCGTGTCTTTGCTTATTAGTTATGGACCTAGTATGCAAGTCCTGTTGCAATTGTGTACAGGCTTGTTATTTAGTATTTCAAACATGTAAAATTTTTAATTGGGCCGGTCGTGGCTATTGGTTGTGAGCTCAATTTCCACTAGTGGTAGCGATTATCTTCATTTTTCGCTCTGGTAAGACAAAGCGCGACGCTAAGTTCCGCCACTCAACATACAATGTCTGGAATTAGCGGATAAAATCGTGAATTGAAATATATGTATTAAATATTATAAAGTTATAAAATAATTCTATCTATCTGTCTACTACATTTTCACGCCTACACCACTGTACTAATTTGAATATAATTTAGAACAGAAGTAGATAAGACTTTCGACAAGAATATAAGGCACGAAAACGACAAGGTATGTCGTGACTAAAGGCTAAAATAGTCTAGTATCTATTTTTTTTGTAAAAAAAATGCATATTGGAAATATATATGCATAGTAAACACTCATCTCTGTAATAATAAGAATTAAATCATTTACATAATTCTTTTTATAATTTTATAACTATTTTGTCTATCAGCTTCACTCTTTTTCTGCATTGTAGACTAGTGCACAGAAAACCCGAATTCGAGACAGCATGTTGAGTGGCAAAGTCTATTGTTAGACTTTATAGGTAGCATTTAAAAAATATATAAATATTTTAAATTCCCAATAATATTTTAATATGTTAGTACTGAATAAAAGATTAAAAATTTGCATTATAATATATTGGTCTAAAGAACATAAGCACTTTGATCTAGTATGTTGCTAGCTTATACTGAATTGAAATAAATCTGTACCGAGTTTTCTAAGAAAAAATAATATTTGAAAAGTATTTGATATATTATATAGGATAAAGATAACCTTAATAATATATATGATAGATTATAATATGAATATTTAATATGTAAAGGTCGCAGCGACAACGGTTTCTGTATTAATAATACCTTACTACTTCATAGTTAGCGCTGATAATAGGTGTTCACTTAGAAAGTGGTAATTACAGTTTACAATAGGTGAGAAATCTATCCAACTATAGCGGAAAATTATATGCGTCTAAATTTAAATTATATTATATCTACTTAAGCTAAATCTATCGAGGCCGGCACAAAGGTATGTATGTAATAAAATAAAATTATTTTTTGATACATGAAAAAATAGATATAAGTATAATACATACTGCTTTGCTATTTTAAAATGTTGATTAACATTAACTACAATCAGACAGAAGGGAAGAGCCACTTTATCATCTTGCCTTACTTGCTTATGAGTAAAGAGCAGTGTTAAGTTCCGCTACCAAGCACAGTGGTTTTCGGATTTAGGAAAGAGTGTCACATACGGCACTCATCTACTCTCATGTTATACTACAAAAATCATGCAATTCAAAGAAGACCTTAGTTTTAGGAACATCTAATCCAATAGAGTTAAGCCTACTTTGGTTCTGTGTAATATCTACGATAACACTACTGTGATATCTACTACTGACAGCACACTCTAATTGCTCTCCGCTCAAAGCTCGAGACATTGCGTTTTGAGTAGCGAACTCAATGTTGCGCTTTATCTTACCAAAAATCATCATTTACACAAGAGGGAATCGAACCCACATTCAACTGTGTTTAGAGTCAGTCACTTTGTTGTAATCTATATATAATACAAATTATATGTATACATTTAATTAATATTAACAAGTATTTTCCACATACACCTGTAACAGTAGGTACAACTATTAGCATATAAACAGTGAAGCAGACACGATAAATTGTTACGATAAGGCACTGGTAAATGAAGTAGGGAATGCTCTAATTACACGTTCTCGTAAATTTGTTCGAATGAATGCGTAATGCGAAGGATCTGTGTTACTTGAATAATAAAATAGAATACTACATCTTATAGAATGTAGTTCATTCTTAATTTTCATTCAATATTATATTTATTGCTTGTTAATCAACCCAGTGATTGGTTTCATCAGAGCAATGAAATTAAAACAATTTGAGTATAATAATTCAATCTATTTGAATTGTAAATCTTGAACTTTCTTAGAAAACACACATACTGTGTCTGTCTGTTTGTGTTTTGTAAGCTTAACCACTTTAAATTATATAAAAAAAATAATTAAAAAATGAATCATATGTAACAAACCTGACATATTTTCATAGTGTTAATAACAATAAACAAAAAAACATATATATGATCATTCCCCTGAGTGGAGTTCAAACCCACAACTATTATGTATAGAGTCAGCTTTTGTAACACTGTTCATTGTGGCACATATTGTCTTTGCCTCATATTGTCTTTTTGAATCTAAAATACAAACCAAGTATTACAGATATTATATATTTAATATAAATACTCTTCATAATAAAACTATATTCAATATAAGTTCTCTTCCATAGAATAAGAGCCTACAGTTCATGGAACAAAAAAGGAGACTGTCATCAAAATAAGAAATTCATGCGTAAATTAATTTAATCAAAAATGTTTATCATGTCATGATTAAATTATATTACTTTAAGAGGTCCATGTAGGGAATCTATATATAATATTATTAATAATAACTCATATTACTTATGAGTATTGTGAAGTACTTAGCCAAGTCTATTTATTTGTCAATTTTATTACAAAGAACGGTATTTCATTGCCTTGGATATTCTAAATCCTAAGAAGGATTTCCAATAGAATGCACATAATTTTAACTACTTTACGCATATCTTAATTTAGCCGTACAAAAACAAATAATAGCTCGTATAGAATGGATATAAATTCAAAGCTTTGTTGCGGATTACCGGTGACAAAGTGTTGTTGGACCTAAACTTTACTCGCATGATGGAGATATCGAAGTTATCTTGGAAGTTGTAAATGTTACCAAATTACGTTAAGTCGTCGGTCCTTGCCAACGCAAGATGACAGTCGTTAGGGCACTTAAAGACCTAAACGGATTTTGTGGACTGAAAATTTGTTATCGTGTTTGCATAAGTTTAATACTTTGAATAGTTGTTGTTGACTACGTTCAAATTTAAGTTCGGATAATAAATAATGTTGGGTCCATTAATGTTTAATTTCTGTGTTAACTGTAAGTAGAAATTTAGGTGATTATTTAAGGGCTTTTAAATTTTTAATATAAATTAATTGTAATTTATATCAAAGATCTTAATTTTTTTTCTATTAACAAGGAAGTAGACGAGCAGAAGGGCCACCTGATTGTAAGTGGGCACCTTCGTGAATGTACATCCACAACATTGGAGTTGTCAATGCGTTGCCTGACTAAAGACGGTGTGAGAGTGAGACTAGAGTGCGAGTAAACACTAGCCAGATCTGTAGAAATTATCTAATTAATTATCTTTAATTTTTACAATTTTTACTTAAAAAAAAATTAAAATAGTTTCATTTGAAATGTGTAAAAATCGCGAAAATCAAAGATCTTATTTACATGTTCTCATTGAAATATTGATATTATAACTAAAATAATAAAAATATATATTATCAATAAAATATTGAAATTATTAAGTGTTTTTTATAAACGAAGCCGAATATATTATACATTATTTCATTTACCTCTGTACTGGTACACGTGTAAAACTCTTAGGTTGCTGCGTTAAACCAAGTATAAAATGTACACTAATATAATTTGACACATGATTTTATCGGCTCATTGGTAGCTGATGGAACGTGTGAAACGTTTTTGAAATTACACTCGTGTAGATTGATTCAATTTAATTATACACCGGTTTATGGCGAGGCAATCGAATTTATTCACAGGGGTTGCAGTTTTTAATTAATGTTTTGTAATTGATGTGCGTCAAATTTTGTACGAGAATCATGCACTTGGTTTGAATGTAGATATATACGTATTATTTACTTTAAATTTGTTTAAAGCATTTTAAAAGATATAAGAATCAGCGTGAAAGTTAACTTTAACTTATAAATTAAATAGTAGTTATAAATTTGTTATTATCTATACAAAATTTGATTAATTTATAAAATAAACGAATTCCGAGTTATATTTTATTATTATATTGATATATTGTTAAAAATATTTGTAAATTAATTAGTAAGAAGTGAAAGTCCTAAATACTTGGTGTTCTTTACCTACCTACTGAACCATGAAAAATACGCGATAAAAAACCTCATACAAGTCTAAAAATGTAAGTTTTTTTTATTTAGCTATACTATTTTCGGTACATATAAAACATTTTTTTTTAAAACATTAAAATTGATGTATATAAATTTACATATTAGTTAAATTCACGCTTTATTTTACATAGCAGGGTAGTCAGACACGATATACTGGCAAGACACTTGAGAGTTTCATTTTGGGTGAATTCTGCGCTGCACTTTTTCTTACCATAGTGGTGTCCTTTCCCGATGTGGACATTGCAGGCACAACCAATCGCGTTTACAATCAGACTGTGTCCTACTGCGCCTCGATGGGCTATATTAATGTCTTCTTTAAATGAATATAGTCTGAAACGTACCTAATTTTTAATTTAATAAAATATTTTTTTTTTCCTCGAGCTTTACAAAAAAATTAAACACGAACATACGAAAATATAGATGAATAACTATGGGAAAATAATATTAAATTTCGTAAGTAGCATATCTAACCACAAAATCAATACGACGTGTATGATTGCTTATAGAGCAACGCCTGATACCGTTCCGTTATATGATACTTTGATATTTAACATTCGATACTGGGTGTCACCAAAATGACATGTCAAGTTAGGACGTCAAATGTATTCGATACAGTTAGGTGTGAAAGTTGTTTAATCTGATGTACTTTAATTGCGACATTTTATAAGGCGAAGGTTATTGTTCTAGATTTAGAAAGAATGAATGATTCCAACAAGTGGTATCATGTTACATTTTTTTATTATATTCTATAGCTTATTGAAATATTATATCTGTAATAAATATGAAGCTTTTAATTTATAATTTAGTATTCATTAGCTTTTGACGGAAACATCATTAGTATATAGTTATAGTTTTGTTTTTATAAAGTTTATTTGTATAAAAATGTGCAATGGTCAGACAAGCCAGACTGAGCTTAACATCATGAAAATACTAAATGTTAATTTTCCTTTAAATGTTAATAAATAAATTAATTAATTTACATTTCATTTACATTAATTTAAAGTACATATAAGCAGAATTCAAAATATATATTTATGCAGAATTTAGATAGATCTTGTAGTTTATATGTTATAAATTGAAATAATAATTTCATATGGTATTTTTTACGACTACTGCTTTCAATTATACATACAAAATATCCAAATTAGTATATTAATATAACGTCATGATTGACATTTAATATTGAGCGTATTCTTGTTAGGTTACATATCCGAGTTTAACGCTTAATCCGATTATGACGAGTGTTTTGAAAAAAAATAGTGTCACCAGAAAAGATTAGTTAATATTTTCTTGCTATTGATATTAACAGCTTTATTAACATTTTTTTAATTATTTAATTTAATTTTTATTACTCTGTCCTAACTAAGGAAGTATGATGTATAACAAGTTCATGCTCTACATCTAGTCAAACAAGTACAGATCCAAGACATTCCGTTCTTCAGCTTCCACCAGAAATGAAGGCACTATGTGTTAAATGATGAATATATTCATATTTTGTATATTGAAATAGATGATATGTGGGAAAAGGCGTTAACTTAAGTTTCAAAAGTAACAAATCACTTTTTAGTAAACGTATAAAATTTTGAACGCATCAGGATATGAACCAATGCTTATTGGAATCCACCAGCTCTAAACACCAAGCTTTGCGTTCTAAATCGAGTAGCGATTGATAATAATTAGTAAAATAAAGTATTTAAGTATTATATTAAAAACATCAAATAGTCTATTCTAAGAGTTGATAGACCTTATAGGCTCAGTGTATTATAACAATAGCCGTGTGTCGATCGAAATCATATACTTCTTTACTAATACTTGAAAAGAAGAATTAATCACGTTTTAAAAATCATGATGTAAATAATAAAAAAAATTGGATGCGAAAGTATTTAAGCCCATATATTTACATAAAAAAAATTACAAAATTATTTATACTTTTTTTTTTAACTTCACGCTTTTTATCCCGCATAGCAGGGTAGACAGAAAGAACCTTATGTTAAGACACTCCGTACTTCGCTTTCCACCGAATTTGAGACATTGCGTGTTGAGTGTGGGACTCAACGCTGCATTTTGTCTTTACTAGAACGAGGAAGTGAAAATAATTGAAATATAATTACTGCCCCGAGTGAGGATCGAACCCACAACCGATCGTGTTTACAGTCAGACGTTGTATCGCTGCGCCACGACTGGCCTCTATTTATAGTTAAATTTATTAAATAGAATTTACCTTGAAAAAAAAATACTGACTGAAAAAAATACTTTAAATAATTTCTATTACATAATACACACTCCTATCGTTAAAAACATATATGTTAGATATTACAGAATTGGTTAAATATAACATGTTAAATTAGCAGTAAATGATATAATCCTTTTTTTTAGTTTTATTAAGATTTTTTATATAAATATAAAATATAATTATTATTATATTTTTTATATAAATATAAATATAAAAATTTGAATATTAGAAATGTAGGTACATACTTTAAGAATTACAAACTGCAAACCCAATTCTACAACCCTTCTAAAGATTTGTTACAATTTTTGTGTGTGTGTCCGTCTGTTTATTCACTGGTAGATAACTGATGTAATAAAGATACTATTATTTTAGAATTTTGAAAGAGATCTAGAGATTTTTATTTTTTTTAAATTCACGCAGACGAAGTAGCGGAAATAGCTCGTATATTATATTTTGTCTTATATTTGAAAGTTACCTTGAAAATATTTTAAGTTAACGTTTTATATCTTCCAACATTAACACAACTCTACTACTTTACGTCCCTCTGTAGTGCCAAGTCACGGCCCTAGTTTGGTACTTCTTGCAAACAAGCTGCCATTGTCATGCGTGAAACTCACCAAATATGAGCAGAGGCACTAGTCACTAAGGATCCAAAGCTATTAAAGCCTTAAAGAGAAAATATAACCGTGCATCTAAGTACTTCAAGACACAAATTGCTATTGCTTTCGCCGTTGCGCACCGAAAATGACATCCTGGTCCATACGGCGAAAGAGAAAGCCGTTCTCCTGGGCGCTCTCTTCACCTCGAATTTGACTTTGGAAGGCAGAGGAACCACGCCTCCGAGCATTCCCCGGTTCCTGACATTAAGTGCAGCCAAAAAGCTGCCACCCAAGCTCCTCTCCAAAGTAATGAAAAGCATAGTAAACAGCCAAATCTTGGAATATCTAAAGCACCATGGTCGGTCAACCAGTGATCTTCTAGTGTACTTAACCCACCGCGGGGCTGCTGCTATTGAAAGCATGAGAGAGAGCCTGACAGTTAGTCTGGACAAGGCGAAGGCCTTCGATCAAGTGTGGTACAGGGCGCTCCTTGCCAAACTTCCATCGTATGGGCTTGCCGAAAAATTATGTAAGTGCGTCGCCAGCTTAAAAGTCGCTAATAACGGTCGCTATCGCCAGATTTTGCTCTGGCGCATCATCAATCCCCCCCCCCCCCAGGGATCTGCATCATCAATGATTTGTAAGAGGATCTTAGCACTCACGATGGACGCCGTCTACACCCACCGTGCAGGTCTTTCTCGGGAAAAACGTCGACAGATGCAGAAAAACTTGTGTCTTCCGTCGAGGCACCCCTTGCTGGAGTGAAAGGAACTTGCTTAAGTTCAGCCCACTGAAGATTTGCGCTATTGACAAAGTTTCGCGTTAACCACTAAGAAAATCCCATTTGTCATATCACTAGTTTTTGAGAACACTCCCTTAAAGCCACGCCCGATTGCATTATATTGGGCCTTAAAATTTCGAGTGACTGCCAGACTGATAATCTGGAAAGCAAGGCCAAGTTAGTTAGTTAGATCATAAAAACTTGGCGTCATGGGCAGAGTGAGACGATAGTTCACGCCCAAACACCGTTTAGCACTTTATAAGGTCCAGGTTCAGCCTCATATGGAGTGCTCTTCTCATCTCTGGGCTGATGCACCCGAGTTTCAGCTTAAATCATTTGATCGCATACAACGAAAAGCCGTTTGGATGGTGGGGGAACCAATAATCTGTGACGGGCATGATACTTTGGCGTTGCATAGAAACGTTTCATTATCGTGCGTTCTCTATCGCATATATCACGGGGAGTATTCTGGAGAACTGTTTGACCTGGTTCTTGCCGCTGAATTTTCCAACCGCGCAGTACGTAATAAAACAAAATACGATCCCACCATCTGGATTAATAGCTTTCTACTACTGTGTAGTTTTGTAGGAATTTCCTTCCACGTGTCACACAACTGTGGAACGGCCTACCTACGGCAGTGCTTCCAGGTCGTCATGACATAAACACCTCCAAAAATCGCGCTTCCCTTAAAGGCCGGCATCGCTTCTATGACTTCCCTGGTGTTACACGAGGCCGTGATCACTTACCATCACGTGACCCGCACGCTCGTTTGACTTGCCTGTTCTATAAAAAAAAATTTGGTTTGCAAATAAAGATTTCGCTATACAAATTGTTATTAAAGTTTATCAAATTCACGGTTGACTTTGACACGGTTTGACTCATTTAAAAAGTAAACTTAATAAATATTAAGTTTTCATAATATCAGTATGTTTTTTGACAATATAATGTAACCGTAGTGAAATCCACTCGAAGGATTTATATTTATTTAATATCTCCGCTCTGGAAAACAAAGTGCAGTGTTGAGTTCCACAGTGGAGAATGAAGTGTTTTGAGTCTGACTTAAATTTCTTTCTGACTACCTTGTCTCGAAGTCTTTGTCGACTTTATGAAAAATGAATTAGTTCTGGTCTATTGATTTATTCTCATTTAAATAGT
Organism: Dryadula phaetusa; assembly: GCA_032432895.1. Taxonomy (NCBI): domain Eukaryota; kingdom Metazoa; phylum Arthropoda; class Insecta; order Lepidoptera; family Nymphalidae; genus Dryadula; species Dryadula phaetusa. The sequence goes on along the minus strand of JAOYRS010000109.1, from coordinate 30,434 downwards.
AGTTATATTTAAAAACTTGCAGATAATCTACTGTCACTTTCAATATATATATATATAAATATATATATATATTGTAAAATATAATATTTTCGCAAATAACAGTAAAAACTTTAATCAAAATGTTCAAAGCTCCAGTACGTTTATCTTATCTTAGTAGTAGTAATACGATGTCCCTGACGAGATTTCACAGTCTACTGATCAAACTCTTAATTAAGGAGGACGCCTTCTAAAGTTCAATAGAAAATAATTAGAATCAAAGAAAACTTTGACGTTAATCAATCGAATGTACGAGATGGAGAATAAAATTGAAAAATAATATTTTACGTATTTTAACAATAAGTCATTTTATATCATATAATCTATAAAACTAAATGAAATTGGAATGTCTGTTTTTAATAAAAAAAGGATGGCTTTTTACTAAATCCATATTATGGTTGTTTACACCGTACATATAACAAAATAACATTTATTAAAATTTTTGTATGACTGTCTGTTTGTCTATTTGTTTTGCCTAATCATTGGAACGGCTGGACTGATTTTCACTGGCACATAGCTGATATAATAAGAAGTAAATTAGGCTACTTTAATCTTAGAATTATGAAATAAAGATCCGGAGATTGCACGGGAATGGAGTCCCGGGCACAGTTTGTAATGATATAGACGCTGAAAATATTTTATATGAAAGTCTTAAATTTATAAACAGTTACAGGACGATACACTTCATTTTTTCGTAAAATAAACGTAACACACTGAATCATGTGTTTAGCATACACGTTTATTTAAAGTGATAAACACGTTGCTGTCAAAAATGCCTCTAGTTGAAGTAATTGGAAGTGAATGGTTTATTGTATTTTATTAAAAGGTTTATAGTATTTTAATAAAATTAAACAAAATAGGTATCGATAATGAGAAATAATGGAAGATATAATCTTATAAAATCTGTTCACACAGTTATTGGAGCCGCAGATCTGAATGTCACGATTAATTTTATCATAGCAGATGTATTATGCAACCATTCAAAATTTTGGCCTTATACAATAACCGCATAGTGTTAATAATATGTTATATTTATTAATTAGGTAAGAATTACTTTATATACATTAAATATTACTATATGCGTATAGGTGTATCGATATTTATTTTAATGATATAATTTTTACATTTCTGTATGTAATAAGAAATTGTATGTTTGTATTTCTTGGAGATAAGGACGGTTGTGGCGCAGTGGAACGACGCGTGACGTATATGCAATCGGTTGTGGGTTCGATACTTACTCGGGGAAATGATTATATTTAAATTCACTCGCTCTGGTAAAACAATGCGGCGTTGAGTTCTGCCACTCAATATGCAATGTATCGAATTTTGGCGAAAAGTGTAGTAAAAAAATGAAAATTTGTCCATAATGAAAAAAAATGAATAATAATGTTATGTTCTCTTTGATTACAACGCTATTGCATTGTACATAATAAATTACTTGGATATTGTAGTAAATCTATCATTCTAAGTTAACTAGTCCTATTATGTTGATGTCATCGAGGAGCAGTGGGACAGTGTTTATCTGTAAATGTGATTGGTTGGTGAGTTCAAGGGTTCAATTCCTACACGGAGGGGTAGTTATATTTAAAATTATTTTCATTAATTCCTATGACGGCGTTAAGTTCCGCCACGTACCATACTCTAGAATATTGTGAAGATCATAATATTTTTAACAATAGGTTCTTTCCGACTACAACTTTGGGCGGTATAAAATAAAAAAAACATAGAGCTTTATTCTGTAAATATTTTATTTACTAACTTTAAAAATTATAAAATCGTTTTAAAGAAACTTACACGTTTTCATATGAGAATCCACTGTGAAACGCTGATAGAAAGATTCGTGACTGTGGAATCACAAAACGGGAGTCGAAGTCGGAAATCAAATCCAATTTACTTCATTTGCTCGCCAGTAAAGTTCACATCTAACTCTCGAATTGAAAGGATTACCTACTGTGCCTCTAGTATATGACGTTACTACAGCCTGTGTAGTAAATTATTTGGATATTTAATTTTTGCTTAGTTGCTTAGCTATTATTATATTAACTTTAAATGATGTCTATAAACATAGTAAATACAAATATTATATGTGTATTTATATTAGAAACAGACAAAATAATATGTCAAAATGAGTTTAAAGTTTCTTTCGTATGTATTTGTTTTCAGTTTATTGTAATATATAACAGCAAAAAAAATATCAAATCAATAAATGAAATTTTGAGACGATATTCGATAACGTTTAAAATATTCGGCACATAGTAGGAGTTCTGCGAAATGAAGTTCCTCCTACGGAACATTTCCGTGGAGGCTTTGATGGTTTTATATGCAGTTATTCACTTTGTTGCTGGAAATTTGATTTTGGATATGTGCATGTACAGTTACGTGATTACATATGCAAGTTTACGGATTAATCATAGTTTCTGTTATTTTATGCGAAACTCTATTATGTTCATAATACATTGGGAATTAACGGTTATTTTTATTATATAATTTATGTTAATTCTACAATTTGCAATATATCTATTGAAAAAATAATAATAAAAACGGAAAAAACACAAACTTCACATTTAATCCCGTACAACAGGGTAGTCAGAACCAATCTATTGTCTAGACACTCCGTTAATAGCTTTCCATCTAGAATCGGGCCATTGCGTGTTGAGTGGCGAACTCTACGCCAGCGCTGTGCTTTATCTTCCCAGAGACGAGAAGATTATATTTTTTAACATAATCATTCCTCCAAGTGGGAATCAAACCCACAACCATTCCCATTCTGCCAAAATGTCTTAAAAAAGGAATTTGAAATTATATTTAGTATTATTTATATTACTTTATTAAATTTTGCTTTCATTCGACAGATGATTACGTGTTCAATTCACATTCGGGGGAATAATTATACATAAAATAATTTTCATTTTTCTGGTTTGGCCTTCGTTTAGAACCCAACTACAAAAAAATTCAAAAACTTATCAGTTCGTTGCTAACATATAATACACTAAAGATTTTTATATTCTAAAATTCTTATTTGTTATATTCTAATTTGTTATATTCTAAAAGCAGTTAAATAAGATTACCATTTTGTGAGACCAAATGTGAACTTACTAATTTTCTGTATTTGAATATTATCGTCACTTTACCTCAGCTATAAATTCATGTCCACACATTTAACTCTTCAAGGGACCGTAAAAGAAACTACTACAATAAAATAACTGTATTACTGTAAACATTAATGTCCATTGTTAGGATTTTTTTTGTATATAAAGAAAGTTTTTAGTGTATTTTACAATTTTTTTCAGTTAGGCTTTATTCCGCAAAGCAGGATAAAGAGCCAAGGGTCAATATACTCTGTTCTTCACATTTTACCGATTTCAAGGCATTTCATGTTGAGTGGCAGAACTTAACTGCGTTTTGTTTTACCAGAGCGGAGAAATTGAAGTTACATTAAATATTATTTTTTAATCTCACAACGAATCACATTCACAGTCAGATCAGACCCGCTACAATTGTTATAAATGAAATAGTTTTGTTTACGCATAATTATATATAATTTTAGATCGTATTGTCCAGCGCAATCTATTTTTGAAAATTTATATATTTTTATTGTTTAATAGATTCCGGCACATAACGTCCAATGAGATTAAAACAGTCATACTTTGTGGTACACTAACATAGAACATAAAAATTCAGAGCAGACAAAAAAAGTGCATTGTTTTTGAAATGAATTGTACAAATAAAATAAAAAAAAATATATATATCTTGATCCGTACTAGAATGTAGTTTTTAATTATATTTAATATTTTCATAACATCCTGTGTAAGCCTTTTGAATAATGGGACATGCTGACTTGTTTCAGGGCATTGTGGCGAATAGAATGTTAATGCAAAATGTGCACAATAAATGCAAATATGTAGTATCTGGCGCTGTATTTTAATTATCATTAAAGTAGAATTTTCTAAAAATATTATTTAAATATTGTTTCTATCTTGGCTCAGTGATAATGTACTGGTTAGCTTTAGGTTCGATTCCCACTCAGAGGATTACTTATACTTTACGATTACTATACTTTCGCTTTGGTTAAGATAAAACGCGACACGTCGTTAAGTCACGCCACTTGCTATGTAATATTTTGATTTGAGGAGGAAAATGGAGAACGGAGTATCTTGAAGTTAGGTTGTCTTTGACAACACTGGCATATGGTAATAAGGTGAAGCTACATTTTCATTATAAAAAAAAACAAAGTAATGGCCTTATGATACAATTACCGTCGATCAATTTAATTTACTCTGTCGTGACTATACATTCCGTTTACGTTTTCACACGATCTTATTACCTTACTATGTAATCTATCAATATATGTAAAAAATAGTATCATCTATATTTGAACCAATCCTTAAAATTCTACTTGTTCTAAAATTTACAACTAATCATTCCATTGCAAACCTTCATTTCTTTAGCCTTACGTATCTTTGTCTGGCTGATTAGGATAATGTGTAATAATTAGTAAATATCAAAACGATTTGTCAAACTATTATGTATTTAATATCGATTTAATAAACACAGGCATTGGGTTCAGTAATTGAATGTACCATGGGATATATTTTCATGAATGAAAAATGATAGTTTTAGGAATTACAACCACCAAATTATCTGTAATGCTTTTTTAACTAATGCAAATAGCACTTATGTACATCTAAATAAAAGAAAAAAAAACATAAGAAAGTAATTCTTAAGCACATTTAGTACGCAATGACGAGATATATTACAGACAAATTGTCTTTATTATAAAAACAAAGTAATAAATTGATCGCAACCATAAAAATCATGAAGTTCAAAAGGGAATCATTGAGAGTATAAATAACTAATGCTATTTAAACTTTGTTGATGCTCGAGTCACGTCTCAAGGATTTTGAAACGGTTAAAAACGCTATTAGGAATGACATTTTTAAACAACATTCTACTTTTTAGAACAGTTTAGTTATACTCTGACATTTGGATTGAGAGCTTAATTGTGGAAGGACAAAGCACCTGTATGAAAATAAATTTTAAAATTTTTATTTCTCTTTTTAATATTAATTGTTCTTTGGTATATACTATTTTATTTATATGGTATATAATATTTTATTATTTATAATAAAATCTTGAATTATTGTAATTATTACATATTTCAAATTAAACTATTTTAAACTGGCTAATGACTGACTGATTGTCATGGTCACAAATATAACGTTGGCTTTTAAGAAAAAAATATTTTTGAATATTAAAATATACGTGAGGCGTTTTAAATAATTTCATTTCACACATATGTTATTTTCTAGACACATTGGATAAGTTAACTTTAAAATATCCATTTTATATGCTTTTTATGTCAAAATAATATATATTTATTAAATTACTTTAATAAAAGAATTATTAAGATTTTTTTATTAGAGCATTATTAAGACTAATGATTTTTAAAACAAACAATCGTATCGCTATCGTCACGATCAAGCTAAAAAATAGCCTTAAGCATTTAACAACTATTACGTAATAATGGGTTTAATAATGCACCATTAAGCTGTATCACGCAAACGAAACAATGTTCATATAATTGCCACGTAGAAAGTTACAATATGAGCCGGAGAAGCCTACACAATTAGGTCTTGTATTTCTGAAACGATTGAAGGTACGACTATCAAAACAAAAGAATTAAGAATCTTACATTTCCAAATATTTAAACGCATTTTGTACAATTTCAAATATTTTTATTAATTTATTTGATTAAACTCATTTTGTACGTTATTTACTTAATATTTTTATACAAAAAATGTGTGGAACATGTAAATATTATTTATTTTATTGAAGTAAAGATTTACTTAATATAAACTTTAATAAAGCATTTCATACACTTTAGTATATTTTTTCTTGAAAAGCAGTGGAAAATTTTTCCAAAAAGTTATAATATAACGATATATATTATATTTATCAAATTAATTAAATAAATATATTATGTTTATAAAATTTTATAATTTTTTATAATATTAAACAATATTTTACTCAAATGCCGACTCGAAGTACATGACATGTAAGGTGGCAGTTATACAATTTGATGATTTGAGTTACTGCAGTCATATTTAAAATATTTTTATTCTTTGATACAGAGAAACATATCACGGCGTTAAATTCCGCAATATAATGTATAAAGTCTCTAAAAAGTTTCACTTTCTTAGCACTGAAGCTTTCTTATGAAATGTATGAAGATAAAAAAATATAGATTTATATATATTGCGAAGGATTTACAACTTTATCTCACCTTAATGCCTATTAAAGCATATGTTCTGAGAAGCTGCATGTTTAACGATAGTAAATTTATGGCGATAGGTCGGTGACTAAAAATTATAAAGATTCCTAAATTTATAGGCCTTCGCGGTAATCCGCTTAGCGTCGAAGAAATTATTACGTGTGGGTCTAAATGCTGATATATTTTTCCGTTTTGAATTGAAATGGAGACATATCAGGTGTTCAAGGAAGTTGAATTATTGTCTATTTCTTCTTATATTAGAATTTGTGTGCAATTTTCAAGCATGTTTTAAATAAAATATAATTGTTTAAAAAAATAAAAGTCCTATCCTTCTTTATTTTGTAAAGTTTTTTTTTATTTTCAATTAGATTTTAGAGGTCAGTCGTGGCGCAGTAGAACAGCATTTTACTGTAAACGCAATTCGCGGGATACATTCTCACTTGGGAGAATGATTATGTTTTTAATTATTTTCATTTCCTTGTATTTCATTCTAGTAAGACAAAGCACAGCGTTAAGCTCCACCACTCAATTTGCAATATCTTATTCGACGGAAAGCGGAGTACCAAGTGACACTGGTTTTTTCCTGTCTAACCTGCTATGCGGGATAAGAGCGTGAGGAAAAAAGTAATAAGATTTTAGGATTCATATATAACAGATAACATGTATATAATTTTTAACTTAAAGTTATATACAATTAAATTCTTAATCATTGTGGATGACAAAGTGTCTATTTTAAGCCCAAATTAATTAAATTTATTCATATATTTATTTATATAATATTACAAATAATATATAAAAATGGATGTCGTTATCGATTTTTATATAAGAAACCAACAAAGGAATGAAAACTTACTATTTTTATTAGTTTCACGTTCTGAGCTCCGAATTCGATTCTCTACTAAAGCAATCAGTGTCCATTGTCTTAATAATGTGCCACATATTGGTGTCGTTGTTTAAGATAATTCTGTAGATACCGTTTCCATCTGTATGTTAGTTCAAATGCCCACATAGCTTTCTTACTGCATTTTTGCAACGTATTTTAGTATTGGTTACATATATTTATAGTTGTTGTAAACGTTAAAAAAATACAATAAAATATAATACTAGCATAATTATATATTTTTACATTGATAATACATAGCAAGATGAGAAAATATCTATAAGCATGAGTTCGATTAAAAGAATAACTTTCGAACATATAATTATAAATATAAATATTTTCGAACATATAGATATGTGCGTCAGTCAATCTTATTATGCCACAAGGTGTGAATGTACACATATAAGTCAAATAACAATTAGGCTGGTCGTGATGCAGTGGGATAGCTTCTGACTATAAGCACGATTAGTTCTGGGTTCAATTCTCACTGGTGTGATTTCTCACTGGGAAGTGATTATATATAAATTATTCTACCTTCCACGCTCCGGTAAGATAGGGCGCAGCGTTGTGTTTCGCCACTAAATACACAATGTCTTTAATTCCGCGAAAAGTGAAATGCGGAGTTTCTTGACACTTTATACTCTCTGCCTACTCTGCTATATGTGCGTGAATTTATGCAGGCGTGTATACGAACAATATGTAAAAGTAGTAAAATATGAATACTTCCAGAAAATTGTAAAAATACTACAGTCCGCTTGATATTGGTAATGTATTCGACATTTCTTTGACAAACACCGGAGTATAAAGAGTTGTCACTTCAAAAATGCATGTTTAGGAAAGTCAGTCCTTTCAGTCTCTTAAGTGTTAGCAAAAGAAAGCAAAAGTCATGCGAGACAAGCTTTAAACTTCTTCACTCTGTGAGTGAAAATCACGTGCTTTCTAAGTATTCTTGGAGTTATAAAGTTGATATGAGATTTAAGTGGATTTTTTTTCGTGTATCTACGTTTTTAATGGATGAAACTACCTTATTATATATTGTTCTCAATTTATCCTTAGATAGACATTCCTTAATTCCTATACTTTGAAAATTAAACAAAATTTTTATTTGATAACCAAAATGTACCATATTTTCATGTTAGTAATAATTCACTAACTTAATAATATGGCAACCGAACCTTTTGTATATACTCGTATAATCTCCATACAAGCGAAGTCAGTAGCAATGAAAGTATATTAGAATGGTCTAAGCGCTAGTGTAAATTTGTACCATTCCGAAATACGCTTACTCCGACACATTATCCCGTTTTATGACCAATAAAAGTCAGTCGGAACGTACTACATTTGTGGCAGCCCTTATTTCCAGTACCTAATATAGCGATTTCTTTATTGGATTTTTTGTTCTTATGTTTTATTATATGACCAGTGTATAATTTTTTCGAACAATTTGTGTTACCGTTTTCAAATAAAATACGTGTTTACGTTTGCTTTTATTGGCCTGTATAGGTTTAAACGATCATTTTTATATAATTCATAAAATTTTTAGTATCGTTCCGTCGTGTGGACGTGACGATCGCTAAGATTTAAAGATTCAACTGTTTTATAGTATGAAATAGTCACAATGTTAAGCTTGAATATAAGAAAGTAATGGAAATAATCATTTAATATTTTTAAAATCGATATTTTCTATAGACATTTTTTAATATTATTATAAACTTATAGAGGTATAAAATAGTTAATGTATTGTTGTGACCAAATCTCACAAACAAATCCTACAAATTGTATTATATTTGTTACCCTAATTTTTCCTCTAGATCTACTACTTACTGCGTTTTACATCGAATGCGAAACATACCGTGTCGCATGGCGGAACTCAATGAATTAGCGAGAAATTTAAAATAATATAAAAACTATTATTCCCCGAGAGGGAATCGAATCTACAACCTTTTACGTCTAATTTAGTTTTTCCTCTAGATGCATTTAAAGTTTTTGGGTGAAAGAGTAATAAATATTTATCCAAAACATTTTTGAAAAAACGTATAAAAATATTTATCCATACATATAAACTTATTTGTTTATAATATTATTAACATTAGTTAGATATTTTTCTCTTTTTTTTCATGAGAAATATAGTGAAAGTAAAGCAAGGTTAGATAGATACCACTTATATCATAACATCAATACAAAATAAATTTCTGGGAAACAACTCAATTTAAATGTATCTCAAAATCAGATTATTCAGTTATAGTTAATCATCTATTTTAGCTTTTGCTTTTTAACTCAATTTACTCTAGGGTCCTCATAAATGATAAGATCTTTGATTTTCTTGAATTTAAACATTTTAATAATTATAAATAATTTAATATTATTTCTAAATATCTAAGTTAAACCTTCTAAAACAATTGTACTTGTATAATATATAAGAATTAGTATTATATAGGATATTTTTTATTGTTATCTTAGTTATTACTTATATATTGATGTAGTTATGTGATACAGGTATTTTCTCATATGCAGTAAAAATATAATAGGTATAGTTCACAAGAAATTTTATTTCAATACATTTTTATATTTTATTTATTATAAAATATAGACCTGAAAAAACATTTCTTTCCTTAACTATAGTAAAGATGAACAAAGGCTAATTTAACGTTTATTATATTTTTACATCTTCATGCTTTCTGTCGTATAGCACTAGGTACGTAGTCAGCGAGAACATAGTGTCAGGCGCTCCGTTCACTGTTTTCCACTTAAAATTGCTTAAAAACATTGCGTGTTAAATGGCGAACTCAACACCGCATTTGATCTTAAAAGAACAAAGAAATGACGATAAAAATCTAATATAATAATGTCACCGAATGGGAATCGAACCCACAAACAATAAGGTTTACTGTCAGCTGTTGACTCACTGAGCCATGATGAATTCTAGGCTTTCTTTATTTAAGGAAAATTTTAATGAATAAAGTTAAAGTTATTATCATCTATAAAAAAACATAATCTTATTTATAAAAAAAAAACGTGGGAATACAAAAACAGGCTCATAAAGTCTCACCAGATTCATTCACTTATATCTTGCGTGCAATGAAACCGCTAAAGCGCACTACCTGTCAGCATGTGTAGTACAAACCTTGTGAACGTACTTCTTCTTCTGAAGCCATGAGAAAGAAAAATTTATTGAATGAGAAGAAATTACTTTCGAGATTATATGGCGTATGACTATATTTCACTTTGAATCGGTTAAAAGACTTTTTTTTAGTTTCACGCATAGCAGGATTTTATCCTGCATAGCAGGGTAGATATGTACCTAGTGTTAAACACTCCATATTTCACTTTCCACCGAATTTGATGCATTAAGTGTTGAGTGGCGGAACTCAACGTCGCGCTTTGTCTTACCAGAACAACCTAATGTAATTAATTTAAATACATATATTCATTCCTCCGAGTAAGAATAGAACCCGAAACTGATCGCATTTACCGTCAGACGCTATCCTACTGCGCCTCGACTGACGGTGTATAAAAATAAAAATATACAGATAAATTATATAACTATTTTATGTATACATTATTATTTACTATTGCTATAATTATATATAAAGAATAAAAAAATATATAGCACAGTTAACTTAAAAGTTAATCTATGTCATCAAACTTTGGAGACGCTATTGCCTATCGTACTTGAAATTAAATACGAACGAACAAAAAAGAATTATAAATCTGGTCATATATTAGGCGACACGGCGATCGTATTAATCAAACTGATAAACGGAAAGGTCAAATTCTTTCTCTGATGAATAATGAGTTGGTAATGCCTGTGACAGGTCACGTAAACTGCACTAACGCCTACGTATTTAAAATTCATGAATATATAAAAAACTCTTTTATTTATGATAATATCTTTGTTACAAGCTTATATTCTACATAGCTAGGTAGATAGGAAGTACCTAGTGTCAAGACATTAACACTAGTACTTCCTATCTACCTAGCAAGACAATGACGGAACACAACATCTTGCTTTTTATTATCAGAGTGAGGAAATGAATATAATTTAAATGTAATCATTTTGCCGAGTTGAAATCGAACTCACAACTATCGCTTTTACATTTAGACACAGTCCCACAGTGCTATGACCACCCTTTTACAAGTAAGATTTGAATTTGATTATTTATAAATATATATCAAAAGTAATAATAGAGATTAGTTTTTTAGTTATTTTAGATTTAAATTATATTTAAATTATTTTTATTTTGTGCCTCTGGTAAGACAAAGCGCGGTGTTGAGTTTCGCCATTCAACATCCAATGTCTCCAATTCGGTGTATAGTACGGAGTGTCTTAACACTAGAAACAGAAATTACCTAGTGTTAAGACATTTAATACTGCGCTATGCGGGATAAAAGCGTGAAGCTAAAAAAATAAGTAAACCAAATACGGTTAAGTAATTTTTTAAAGCCAATCCAATTAAAACAAACGTATCGTTTTACAAATTAATATAAAATGAAGAATGTCATGGCTTAGTAACATTCTTTGTATTTTAATTTACAAGTTGAAAGAGAAAAATCGTACGCTCCCGGCTTAAGGAAGGTTTAATTTGGGCCCATTAATAAAGACGATGTGGACACATCGCCCTCTAGGGCTATTAAAATCTGTCTCGCATACTAATGTACGAGTTGATTTTTTGCAAATCGATCGAGTTGTTCATAAAATGTGTTAATGATTATATAGAAATTATGTATCGGTTTTCTTTCGAGCATTTCAAGAAAACTGGTTGTTGTATATATATATATATATATATATATATATATATATATATATATATATATATATATATATATATATATATATATATATATATAATATATATATATATATATATATATATATATATATATATATATATATATCATACGTGTAACAATAGCAAATATTACACTTATTAGCGATATTTTTTTTATTTATTTATTTTGGATTTTAATATAAATGTGTCCTACATTTATATAAAATCCGAAATAAAATAGAATATACATTTCTTTGTAATTTATATATTTTAAATATCTGACATTTTTGCCTATTAATAATTTTATTGTCTCTCAATTAAAAAAAAAGATTTTGTCTAATATAAATCAAAAAAAAGTAATTACTAGTGCACATGTGGTTCAAATAAAATATCTCATATGCGTCAAAAGGGCACGAACCCAAGTTTAATGTTTTTTCATTGTCTACCCTTTTTGGTTAAAAATCTCGTATATGGGATATAAAAATCCACTAAGAGCTTTTTAGAGCTGATATTTACGATCGTATTGTCTATGCTGAGACTGACATGTTTTTTGACGTATCAAAATAGATAAAGAAGCCGAATATTCATTATGACTCAATGTAAGGGGACTTGTTAATTGGTTAACATCCAGCTACCGAAGAGTAAAGAATAAAAAATATATTGCATAGTTATAAACTTTTAACAAGCTTCCAACTATGTTGCTATTATAGAGCCTAATTAGCACCTCGGTCAAATACAGACAAATTGTATGGGACGTTTTAACTTTTTTGTTTTTTTTTCTAAAAGGTTTGTATAGTTTTTTATATAAATAGTGGTTTAAATTTCGACTTCTGAGGCATACTAAAATACTTGGTACATTAGGAAAAAAAGTGTCATTTTCGAGAGTATAATATATACGAGTATATGTAAATACGAGTATATGTATATACGAGTATATGTACGTTAGAAAACTTTTTGGAAAAAACGTATAAAAATTTGAACGCAGCGGGATTCGAACCCGCGCCTCTTGGATACTGTCCATCGCGCTGACGACTAAGCCATGCATTCTACTACAAGCTGTGTCGAAATTCTTATACGTTTGTTACAACTTATTTATGTTATTAGCAACTCTGTAGAGAGATTTTTACAAATTTCTTATACTTAAAGATCATTAAGAAATGATCGCTTAGCAAGAGAGATTGCTATTTAATTTTAATATTTCCTATTTTTTAAAGTGTTATTCCACACTTAAGATTAGATTTTTTTTTCAAAAATATTCCTAATCCTAAGTGTAGAATAACACTTTAAAATCAGTAAATATATGTATGTTATGAATGATTGACAAGAATTAGAAATACGTCATTTCTTCCTTCATGTGGGGAACGATTTTACTATTTTTAAAGTAATTTTACACACTTCGTATAAGATAATATTTATAAAAACGTATAATAATTTGTACACTATCCGATTCAAGATAACGCGTGTCTCTTTGAACCGTCCAACGAGCGTCCAACTACCGTTAATTCAAAATTTTGCAAAAACAAAGTCTCTTGCTCAAGCCAAATTTGAACTCGCTACCCTTACATAAAATTAACTTTATAGCAATTCCGCAATACTATACTATCATAATGATGGTATATCAAGAGTTAGATAAACTCCATTTTTAAACTTATAAAATAAAACAAAAGAAAATAAAAGAAAAGAATTGAATACATGTAATCCATTTTCAATACAAAATCTATGATTTGTGAATGATACATTTTTTAAGCAAAAACAACCGGCTTTTGAAATATTCGCCATATGTTTTATTAAAAATGGAATATTGGACGCGATCACAGTTTGTTCACAGGCTTTTAGGATTACGCTAACAAAAAACGGTCGTTTAAGTTAAACTTATAAAGATTTTGAAGTATGCGTTAAGTTACGCAGTTTAAATCTATCTAACATATATTCTAAATTACTTATACATTCTCTAAAATTATAAATTTATATGAAAGAATATTTAATCAAATCTTTCTTATATCTAGATATGTCAAAAATAATTACTTATATTAATAATATAATAATCTTAAAGCAAACTAAAAACACAATATTATGAACACAATCGATACAGTATTGAAAAGTTAGTAACATTGTTATACTCGAAGTCAACTATTCAAGTCGCTATACATCGATGACTGATTCCTAATTATGTAATTTATTACAGTCCTCCTATTAGTATCATTCGTTATATATAGAGAGTTTAAATCTTACATAAGCGAGTGTACATTAACAAAGATATTATTTGCAAGAAAATGGTCTTCATATAGATAAACCAAAATATTATTTATTCCTTTAGGTAAACGCATATTTTAACCGTTATCCCAACAATACCTTTGCTGAAATTTTATCAGTGTAACAATTATGGCATTTCTAATAAAAATCAATGCCTTTTAATTTAAGAAAATTCTTATTAAACATGTTTAAGCAAGCTCGTTCAGTTATTATTTATGTATTAAAATAATCGATAGATTTGTAAATGTTTTATTTATGATTTTATCGAGAACCCAATTTTAAAAGCTGGTAAAAAATAGCTTTATCAACGATGAGTACATGAGGCATATTATACGATACTTGTCATTTGCGAGACGCGAACGCAGAGACAAAAAACAAAATGGTTTTTATGAAAAAATTAAATCAACTTGTCGATGAACACCGGATCGAAGTGATATGGGTGCTTTAGTCGCAAGATGAAAAAACGTAACTTGTCGAGTAAAAAATTCGAAGTGAATGTATGACAGCAAAAATTGTGGACACTAAGAGAGAATGCTGGCTAAAAAACGTGTGACCTTATATGGAGCAATGTCAGTTATGGGCTAAAAAATACTGAATAAAACTCGCTTCTTAAAAGCAAATTGTCAAATTTTATTTAAATCATAGAGTAGAAACCATTGTAACGCAGTGGAACAGCGTCAGACTGTAAACGTGATTTAGTGGGTTCGATTTCCACTCGAAAGAATGATTATAATTCCTTTTTTTTATTTTCGCTCTGGTAAGGTAAAACGCGGCTTTAAGTACGCCTCTCAACACGCAATGTCTCGATTTCAGGCGGAAAGCAGTAAACCGAGTGTCTTAATATTAGAATTAGAGGCTCTGACTATCCTGCAATGTAGGATAAAGCATGAACTTGTACTATAAAGTAGCGTGTTTATAAATTATACCTATGTATTTAAAGAAGTTCCTAATGCTTATGTGAAAACAGAGATCTTTTTGATACGTAAAATAAAAGTAATCATAGAAATGTGTATACTATTAGGTTAGTGAGTTGTGTAGTATTTATTGGAACGAAGTTCCTTAATACAGCTTACGGATAGAACGATTTAATGGATATCGTGGCGTAACGTCAGTTATGTGTGTGTGTGTGTGTATTTGTGTATTTCTGTGTGTCAAGCCCACTACAAAAATAACATTTTTTATATTCAATTACTTGTTATAAAAAGCGAATCAAGGCTGCTTCCCCAATTAACCTGCACTGAAAAAATACCTTTTCAAGCTTTTTTTTCCTAGCCAAATCACACCTTGTTCTTGAACATATAATGCTAAGTAATATGAAAAAAGGATCTTCTAAATTGTCATAAAGTATTCATAATATTGAATTTGGTTCTCGTTTCGCGTTATATTAATCATAAAACATAGTTTAGTATATCACTAAAGTAACTTAATTTATAAAACTACTTGTCGTAATAAATTACTCTTAAATGAAATTCGAAATAATTTATTTTACTAACAATAAAATTCTCAGTAACATTGTGTTCAATCCTATAAAATTTGGAGCTTACAATGTTGCATTGTTTCTAATTGGACAAATAGATTGTGAAAGGCTGATTGATCTTGACTTTGTAGTAAGCGGATTATGTAGGATGGCAAATCAAAAGAGCTTATTGGAATATTCTTGTACCTTAAATTTTTAAATCATTTTAAATATCAAAACTATATATGTAAAATTTAATATATGTTTCTTTATTAAATTAAATTTATTTACAAATATAAAATCACATAACTGCATTCGACTAACGTTAAATTTCAGTCCAAACGAGGTTAGTTATATATACAATAAGTTTATAGTCACAGGTGCATACAAATATGAAAAGAAATGCATTTTTATTACAAAATTAGAGGGATTTGCAGGCGAGTATCTGACTGTAAAAGATTATTGTGGTTGCGACTACCACTCTGGTAAAACAAAGCGCGGCGTTGAGTTCCGCAATTTAACATACAATGTCACAATTACGAGCGGAAAACATGCAATGGACTTATTGTATTTGACTAACATCAAATAAATTTAATGTCGTTATTCGTACCTTAACTGTAGCTTTATACTATTAATTAATTCATTATAATAATATTAACTAATTCATTATAATTCATTAATATTATATCATTACTAAGAAAACCTCATAAAACTATAACGATGATAATAGTCAACAGGGAATAGAATAGACGTAATTTAATTTATAACGTTAGTTTCAGTAAATACTAAGTGTAGTTTACAACAGACAGTTTTATTACTTTCCCAAATGCACACCATCAGTGACTTATACGACTCGTCGTAAAGATAAGATTGTTTAACTAATTTTGTGTATCCGCAAACAGTTGCCAAATGTTGCGCCAAATTAAAAGAAATTTAAATTAACTATTATTTTTTCTTAAAATAAAAAATTATTATTTTTTTTCTGTTCTAAAATGTTATTCTAACTTACTTAACTTAAGATTAGAAAAGATTTTGAGAAAGCGTAAAAAAAATCGAGGTTCGAACTAGCGCTTTTTTGCTATGCCTTCTAAATATAAAAAAATATACGTTTTTATATCTCTTCTAAATAAAAATAAATTTAATAGGTAGCATGTGTAGGCAAATTGCCTCCGACAAAAGAAATATATATCAAAATTAATATAAATTATTTTTTATTATATATATAGATAAACAGCGAGCGGAGAGTCTTGACACTGGGTTATCCCTGACTACCGTGATTTGATTTTTGATCATGTAAATTGTGTAATAATCGCGCATATCATAGTATGATATATTTCTTATGTTAACTAAAAAATTAAATATGACCAAGAATATAACAGAGATCTGAATATCCATGAAACAGCAAAATTTCAGTGATATAAGAAAAGTTCAAAAGATTTATATCATTACAATGTTAGCAAACATTTAGGAACAAAAGATATTATAAAAATACAATGCCGGCAGAAATATTACGCTTGTCATAACAAACACAAGCATTTAATCAAGTTGTTAAAATCCAAATTTATTGTACAAAATTGTATAGTTTATTATTGCGTTTGTTCTCGCGTCCCACGGCAGGGGGGAGCGGCGATAACTTTAAATTAATGTACAGTCAGCTTACAAATTTCGGTTGCGATTTTTACGATATCAGTAGTTTATGACATTGAACAGGAACTTATATATTCAAAATATTACTTTATAATAGCTATACGTATATAGTTGCATACAAATGTTTAACTATTTGCAAAGGTTTTATTTTATTGACGCTATTGTGTGAATGAGTCAGTGTCTGATTGTACGCGGTACGGTTGTGGGATCGATTCCCACTCAAGGATTGATTATATTTAAAACTTATTAAGAAAAGAACAGTGTTTAATTTCGGGAGTTACACCGCCTAATCTTTACCACATAGTGTTTTTTTACATTACGTTTGCCCGTTTTTGATGGATTTCTAGTTCTTTCTGAATACGTAGGGGAAGGTATTTTATAAAAGTAAGTATAGCAGAAAGTATTTAGTGTTTTATCAGACGTTCCATGCTCGTCTCGCTCATTTTAAAGATATTGGGTTGGGTAATAGAACCTAATACTAACAATATTTACATATTACTGAGTAAAAAGTGCATAAATCAAGATGACAAAGAAACTGAACAATGATATGGTCGACGACGCCAACTGAGGAACGTAATAAATATGGCATACTTATAATTTATATGGACAAGAAGTACATAAAGTCAATATTTTTTACAAAAATGTATTAGAAATTCATTAAAATAATAGAATAAATACTATACATATTACTACGTGTTATACATTACATGTTTTGCAAAAAGTGATATACACGTTGCTAAGGCAACATATATAACATATATTTTACTCACAAAAAAACCTAATAAGTAAAATCATCCAATTTTTGTTAATTTTACGTTCAACATTTATGTTTCAGTAGAACAAAGAGATATAGTAGGTACTTGTTATACTACTAAATTAAGAGTACTTAGGTACACGAGCAATAATAAAAGAAATAGACATTCATTTAATTGGGTCAAATAAGAATACCTTGTTTGAACCGAAGTAAATCACAGTCGAGTATAATTTGGTAAGCTGAATCAGTAGAAAGTGTACTCCTTCTGCATTCACGCTGAATATTTGTATATAAAAATTATTTTAGTATTTTTAAATGAATTTACAAATAAATACACAATTCTTGCCAATAACGTTGTATTATAACAAAAGTTTTCGTATATTTGAAACCTTGATTCGTTAAAATAATCAAAGTGATACTTCAAAACGTTCCGATAGGCAATTTATTACGTTTTTTTATTGTGATTTAAATTAAGATGGAAAATAATTCAAAGTTTTTTTTTATTTATTAAATATGGAAACGTACTTATGCTTTACATTGAAAAAGTGTGTCACGATAAAATTTTATTTTATTGTAAATCATAAAGTAATTGATATTGACAAAAGTTATATACAAAAATACAATAGCTCTAAATTTTTTCAATATGAAAATATACTTAAATTATTTAATTTAATGAAATAAATAATGAAATAAAAAAATTCAAATAAATCCTTTACAATAGGATTCTTATAAATAAACACATGTATGTACGTATTATACTTTCTATTTAGTAGTTTCTGGAGTATAATACGTACCACACAAACGTTATCGCAGCGCATCATATGAAGATTAAGGCTGTACACGCGGATGCAGCGTCATCCCCCTGACCGTGTGACGCAAGTCTTGGGAGATAAACGTTTTCTTTCATATTCATTTATGTATCTTACTAAAAAAAACTAGCAATATTTAAGAAATAACGTTATTAGAAGAGAATTTTGAAAAAACGCATAAAAATAAGAACGCAGCGGGATTCGAAACCGCGCCTCCTGGATAGCGTCCAAGCACTCTGACCACTAAGCCATGCATCCTTTACGTATCCAAGAGGCGTGGTTTTGAATACCACTGCGTTTTTTATACGTTTTTTTCAAAAATGTTTTCTAATCCTAAGCGTGGAATAACAATTTAAAAATAGTTAACTATTAAAATAACGTTATTGATTATAATTCGTATGGTCAGTCCAAAGTGACTATTTCAATATTCTGAAATGGCATTGTTATTGAAATAGTCCGACTTAGCATTGACTAGATATTAATAAATTACTAATAAACCCGTTACTACCGTTAAACTCAACTGATGTTCTTAAATGGTTAAAAGATAAGAGATATTTTTTAAAATATGTATCTTTTTTCTTGTTGCATTGATGCGACGGCAAAACGTCAGCGTATCAGTATCTTGCCTTTCATAATGCAGTACTCAGTGATACCGACGTTGTTATACAGCAGCGAAATGCGGGTGTGTCAAAAGAAGAATGAAAGAAAGATGAATGCAGTAGAGATGAGATCTCTATGCGGAGTCAGTTTAGCTGACCGTATATGCAGCGAGGAGATCCGCAGAAAGGCAGGTGTAAGCGTGAATGTCACAGTAAGAATGAAGAAGAACGTGCTCAGGTGGTTTGGGCACGTTGAAAGAATGAGCGATGAAAGAATGGTAAGAAAGATTTATGAAGCCAAGGTGAATAGTATGAGAGGTAGGGGGAGGCCTCGGTTGACCTTCGAAAACACAGTATCGAAGATACTGGAGGATGGTCACGTATAAAGCATGAGGATTCCCCGAAAGGCTTGTATGAAGAGGATAATGACCGTTGACGCGGCGAAAGAGGTATGCAGGGACCGTAGCGTTTGGCGCTCCGTGCTCTAATAATAATAATAATAAGTTGTCTGGAATAAATAGATACTAAGCCATAAGGCCGCCATTTATAGAGCTGATTACGTACATTGTCTACTATTTGCTTTTATATATAATGTGGTGTACAAATAAAGTAATAATAACAATAGCGAAAATCAAAGAAAAGAATAAATAAAAAGACTTATTAAATAAAAAAATCTTGGTTTTTATACCACACTCATCACAGGATCTTAGCCGGGAGCAACGCAAAAAATAAAAATGAGCAGTCCTTGTTGGCTTATCAGAATAGATGACTTTTTCAAAACATTCAAGGGAGCCTGCGTGGTATTTTTTAAACCCTTATTTTACCGTGTAATTACTTTTTTATAAAAAAAACTAATATATAATATTTTTAAGCTTTATAAGTTGGTAAACATAAAAAAAACCTAAAACAAATTTATGTCAGTAGATCAAGACCGAAATTAATATTTAGTCTAACCACTGCCTTATTTTATTAAAATTCCTGTGGCATGACCCTATGCTATATAATTGTCATCCTTATGATATTAACAATTACTGTAAGTTATCTAGCAAATTTTGCAGCATTCATTATTTTTTTGTATTTATTTTTAAATATTTATTGAACATAATTTCTGTGATATGATGATTACTTTAAGCTCCATAAAACAATTCCCATATCTTTATAGTCTAGATGTCCCGTTGACGGGCAATGTTTAAGTATGTATGTATGTATATCACTATATAAACCATAAATGTAAAACACATGGTACTGTGTGAATATTATTATTTTATTAATTTAATACATTTTCAAGCATTTTTTTAAATATTTGCTTTGCGTGAGAACGCAGAAGGAGTCTTCTTTATAATTTTGGTAAAAAGGGTTACAAAGATTTTGCTTCACATAATAATATATTGATAAAGTAATTGATGGGACAACGTAGTATCAACACTACTGGGATTATAAAACTGGGGTTTTAGTCCTTGGGGATTGAGAGGAGAATTAAGAAATAATTGTCCAAAATTTGACCGAGAACGCAAAAAACAATGGTATTTTATACCTATATACCTATATATATAACTTAGGTCATAGAGTTCACGCAAACAAAGTTGCGGGCGGCAATTACTACTATGATAATAAAAAGAAAATATAAAGATTTGGATATTTTTTAAGCTCGTATATATTATACAAATTTATTCAGTAGCATATAATATTTGTTCTCATCCTCCTATCATAACTACTTTTGTTTGATCACGTAGTAGCGTGTGTGGGCGCTTAGAGTAATCCTTACTAATATTTTAAGACTGACATTTTTTATGAATGTTTCTTATAAGTAAACAAATCCTGTACGCAATGTTATATATTCATAATATTATGTTATATTTATTTATATGGTAACGTAATATTTAATTTAAATGTCACTAAAAATAGGCTATGTTCAGCATAATGGGGCATAAAGGGTCTGGTATCAAGAGTTACTGTTCGAAATAAAGACATTGCGTGTTAAGTTGTGAACATCAACGCTGCAGCTTGTCTCAATTTGGCGGGGATGTGAAAATAATTTAATTGTATTAGTAATTTAAACAACATACGGGATCGAATTCATAAATGTCGCATTCGCGTTCACTTTCCCACTTCTCCATGACGGTATGTTCTGAAAATGTTATTATTTGTGAGTATAAGACAATATAAGTAGAAATTGTACGAGCAATCATTTTAATATTTTGTTTAAGTATTTAAAATATTATTATTGAGGCCGGTCGTAGCGTAGTGGGATAGCGTCTGACTGTAAACGTGATCGGTAATAACTTTGATTCTCACTCGGGGGAGTGAGTCTCGAATTTGGCGGAAATCGGGATACGGAATGTCTTGGCACTGGATACTTTCTATCTACCCGGCTACGCGGGATGAGAAGGTGAAAAAAATATATTTTCTTCCATAATCAGTTTTATTTGGTACACGTATTATATATAAATATTATAATTACTCTATTACTATTATACATACTTACGTATGTACATATAAAGAGATATACATTAATGTTGTTAAAATACTAGAAGAATTTGCTTGTAGCAATAATTTCTTTCATACACTACTATAAAATCCCTATCAAAGAAAGCAGCTTACCTGACTTGAGGCAATTTCGCCGTCTACTGGTTTCAGTAAAGAGCTAAGTCTAAGGTCTTTGTGCAATATCCCATAATAGTGTTAGGGAGTATCGGCTATATTATTACTATATATATATATATATATATATATATATATATATATATATATATATATATATATATATATATATATATATATATATGTATATATATATATATATGTATATATATATATAAATAAATGTACGTATATATATCAATTCATATGGTATTTTTGTTATGTTTATTAAATGTTTTTATTATATACGGTGTTGAACAGTAACATTATTGAAATACAACGAGGTAGGACGTGGCGCAGTGGGACAGCGTCTGACTGTAAACGCGATCGGTTGTAGATTCGTTCCCCTCTCGAGGTAATATTTAAATTATATCAATATCCTCACTCTGTTAAGACAGAACGTGACGTTGAATTCCACCACCCAATGTCTCGAAATAGGCGGAAAGCGAAGTACCTGGTGTCTTGACTATTCGGTAAAAAAGCGTTAAGCAAAAAATACAATATTAAATTTTTTTACCGCCATAAATTTTCTAACTGTAAAATTATTTTCATCAAATTGCTTATTGAATGAATGATATTATTAAAATTATATCTGATCTTAATTAGTTACATACATTTTTTGGTATATTTATGCATTTCTCTCAACTTATCTTTAAATAATATTCCAGTCACCTAAAACAATGCTCATACTTAAAATGTAGTAAACGATTCATTATACTAGTGTTTTGTTCATTGAAGCAATTATTTCAAAAGTAACCACTGTACTTAATTGGCTCAGTTTATATCCACTAAAGTTCTGTTAAAAGCTGTTCTATATACGTTTAAGAGGCTTTGTGGATTTAATACTCTATTACAATTTCAGGGCAGATATAATAATGTTTAGTAGAGATAACAATATTATTTATATTACGCATTAATTTATATTTAAACATAGTAGGTACTAAGTATCTACGTTCTCTACATTCTGCCTTATTTCAAGATATTGCGTCTTTTGAACATAAAACCGTAGAGCAGAGCGTAAAAAAATATTTAAAATAATTTACTGGAGTTTGAACCCACAACCACCTGTACTTCGAAATATATATTCATGTATACTCTTTACCGCTATAAATTACCTCGTATATGAGATTTACAATACTTGATAAGTACACATATATAAAAGTGAAAGAAATCTAGTATTAATCTATTAAATTAAATGGTTACTTGCATGATTCTATATTTATAAATTATATATAAGAACAACGCACCGAAACGAGGGGCATTCTTTATTTCACTTGTCACCAACAAATCTTGGTGGTCCCACCCATGTCTGACATACATGTGTCGAACATTCACATGTTACGCAGTCAAATATACAATTGTGTTTTCTTTGCTCATTCAATTTACAAGAGGAAGCGATTTATAATTTTCAATAATAATTTTGTCGTTATGACTCACTCTGGGTCTGAACAATAAAAGCTATAGTAGTTATGTAAATAATTGCATTTCTTGGTATAATAATAATATATGCAAAATTATATTCGAGCTTTGGTTATCGAAAATATTAATAGGGCAATCTCAATATACTAAAAGACAAATATATTAAGTGTAAACAACATATTTTTTTAATTTTGTTTTATAATGCATGATTGATTAAACCCAAAAACCTTTTATGAAGCTAACTAATTCGTGACTTTGGAGGTATTTTTGTAGTTTGAAGAAAATATATTTTTTATTCTGAATACACTATGTTCTTATAACTTGTACTACATATACAAAGGCTACTATGTCCCCAGTTTGTCTATAAATAGAACCAATCAATGGAAACAATACAATGTTATCCCATGAGAACAAAGAGTAAATACCGTTATATATTGTATTTTATTTTAAGCCTCCTTTTTCAGAAATATATATGTTTTGTTAACTTAAACAATTTGTTTCAATTTTTTAAAAAATATATATATAAGTATACTGTAATAATATACTTTTTATTTAATTTTTTATTGTGGTAAAATCGTAAAGTATGTCTATAAATATGTATGTCTATACGGTATACTTATATACATTATTATAATGTGAATGTATGTTTGTTTGTTGCATTTTCACTTCAAAACTACTAAGATAATAGTCATGAAACTTTGTACCCATATTCTTGAAAGTATTAGAAAGTAAAAGGAATATTTTTCAGTAAATAAAAAAATATTATAGCAGACATGATTGTTTGTCGAAACATTTGAATATATAGCAAATATAAATCCTTACTATAATTTAATGGTGTACGGATTATAGCTTTAGCTGATTTGAAATTTTGGACAAATAAATAAAATTGAAGCAATTTTAACGGGAGGCTTACAGATAGTGACCGGAAATAATAAAGAATAAATAGAGAAACTTTTTTTATTGAATTATAAAAAAAAGCTTGAATATACTTTTTTCAGACCGTCGAAGTTGTGGGCACAACTACTATTATCATCGTAATATGCTATCTATATGTTGTCAAAAATGACGAAACGGTATAAATATAATCTTAGAAAAAAAAATGTTTTAAATATACATACTATATAATAGTGACAAAAGCATCCATAAAATTACATTTTATATTTGTTGATACAGTATAAAATTTCTTTGAACAAATTAATTTGAAAATAATATTTTTTATATCATTACACGCAACATGTATCTCGGCTTATCTTAAACGTTTCATAAATATGTATTACTATTATATATTTAAAATTCTGAAATCCGATCGTAGCATCGCGAGAAAGTTCCAACAGAATTCCGAGCCAAGCATAAAATAGATAAGCCCTTCTTAAATGTTTCCCATAATTTCTATATTCTTAGCATTTCGATAGCGTTCTACTAAACAACTGGTTAAATTCCGATGAATTTATCGTTTGTTCTACTTTCTTATACAAATGTTTGTAATATTTGTTAAAATGACGGAAATGTGTTTTTATCTGATGAAGAAATATCTCTTCGATACAAAATTTAAATACATTATATATATTTTTTTAAAACAGTCTACAGCCATAATGTACTTATTGATGATTCTATTTATTAGACGTTTAAACCATATTGTTTTCACATTATTCATATGACTCCAAGTGAAGCTAATTCTATCCAGATTAAATAAGCGAAAACAAATAGGTATAATTTAAGCGGTATTTATTATCTATTAAATGAAAATTTACAAACTTTTTTTAACCACGAATCAATATTAAAAATATATGTAATATATATGAAAAAATATTCGTACGATTATTACATTTATTGTAATAAAATATGAAATTTATTATACTCATAGCAATATTTAATATAATAATATTTTGATTGATCAAAATGAATAAATTTAAATGAATCATACAACTCGATATGTGATATATAAAACATGTAAATCCGCTTTTATTTTAATAAAACGTTTCTGTTATTCGAACATATTTTCGTATATTTTCCGCATAAAGGTGTGCACAAATGTAAAAAAAGAGTTTTATCCAAATATCTAAACGTTCCTAAAACTAAGTGGACTGAGTTGAATTCATGTCATTGTTGGGCTTTCAGTAAAATATTTTAACAAAGAATTTTCAATTTTTCGGAACAAAGGGAGGAGCTATATAAAATGTCCTCCCAGCGAAAAGTTTTATCAGGACTATTTTACTAATCGCATACTGGCATAGTTCAAAATATTCTATTCATCCACTAAAATTCATCTACCATAAAAAAATATATGGAACATACTGTACATTCAGGAAGAGCTGTTATGACAATTCCATTGGAATTGCATGCGAGTTATAAATTTTAGATGCACAGTGATTACATAAAAATAAATGATCTAACAAAACTATGACTGAAGAAAATATATTGGTTTTTCTTTAACGAGTAGATAAAAATATTTGTATAATTTGTATGGTGGTTAGAGATTTTCTACTATCCACTTCTAAAAACATTAAATCAACAGAACAATATACCAGTACGCGAGGCAATTAAGAACCATTTGATATAATTAGATTTTGTAACAACTGACAGACGAACGCTATCTCAGTCTACCTGTGACCACGGAGTACTGCAAAGTAGTCAAAACCTCGGGTTTTCATAATGTATTTTAGAATATCTAGATACTCCTATACACGATAATCTATTTAAAAATCATCCAAGACTTATTTTAAGACAATGTTGAAAATAATACTTAGAAACATTGTTGTCTTTTGATGTGTAAGTCTGAAAACATATAATTTCTTCGAGTTACTACACTTAACTTTTATGCTAATTGCACTAAGAAATTACGTCGGATATGAAAAGTGACAATGTTGGGTGGTCACAGATTTAAAAAAAGAACATGGTAAAAGTCGATAACCAAAGAACTAAATAATAAATTTACTTTTTAATATATTTAACTAAATTATTATTATTCTTCTTTAAGTAATTTACATTTTAAAATTACTAAAACATGTTATTTGTTTATTTTTAATTTTCAAGATAATTACAAAAGGGTATAATCCGACAGCGTCATAAGGATTTATATTAATAATTAAACTTTAATACGTACGTGAGATAAATTAAAACTAATAAAGCGAATTTCTGCGAAAGGACGTGTAAGAATCTCTGCTTTTCCATAATACTGAGATGACACATTATTTATTACGGTACGTTTGTCATACGTGATCTAGATAAATTAAAGTTTACAGACCCTTTCATAATAAGCAAATATAAATACACTATCTTTAGTACATATTGTTAAATTAGTATTTTAAGACCAACTTGGTGCAGTGGTACTATCTGAGTGTAACGTGGTTCGGTTGTGAGTTCGATTCTATTTCAGAAGAATGGTTGTATAAAAAATATTTTCATTTACTCGCTTTGGCATAAAAGCGCGGGGTAAAATCACGCTTTTGGGAGGAGAATGTAGAACGGAATTTGTTGAAACTAAATCCTTTCTGGCGACCCCGTTATAAGGAACAAAAAGTGAATCTGCATATAAATTTAATTACAAAAACATTGCGATTATATATCTCTATTGAAATGACGCGAAAATAAGTATATTGTTATATTATTTTCGCAACTGATATTTTAAACTTGTTAGATCTTGGGTACATTGAGTTATTTACCAAATATATCTATATATTAAAATAATTACTATTACAAATGGCACAGATATTGTAAAGTTAATATAATAATTAATAATTAAAATATAATAATTAATAACAAAGTAATCGTAACCGAAATTCATTTCATTGAGCCTAGCTTTCTACCTTTAAAACAAAAAAAAAAAACTTATAAAACCAGTAAATTTATGAGAAAAAAGCACCAGGTGCCCGTTTCTCATTGTTCATGTGAGAGATTAATAAATCTCTACACAGAATGTTTATCTGCAACCGATCTCGCGGTATCTTAGCCTGAGCCAGGACGTTATTGCGAGCCCATTCAGATGCCACAGTCGAACCAAACAGCTCCTTTGTTAGGCACAAGGTGTCGCTAAGAAAAAGGGGCTATCGACGATCTACCTTACATTCTGTACCGAGGTCTTAATGTATGGTATACAATATGTACCGAGGTCTCAATATAATAGCTGTGTTTTGAATACGGCAGATCTAATTCCTCTGATCGTAATAACGGTTTTATTTGGTACATGCAAGATTTATTTATAGGATAAATGTTAAGCTATTCTTCTGTGTCTCGTGTTTTATCATTTACTTATTTTTATGACTTTATTATTAGGTACCAGTATTATCTTATTGTGATAAGGTCTTTTTTCAGAAAATATATGTACGCCATATGTATATTAATGCGCATCGTACAGTGTCTGAAAGTCAACGATGGTTGTAGGTTCGATTTCTCCTCAAATGAATGATTATTTTTAAAATTTAATTTAATTTGGTATCTCTGCTTTGGTAGACAAAGCGCATAATAATGCCAAATAAAGTTTGAAATATAGAAATTTTGTACTTAGTTTACACATACTTTATAATAAATGACAATAAGTCTAACCTAAATGTTTCTCAAGACTGTAAACACATTTAACCTTTAAAAATCTTGATATATAGAATAATCGGCATTTAATTATGTATTTAAAGTTTAAAATGTTTAAAGTTTGTCATTCTGGGTAGCGTGCAACGTATCTCAGGTTTCCCAGCTCGTGATACCATCTAAATATTTACTTTTATTTATTGACATTTCCTAATGTACCGGTCTCGGCCATTCATTATAGTAGAGCCAGGTGAGATATGAAAAGTTCTGATAGCGCCTTATTGTTTGCGTTTTAGTAATGGATTATTGATAATGTACGTGGGTGTTCTTAATCTCGGCTGAGTTAAATCTTCAAGACAAGTTTCAACTGATACAATTTATACTTAGATTTTATTGCCTGGTGAAACAGTGTTTGTATAAATTTCTGAGAGAATGATCAAACATATAATATTAATATATATATATTTTTTTTTTATATACGGACATCCTTACAAATTTTAGCTATAACATTAGTATAAGTAAGTAAATGGCCCAAGTTTTTGTTTAGCTTTACGCTTTTATTCCGCATAGCCTTTTAAATACTCTATAATTAGTGCAGATGGAAATTAAGAACCCTATATACTATCAAATGATTTCTATCCTAATAAACGAAATTTAAAAAAAGCTTTTAATGGATTCTTACTACATCGACCTTTTAAAGCTGCAAATCCTTTGTTCAATGAAAAATAACGCTTCTACGTAAGTATGCATAGAAAACACTAGACAAGCAAATCTAGGGCAATAGTGGTAGGTGATGAATTGTGTGGAACATTGAATTTTCCCTCCTGTAATTATTGAAACAATGAACTTAAATCTGTGAAGCTAACGAGCGGTCGCTATCCTCAGCTGCCGGTAGTTAAGTCATAATGAATGTCAGAAATGGCATCGGCCTTATTCGTAGTTTAAATCGTAATAAAGGATTAATTTTTAAAAAAAATCGATGTAATGATTTTAAATAATAAATGTGATAATTTTAATAACACTTATTAGGCTATGAACTTAGCCCGTAAACATTAGTTACAAAATATGTCACAGAACATAGTAAATATATAGTGTTTCTATGGACCACTCTAATTTCATTATTGATTAAAATAAAAGCAGATTACAATCATAAAAATTAGTTCAAAAAAAATGTATAATACTTCAATATCATGACTATGCCACTTCTGTTTACACCTTGATACTGTTCTTTAAAGCTTACGACCTACTTCATAGAAAATCCATTCATTAACCCCTATTCAAGTCATATTGTACTCATAAGTTAATTTTTAATTAATAGTCAGCAATTGGTTAAGAAACGGGAGTAAATGAACAGAATCTTAAATGGAGATTTCCCCGAACGGCCACTTTGATGTTTGCGCTTATATCAAGAATAGCGTACTGTTTATATTTCATTTTATAGAAATTTATGTGCTAACCGAGGTGGAGTTACGTAAATAAATGTCAAAGACAGGAATAATATACGCTTGACCGATCGCTTTGCATCGATGAAAGGAGTTGCTTCGGTTTAAATCATATTTAAAGTATGAAAGGATTTGGTAATGTCACACATGTTGGATGATTTCAGTATTTTTTTTTAGTAATAATATTGCTATTATTTTATATATTACTTACTTATTAATCCTTACTAATTCAAAAGAAAATTTAAAAATATATAGGTATGTTAATATTAAAATATCAAATTACTTTTTTGTTAAAATATTTTAACAATTTGCGGTTCGTTCTGGCGTAAGCTTGAGGTTATACTATAAAAATATTGTATTAATGTACAAATTTCAAGCAAATCAAACCGCAAGAAATAAATTCAAAGTTTTGCTTCAAAAATCTTATACTAATAGATTGATAGTATTATATAATGAGATTAATATATTGGAATAGATGTAGGTTTATATGAAAAACAGCACAAGGCCAAGTATACTGAACTAGACAAACTGAAATATTTGAACGTGTTCTAATTCGAGTTTAATTTATATTAGTAATTTTATATTTATTATAGACATATAATATATGTGCGTGTGTTGAAAGTTAATATGGAGTGATATATTACCTTATCCAGCAAAAAACATAATAAACAAATCGACATGTTATCAAAGAGGCACTACTAGCGGTAAAATGAATAATTTGTTAGATTTTGGCTAAATGCTTACAATTTTATGATGTTACCAACCGAGCATCGTATTAATTAAACACGAAACTTAATGAAATTTCCAATTCATGTAAATTGGTCATTCGGATTTAAAAATCAGTCCAGATTCACGTGAATAATTTGCACGTATATAGCTTTAAACATTTCCTCTTTTATTATTTTTCTTATAAGGAATGATTTATTTTCGATTACTTT
>JAOYRS010000108.1:0-193449 GCA_032432895.1 Dryadula phaetusa | reverse complement strand
GTAATTCAGGTAATGTCAATGTGATGTTGACTATATGACAATCGAATGGCAGTAGTAAAAATCGATTTTCACAACCATATGAGATATCGCTTTCAAAGCTCAGAGAAAAAGTAATTTTCAAAACATTTTTAATTTTAATTAAAATAAGAGAAGAGGAGATAAGAGGAGAGAAGAGGAGAGGTGAGAAGAGGAGAGAAGAGGAGAGAAGAGGAGAGAGGGGGAGAGAAGATGAAAGAAGAGGAGAGAAGAGGAAGTCCCTAAGAACGCTGATGAAGTGCGACGTTTCGTAGCATTTTATAATTATTACAGAAAATTTATTCCCTCATTTTCTAATATAACAATTCCTCTCAATAAGCTTACTCGAAAAAATGCAACATTTATCTGGACTAACGAATTTCAAAATTAATTTAATACTCTTAAAGCAGCTATGATCTCTCCCTCTATTTTACAATATCCTGATTTTTCACCACAAAATGAATTTATTCTCCAAACAGATGCATCAGGAATAGCTATTGGCGCGGTGTTAACTAATAAAGATTTAAAACCTATTGCGTACGCAAATGGGAGTAGAAGAGGTTTGTCAAAAATAAATGTTCGCAGGAAGCTAACACCGTGAAAAGGATCCTGACATTTCAAATGATAAAAGATTTAAATTGTAAATGAAACAATTTTAAACGGATTAATTGTGTATATTTTGGTATTTGAAAATATAATAGTCCGTGAACACAGTTAGGCTGAGGTTGATACTTGTCCGTTGGTTGATACAAAAATTAATTATATCAATCTATGGCTATTTGTTCCTTAATTGCGTCGCGTACTGCCCTGGACTCTGAGAAGCTGAATTGAGAATAAGCTGACTGTATCTTTATCTTTGGTGTGGTGGATTTGAGACTTAATTATATTTATATGAGAGAGTCCCAGTTTCCGACCAGAGACTTTTTAACCATCTTCCCTATGGAAATTAGGATATTTTTTAATTTCTTTACCCTCGCAGATCATTCTAGAAACATATCTACTTAGCAAAGCAAAGATATGAGGCTTATCAAACCTGATGTAGTAATTCTTGACATCGGAGATGCGTTCCTTCACCCCAACCACGACATGTTAAAAAAGTCTCTATTACATGTACGTAACGGTCATTGTAGCTTGCATATTTGTGGTTATTAATAAATGTCTTTTTTATTTGCTACAATTAAGTATATGATTGTATAATATTCAAAATAAGTATGTAATAAGTAATCAGTAAGAGTAAAGTTAGATTCGGTTTCTGCTTTATAGTTAAAGAACATGTAACGCTCTGACTTACATTGATTAGCGTATAATTGATTACCAAAAGACGTCAAACACCGAATGTGTTTTGATTGTTAAGACTGTGATGTGAGGTTTATTTAAATTAATATTATTTATAACATTTCGATAGTCTACTAGTGTTTTATTGGATTGTCTCAAATAAAAGATATGTAGTGTAGATTTGTTGGTTGTTGCATCTTACCTAACAATAGATGGCGGTAGTCACAGAAGGTGCTATTTTAATTCTTCTAATATTATTTAAATAAAATAATAATATTGATACATATTGATTCCTTATAAAAATAATATCTATGAAATTTGTATATAATATATTTAAGGTCTAATATTTAGTGTAACTTTGAAAATGTTAAAAAACTATTTGAATGTTCTATCAATGCTGTATACTGTTCTTTGAGTACTCCCATTCCGTCCATAGTCGGCGCAAGTAGTCATACAATTTAATAAAGTATTTCTTATAATATATATAAAGCAGATAGGTTATAATATTCCTCAGCACTAACTTTATCTAGACATGTAGACTAGAAGTGGACGGAGCTGTGCGCGGAATATGTGCGCGGAATGGCGTTGATAAATATAACATTAGATCAATTTTCACAGACGTTTTAAATCGATACAATTACATTGTTCACAATAACTATTTACTTATGTGTAAATGTTAATTATATAAAATTATAATATTATAATTTCAAAATAAAACAATTTTATATAAAAAGTCAGTTTATTATATTCTTATTGCTTTCCCTTTTCTACTTCTTATTATTATTTTATTTAGTAAGCACACAGTATGCAGTACACACACAGTTGATACAATATATGAACCTGTACAGAGTTAGAGAAGAGCAAACAAACGCGATAACAATGAATAATACATATTAATTACTTGCTGATTAACAAAGAAACAACGTATAGTATAACTTCTGTTCGTACACGAGCTACGACGCGACTCGTCACTTCACGAGCAAGAAACAGAAGCGGCTCTCTTAGGAGCTACTTATTTATAGGTCATTGTAGTTTGATTCTGAGCCTAGTTAGATAACACTTGAAATATTGTAATTGTAATATTATATACATATAGTTAGAATATAACTGATCGCTGTCTGTAGATTGAGCATATATGGGAAAACAAAATAATATTTTTAATCTCTTTGTCTGTATATCTGATCGTTTGTGCACGCTAATGTCGGACACGCCGAACAGAATTAAATTCAGTTTTTGTCATTGAATTTTTATAATATTATTTAAGCTTTAATTTTCAATTGAATGTTCAATTGAATATCTTACCAGCATGTCAATAGTTGATGTGTAGGTACATTTATTTATCCGACACTTTTTTTTGTTTTACAGGACAGACAAGGCAAACGACCGTGCGTCTCACCAGACGGTGAGTGATCAACGTCACCCACGGCCCCGTGTAGCACCAGAGGAGCTACAGGTGCATTGCACCATATTTGGTAGTGTGTGATATTTACTTTAATAATTTAAATAAAATAAATAAAACACGAAAAATCCTTTTATTTCGTGCAACTCAAGTACAAAAATACAATACAAAGTGTTGTAAGACATAGTTCATTGTCTGTTTTTAATAATTACCAACTACTAAAGAAATTCACATTGGTTTTGTATTTTATAAATATTATTATTATTGTTATTTAATTAATTTGTTTAATTATTGATATTTAATATAAATAACAACAAAAGAAAAAGCAAATAAATAAATTAACAAACAAATAGAAATATTATCCATTACCATCCCTAAACACGCGTGACCATAACTCGGTTACGAATACGCTGATCCATTAGGAATAGATCAATCATGCTTTTCTCTTCCGTCCATTCCCACGTGTACATGTGATTTCATTCACCAATCGAGAGGATAATAACACACCCACACCTTGACACTCTCGTTCACTTTCTGGAACTCCCGCCCAGAAGGCGATTCAGTTGCCCGGCAAATCGGTCATGCTATTGCCCTTTCTTTTGGTCCAGTCACACAAACAATCTAAATCTCTTTCATCCATCACATCTAATAATTCATTCATCTTGTATTGCATTCCTCCTCTTACATTCCACGTAGTTATTTGTAGCTCCGTTCTCCACTTCCTGCCGTCCCGGACATGGCGTGCTAGGTGGCGGTCCCCAACGCCGCATTCATTTCTACTTCTCACAGCAGCAGGGACGCACTGGTGTGCGTCGCCTCGGGGTGACGCCCTAAAATAATGCACCCTGGTGCTCGCGGCGGATGGAATTTTGCAGCCTTACACAACTGTTGATGTTATGTAAGGCTGGCAGGGGTCACTGCGCGCAAGTCTTCCATCTTCTACTTATTCTCAAGCATATGTAACTACCTATCAGAATCTTTAAAGGCGATTTATAGTATGGACGGTCAAAATATATCTTATCCAAAACATGTCTTCATTGTTATCTCCATTCTGGTAAAACACAGCGTGGCGTCAAGTTTCACCATTTAACACAGCGGTGCTTAGTCACGGAAGGTGATATACTGAGGATCAATATAGAACGCGTTATCCCTTGCAGATAGTCAAAAAGGATGAAGCGCCAAACGCTTAAGTCCTTGCATATTTCTATCGCCTCGTTCACAGTCATTAGTCTCTTTATACATGCCCTTCGGGGGTCTTCAACCTTTTACGTAATCTTCCTACAGTATCTTCGATACTGTGTTTTCAAAGGTCAACCGAGGTCTTTCTCACCATTCTTTCAACGTGTTCAAACCTGTGCACGTTTTTCTTTATTGTTACTATGACATTCGCGCTTACACCTGCCATTCTGCGAGTCTCCTCGCCCCATATATAGACAGCTAAACTGACTCCGCATACCTGGACAAAGAGATCGCATCTCTATTGCATTCATCTTTCCTTCATTCTTCATTTTATCCAAATACAAATGAACAGCCAAGCTGACATGGCGCAACCCTGTTTGACATCTGATCAATTATCATACGGCGCGACATGCCAGCCTACTCGTACACAGGCTAAGTGATCTCCATAAAGAGATTTTACAACATGCAACAAGGACCCGTTCGCAATGTACCGGGGCAATATCTCCAAACACTTCTTTCTTACAACCCTGTCAAATGG
This sequence comes from Dryadula phaetusa, assembly GCA_032432895.1. Classification (NCBI taxonomy): domain Eukaryota; kingdom Metazoa; phylum Arthropoda; class Insecta; order Lepidoptera; family Nymphalidae; genus Dryadula; species Dryadula phaetusa. The sequence goes on along the minus strand of JAOYRS010000108.1, from coordinate 189,043 downwards.
CTTTTCTAAATCCACACACTGGTTTACAGCCAAACACTTCTTTATGATCATGCGGAGAGAAGGAACTGATCCATGCACTCTCTTCCGGGTTACAATTCTTTTGGGCCTTCCATAAAAGTACTTCGGGTCAGCAGCGATAGAAACGTCTGTAAATGTCAAATGAAACAGGGAAACATCAAGGTAGCTCTGAAAAGAGCTCAGACGATCACAGTTCTGAAAAGAACTTTTTCCACTGTCCTTCGAAACAGCATAGTTCTGAAAAGAACTTTTTGTATGTAATGTACTTTTATATGTAAGTCATCTTCAAAAACAGTTTTCTCTTTTTCTATCTTCGCCAATGTTCAACATAATAAAAGGATTTACTATGAAAGCTCTGAAAAGAGCTGTTTGATGCGTTCGTTATCATCTGAAACTACCGATAAACCGGTTCCATTCATCTAGCATGTCGCGCGGCAGCTCATCGTCCCAATCAGATTTTAAAAGCCATAATTTTTGGAGTAAAATCTTAGCGATTATAATTACTAGACTTAGTAAACCTAAGGGATCGAATATTTGCGAAATATGAGATAAGATACTGCGCTTAGATGGTTTTATGTCGCTTTTAATATTCATATTATATGTAAATATATTTGTAGAATTGTCCCATTCGATACCTGAAGTCTTAACAGTGCCCTTTTCGTCAAGATTTAATTGTTTTACACTTTTAAGCATCCAGTTATTGCATTCAAAATTAAAATTCCATTTGCGTAAAGAAAAACATCCTGATTGTAAAACTTTATATAAATTTTGACATAATTTTATTAATTCGTCTTTATCGTCTGAACCAGTAATGACGTCATCGACGAAAAAATCCTCGGTAATAACTCGCTTGATATTCGAATCGTCACAATTTAATCCTAGTTCCCTTAGACATCTTACTGCGAGGAATGGCGCGGACGCGGTTCCGTACACCACTGTGTTAAGACGATATATACCTAAGGGTTCCGTCGGATGATCGCGCCATAGAATGAGTTGTAAATTGCGCTGATCTTCTGATACTAAACATTGTCGATACATTTTCTCGATATCGGCACATGCAATGTATTTATGTTGTCGCATACGTAATAAAATAGATATAAGGTCCCCTTGTATGGGAGGCCCTACGCGTTGAAGATCGTTTAGTGATATGCCAGTAGATGAAGCGGCGCTGGCATCAAACACCACCCGTAACTTAGTAGTGGTGCTATGTTTGCGAAAGACACCGTGATGTGGTAAAAAACAATAGGGTTTCGATGGTATGCCATCGATGCGCGTCATATGCCCTAGTTGTTCGTATTCGTGTATAAACTCGCTGTATAATTGTCTATACTCCGAAACACGTAGTAAGCGTTTTTCTAAAGAAAGAAATCGATTTAGAGCTTGAGGATACGTTTCACCTAAGTTATGTAGTGAGGATTTAAAGGGAATGTTAACGTAAAACCTTCCGTCACTATTGCGTGGAGTTGTGTTGACGAAATGATCTTCGCATGCCCTCTCCTCCTCTGAACGCGTCTTATATAACTTAAGCTCCTCTAGCTCCCAAAACTTACGTAATTGGTCATTAATGGCTTGCGTGAAATTACACTGGACGTGGCCCGCGCTGCGCGTAGTCGTATGCGCGGGACCCGAAATGACCCAGCCTAATCGTGTATTTTGTAGAAAGGGACCATTACGCATTTTACCTTGACCTAGTAAGTCCCAGAACTTGTCTGCGCCTATTAAAATATCTATACTTTCTCCCTGATAAAAGTATGGATCCGCTAACTGAATGTTATCTGGAAGTTTAAGTTGCGAAACCTCCCGCTTAGGTATAGCGGCTAGCGCAGACGTGATTTGCGGTAGAACTATGCATCGTAAACGTGTAGTGTAGGAATTAATGCGCGATTTTATTTCGATATCACAAGTCATTGTAGCTTGTGTTATCGTATTACCTACCCCTCGAATTTCTTGTGTGGACTGTAACATTGGATTATCTAGTAAATTGCATAAAGATTGTGTAATTAAACATAATTTGCTCCCGGAATTCAAAAGAGCGCGAGCTAAGTGATACTTATTATGTTTATCTACAACTTCTACTAACGCCGTCGATAACAAAACCCGCTGTGTGCATGTATATTGCATGCTTAATGTATCTGTGTGCGTCGAATTAGTTTGCGAATAATGAGGTGGGATAGCTGCGCGAGCGGCTGCTAGCGTCATGGAAACCGGTTCCTTATTGTCGGGTAGAGGTCTGTGCGGTATGAGCTAGCGGTCGCCTTCGCTATCTATATGTATCAATGTATTGTGCTTCTTATCACACTTCCTACAGGTTCCGAATCGAAAATCCTTCGCTATATGACCCGTACGGAAACAATTTTCGCATAACTTGTTATTGTGTATAAATTTTAACCTTTCTTGCAAGTTAAATTCAAGAAATTTGTGACATGCGTACAGTGAATGATTCGACTTGCATAGTAAACAAAATTTATTCGCGTTGTGTTGCTTGGTGTTATAGCTAGAAACGTTGCAGTGCAATTTAGAAGAAGTGTGTGGTTGTAAATATTGTTTTTTATTGTGTATGTTGTCGTTAGATCGAATATCATTGTGTGATGCCTGCAATGTTTCCAGCATATCTGCCCAGTCTTTTAAGAAATTTAATAAAACATCGAGTTTCAAGCGTGATGAGGTGTCATTAGATTTATTAAGAATTGTGTTTCGATATTGTTCCCATTCGCGTTCTGAAGTTTTATCTAATTTAGAAACAACTGTATAAATAATTAAAGTGTCCCAGCTATCGACTGGCTCACCTAGTAATTTTAATGCGCGTAAATTTCTTAAAATTGTATCGATTAATGTTCTTAATAATTCTGGTGACTCCTTATTTAACGGACGAATGGAAAATAGTGCTTTTACATGGCTGTGAATGAGCAACCTGTTATTATTGTATCTATTTAGTATCAACTCCCATGCAACTTCATAATTCTTAGCTGAAAATTCTAATGAGTCTATAACTAGTGCTGCGCTGCCCTTTAACGAGGATTTCAGATAGTGGAATTTCTGAATACTAGTTACATGTTGTGAATTATGTACTAGTGACAAATAGGTGTCTCTGAACTCCAACCAACGCTCACATGAACCGTCAAAGGTAGGAACTGATATTGTAGGCAATGTTATTGATTCACTTTGAGAACTAGTGTTAAATGACTCACCTTTACTAAGCATACATTCCGCTTGAGATAGTGTACCGTAGTAGCAATCTTCAAACCTCTCGCGTTGTTCCAATTGTTCATCTAAATCTGAATCTAAAACGGACTCTTCAATTTTAGTCTGAAGAACACAAAAACTCGGCAAAAATACTAGCGGCACCTTGCATCCTTAATTTTAAGTCAATTCTAGTTTGATTTGGTAAAATTTCGTTGCACTTAAAACTGTTAACGTAATTTGAAAATCTCGTTAACCGACCTTTGATGATTGCTCGTTTCTTTACGAGATCTTTTATTAATTTATTAGTGCTTTCATCGTCAGTTAATGTGATTCTAGGTGATTTAGGCCTTGGTGGCTGTTCAGTATTCATTTCGATAGAATTTAAAAAGGCGGAGTACTTACGTGAATAACATTGAAGTTGATTCAAAACGGGAACTGTAGTGGAAAAAAGGATTGAAAAGGATACTAATTGGCGATTTTCTGGCACTTTTCGTTGTACTGGACAGATGATTGCGTATATTCCTCGATTTTTGTGTATAATTTTGCGTGATTTTAGCGTTTTTCGAATAATTTGGCTCGGAGGAACAGTTATGTCGTAGCAGACACAAAATGGCTGGTAATCGAAGTGCTCGTTCAAATAATGTTCGTTTTTCAATGGTCGCTGCGTGGTGTCCTGTGATGAAACGGCCAATCACAGCGGCCCGCGGTTGCGTTCCGTTACTCCTCTACAACATCTAATAATTCATTCATCTTGTATTGCATTCCTCCTCTTACATTCCACGTAGCTATAAGTAGCTCCATTCTCCACTTCCTGCCACCCCGGACATGGCGTGATAGGTGGGGTGTCCCCAACGTCGCATTCGTCGCTACTTCTCACAGCAGCGGGGACGCACTGGTGTGCGTCGCCTCGGGGTGACGCCCTAAAATAATGCACCCTGGTGCTCGCGGCGGATGGAATTTTGCAGCCTTACACAACTGTTGATGTTATGTAAGGCTGGCAGGGGTCACTGCGCGCAAGTCTTCCATCTTCTACTTATTCTCAAGCATATGTAACTCAGATCAGAATCTTTAAAAGCGATTTTTTCATAGTTTGGACGGTCAAAATATATCTTATCCAAAACATGTCTTCATTGTTATACTTAAAATATAGTTCAAATATTGTAATGAAGAACGCAAGTCACATTGGGTTAGATTCCCACTCGAGGGATGATTTTTAAATTATTTTCTCCATTTTGGTAAAATACAGCGCGGCGTCAAGTTTTACCACTTAACACGGCGATGCCTAGTCACGGAAGTTGATATATTGAGTATCGCAATATATAACGCTTTATCCCTTGCAGGATAGTCAAAAAGGATGAAGCGCCAAACGCTTAAGTCCTTGCATATTTCTTTCACCTCGTTCACAGCCATTAGTCTCTTTATGTCACATGCCCTTCGGAGGTCTTCATGCTTTTACGTAATCTTCCTCCAGTATCTTCGATACTGTGTTTTCGAAGGTCAACCGAGTTCTCCCGACCTCTTGCACCACTCAATTTTGTTTCATAAATCTTTCTCACCATTCTTTCAACGTGCTCAAACTTGAGCACGTTTTTCTTCATTCTTACATTCGCACTTGCACCTGCCATTCTGCGTGTCTCCTCGCCCTATATATAGACAGCTAAACTGACTCCAAATACTTGGACAAAGAGATCGCATCTCTACTGCATTCATCTTTCCTTCATTCTTCATTCTATCTAAATACAAATGAACAGCCAAGCTTACATGGCGCAACCTCTGATCGAATATCACACTGAGGCGACATGCCAGCCTACTCGTACACAGGCCAAGTGACCTCGATAAAGAGATTTTACAGCCCGCAACAAGGGCCCGTTGACAATGTACCGGGGCAATGTCTCCAAACTTCTTTCTTACAACCCTGTCAAATGCCTTTTCTAAATCCACAAAAGGTCAGAAAATTTTCTGGTTTACAGCCAAAAACTTCATCATCATCATGCGGAGAGAAAAACCTGTTGCATACACACTCTTCCAGTTCTAAATCCTCCTTGGGCCTCTCATAAATCTTTAGATCAGCGACAGTAACGTCTGTAAATGTCAAATGAAACAAGGAAACGTTAAGGTAGCTCTGAAAAGAGCCCAGACGATCACAGTTCTGAGAAGAACTTTTTCCACTGTCCTTCGAAACGGCATAGTTCTGAAAAGAACTTTTTATATTAAGTGGTCTTTTATATGTGGTCATCTTCAAAAATTTCGCACTTTTTTATCTTCGGCCATGTTTCACACATAATAACAGGTTTTAACCATGAAAGCCTGAAAAGAGCGGTTTGAATCATCTTTATCTATGAAACACAATAAACTCTGATAGGAGCTATTGATGCGGTTCTTATCTATGAAACCGAAGTAAGCGCTGAAAGTGCTGTTTGATACGTTTTCTTTATCTGTAAAACACACTGTAAAGCTCTGAAAAGAAGCTGTTTGATAGCTTATTTAAATATTCTATTGATACGCAGTAAGCTCTGATACGAGCTATTTGATACGGTTTTTTTTACATTATAACAACAGCAATGCTCTGAAAAAGAGCTAATTCCCGTAATTGCTAGACTAAACATCCACAAAGCTGTGTATCAAAGGGGTTAAATATTTTGAAGATAAACTCCGCACCACTAGGGTGAGAAGTAAAAAATAATGGTTATTTTTGTTTATTAGATAATTTAAACACGACATTTGGAAATGTAACCATCATGATAGTAATTTTGTTCGCGTGTTTATTTCGATGATCCCATCAGCAGAGTTTCGCGTCTATGTCTCCAACTGGAGTATGATGGTATTTCCTGTTATTCTTTCTGCTGCCCTTGTCCGGTAAACTTGGTCCTGTGCAACTACTAACGAAACTGCATTCACTGTACTCAGCGACAAACGCTGCGGGCCATTAACAGCATAGCATGGTCGACAAAGCGTGCACTAAGCATTAGCATTAAGTTACATATCACCAGTTTTTTCTTGAAATATACACTAACAGACTGATACATTAGTTTATATTTAGAACCACAGACATTTTGGTGTAAAATAATCACAATTCGCCTTTCTGGAAAAACCGAATTTTGTTATAAAGAAGTGTATTTGCTAGATGCTTGTTAATTATTCACGAACTACACTATTGACACCGAACTAGGAAACTGTTAATCCTTGTTGCTCCCATATACTTTGCAAGGTTATTTTAAATTTTTATTTTTTTAAATATTTCAGGCTTTCTACAATTTTAGTCAAATCTGTTTTAACATATATTGTAACACTTATTATTGTGCTCTTAGTTACACAATCATGTGTAATCCATAAAACAATGAAACAAAACCTTTAAGAGTGTCGAAGGGCTGAAAGTGAGCAAGCACAACATGTCGACCAAGATGCATCTGTAATGGAGTGAAGACTGTGCATTTTAAACTCTATATAATCATTAATATATTCAAACATAATACCAATATTGACTATTTTTAAAGTATTATTCTATATATATTTAGGATTAGAAATCATTTTTGAATAGAAATTTGAACGCAGTGAGATTCAAACCAGCACCTCTAGGATACCGTCCAAGCCCTCTGATCGTTAGGCTTAAAATATTTAAAAATAGTAAAATTAAAACAAAATAGCAATTTCTCTGGTTAAACGATTATTTCTTAATAATCTTTAAGTAGTAGAAATTTGTAAAATCTCTCTACAGAGATGCTGACAACATAAATAAATTACAATAAACACATAACAATTAAAACGCAGCAGGCAGTAGAACGCAACGTATTCAAGAGGCGCGGGTTCGAATCCCGCTTCGTTCAAATTTTTGTATGTTTTTCAAAAATATAATACCAATAATTTTATCTTAGTTCAATAGATAAAACGCATTCACAATAGTTTTATTTATAACGTAATTACAAAACCCAAAATACGTATTTTCTATCTACACTCGTAGATAGAAAATACGTATTTTGTGTATTATAATTGCGATTTCAATGTAAACCTATGTACTTATTTAAAGTAAAAACAATATTTTTCGCTATAAATTTCCAATTTACAGCGAAAAATATTGTTTTTACTTTAAATAAATACATAGATACAACTAAAAGCCCAGTTAACATTACCAGTCAAAAATAAAATATAAGTGCTCATGCAATGTTCGTTCATTTTTAATCAGTAACATGATAAAGGTTTAAAAATGTTTAGAAATCGTGTCCTGGAAAGTGACACAAATAGTAAAAGGTGGTAGTGGTAGTTGATGTCATTATATAAGATATAAAAATTAGATCAATAATAACCTTGGTAATAGCAATGAAGAAGATGACGATGATAATAATATTTATTATTCCTAAACGAGTTGTTCGAGTCACAGTTAATAACTTAACACGAGAGACGTTCAAGTGATTGCTGGACAGTCGACACACGATACATCGACAGAGTCAGCTATAAGAGTAATTCATACCAGAGATCATGACACACCTAAATAGATTTACATATAGACATTAATGCTTACTTTTTGCTGACATGTGGAGAGTGGATAATAATTCTTAAAAAAATCTTACGTAATACTTGAACGACCCCTGAAAGACGTTAATAATTAAAACAATGAAATAAATGACATTATTTTAAATATACCGAAAACTTAAGGTTTTAGAAAAACTAAATATTTTGAGTAACTAGACATTCTAATAATAAATAATAAACGTGTTGTTTTGTGTCGCAACGAATCCTCGCATCCTTGCATTGAAACACTCTGGATATCATCAGAGCAGTCTTCTCGAGCACATCTGTTACATGATCCACACTGAATACAGTTCGCAGTGGGTGTAATATTCACCTTAAACAGTACGGTATTTCATCTGCTGCTTTTGAACATTACATTAGCTTACGTTAAATTATAACTAAAAAAGAAAAAGCCATTTTTGTGATTAAATAACTAAAATCTTTTTGTTAGTGAGAATTTTTGTTGATCATTTAATAAGATTCATGGGGAGTAAAACTCATAATTTAAAAAAATCGCCATTTGTCTCGAGTGAAACAGTGAACAGCTCTTGAAAGAACTTACAAGATACATTATAGTTTCATGAAACAGTTTTATGTTTCAGAAATGTCTTCAGAACTATCTTCTTTATGTTTTGTTATGTATTTTTTGTGGTGTGCAATTATAAAGCAGTATCTTTAGCGTAGACAGTCGACAATAGTGAAACGATGATTAACTCTGAAAAGAAATTTCATAACCTACATTGTAACGTGAAAGAACAAGTAGCTCTGATACGAGCTTTGTGAGACGTGATTTACCAAATAAAACAAGAAATTGGCTCTTGAAAGAGCAATTTCTGTTGTGGGTCCTGTGGTCACATATATTGGAGGAGAGCAGCTTCTTTCAGTTTGAACTAAAATTCGAGTATCAACTACATTTTTAATTATGTTCATATTCGTCAGTATTTTTGCATAATTAATACCTTTGCTGCATGTTTCCGTCATTGGTCAATACTCTGTTCCTGATGTGTTTTACCTGCGCTCTCTACACCGTCTCTATTGTGTAAACTTACGCAGATTCTCTATAATCAGTCTTGATAAATCACACAGTGCCTCTCCGCCCTCTTGACATCTTTATCTATTACTACCAATGGGGCAATGGTTGGAGTTTCGAATGCAACTGAAGGGCAAATCAGTATTTCGGTCACACGAATTATACATTACACTCCTATGCATGCACCATTTTCTAATGTTGTTTCTGTCTGCTTCTCGCGATTCAGATCACACATCACTGTTCTATTGCATGTGCTGGTTATTAATTTTGGATTAGCGATGTTTTGTCCTTTAGGGCAGAAATTTCGGTGTGAATTCCAGAAGTCTTATAAATACGTATTATAGTCCAGTAGTAGTATAGAAGCTGAAAGTAGACAGGGTACTAATAATTTTCTTTTCTTTTAGTATGTGTAGTATAGTATGCTGCTGACCTTACCGGAATTGACTGTGTGGAGACCTCGAGAGGAAACCAATTTCAACTTAGAACACAGTGTCCGGCTTGTGTACATCGTTTGTAGTGCGGCACTTGCCTGTCCGGATCAGGAGTATACTAAGGACGAAAGCCGTTTTGCGGTAGACGTAATCTATGGGGTTTGAAGGACAGTTTACTGTCTAGAAGTATTCCTACGTATTTGGCGGATTTAGCCCTTGGAGTTGATTTACCGTGCAGTTCGGGTAATAGTGGGTCGTTCCGTTTCTTGTATAATGTAATATGTAGTACAACTATACATTGCGTGAACAGGTGTGTTCTTTAAGCAGAAGTTCCATTTCCTTTAAGTGTTTAAATCGTCGGAGGCCCTTATATTCATTAGATATTGTGAAAATTTCAGTCTTTATCTATTTAGATGTGCTGATAACAAATAACTGATATACATCAATACAGTACAGTAAATCTTAGCTTATGTAGAAATTAACGTAACAACTTAGTAAAAAAAAAGAGCAATTCTAAAAAAGTATAAATAAAGTTTCTTATTTTATTTACGTTAATATTTTATTAACGTAAATATAATAAGATATTTTTTATTCTAAATAGGTACTTATTATAATTCTACCGTTCTATTAATACTTGAAGGAAAATATTTACTGTTATGTTTATGCGAACAAAGTATGAAAATACATAAAGATATTGTGTGACACATACTAACACGCGCTTGACACACACATGGGTTGAGGAACACACACATCGTCAACACAACGCGTAATGTTCTGCAAGTTAGTAGTACTAGCAGTGTGTACCGTCATATCATTAGTTCAGCAGTGTTCTGTGAATATCTAAAATAAGGGCACTTTCTCGAGTTTCGGACATTTTAATGAAATGGTGATGGAAAGACATGAACAGTACACAGTACGTAACAGACTAAAGTACCATCACTTCCATCTGGTTACGTGGCGTTCTACTACTGTGCGGTTTGCAGTATCTTCCACGCACAATTGTGAAACGGTCCACCTGCGGCAATGTTTCCAGGTCGATACGACATAAATACCTTCAAACAGCGCGCTTATCCCACCTTTAAGGCCGGCAATGCACCTGTAGCTCCTCTGGTGCTACACGGGGCCGTGGGTGACGTTGATCACTCATCGTCTGGTGAGACGCACGCTCGTTTGCCTTGCCTATAATGTAAAACAAAGAAAAAACAGTGGCGGATAAAAAACGTATCTACACATAAATTTCATCTATTCACAGTGACACTTATGAGAGTAAACTGGTTCCTTTTTTATATTTTTACATATATGCGTATATTTTAATATTCGAAACTACATTTGTAAAAATTCTAAGTTTCGAACACTTTACATTAGTCCGTGGTCACAGGTAGGCTACCTCGAAACTTTCAAATACTAAAATATACGCCATTATTCTGTTCGAAATACTTTCATTTAAAAGGTGTAAGAATCGCAAAAAGTAAAGATCTTATAATGTACTAACGGCGCGCTCACAGCTTCGCCCGCGCTAATTCACATCTATAGCTATATTTACTATTTTTAAAGTGTTATTCCATACTTAGGATTAGTGAACATTTTTGGAAAAAAAACGAATAAAAATTTAGTCGCAGCGGGATTCGAACCCTCGCTGTTATAGTCTTAGATAATTTAATAGTTATAATAATTCTTATATAAACTTGCTTAAAAATAGATAGTCGTAGTAACAACAGTAATTAGCAAGTTTACAAGAGAAATAACAACAATGAGGAAAAAACAGTGCAGACCTAGTATAGTGTAAAACTATGTATGTGTATGTGTATTGTCTGTGCTTAGAACCACTTTTTAGTTAAAGTATAGTGTACAACTAAAATATTTAGGGTTTTTAAGAGAAGAAAATGATTAGCTGATAGCTAATCACATTCATACTGTTTTTGTAATATATTCTGCCGACTAATGATGAGTTTTGTGTAAATAAACTTCGTAACAACTTATATACGACTATAATTATGGTGAATAGCATTATTAAAGACGTCAGTTATATATATATATATATATATATATATATATATATATATATATATATATATATATATATATATATATATATATATATATATATATATATCCTAACATATAATTTAACAGTAATTCTTAATATATCTTGTGGAACAATAGGATATGTTCCACAACATATATTAAGAATTACTGTTAAATTATTAAAAAGTAAAAGAAAGTTGTTAAGTATGTGTCTGATAGCAACACCTTTATGTCATATAATTAATAGTTGCATTACATCTGGTATTTTTCCTACTTCGCTTCACCTGACATGCCTAAGTGCAAACCTATTGCTTTAATTTTAATATATTCTCGAAAATTATTGAAAAAATTTTGTATAAATCAATATACGGATTTTTAATAAAATAATAAGTTATATATGACGAACAAAAAAGGTTCATGAAAAATGGTCATATAAATATGTGATTTAGATCTGGATAAGTACTGGATAGATAACGTTGAAAAAGACAATTTTAACTATATGTCTAAAAGCACCAGTAAACGTCAATCTACGGAATTCGTGGAAGCACATCATCTGAATTAAATTAATCTTACGGTCGGCAAACAATGCACAGAAAACTAGAGTAAATATTAGAACAAGACGGAAAATAAATACCTTTCAGATGTAAAGAAATAAAACTTGGGGTTCCGTAGGACGCGTTCTTTTCCGTTGTATTTACTTTTGAGTAGATCTTCCACAACACGTACTTCATCAGGTATTGTTGCTGGCTGACAGATATGCAATGTTTTTAAATGAGTGACAATACAAGTATGAAAATGATTATAAATGGTTGCTATTTCAGTGATGATTTATTGGTTAGGAAATAATAATGTAATTACACTAAGTTTCTTGGTATTTTGATACACGTCAGTTAACATGGAAACTCACGCCTTAAACGTTGGTAAATACCAAACATACAGCTTATGCATTACATCTATAACTAAAAAAGTATTAACAAACACTTGTAGTTGCGATCATGGCTTAGTAGATACAGTTTTACGATTCCCCCCCCCCCCCCCGGATCATATTTTGGGGCGAATGCTGTGAAAGACAGAATATTTTTATGGAACAAAAACGATGTTTAAGATCAATATTTAAAATAAGGCCTCAGATAGTTGTGTATCAGTTTTTAAGAAACACAGACTTTCGAAGTTTCCTTGTCTATACATATTAGAAGTAGCTATATTTGGTAAAACAAACAATCATCTAAATAAACAAATACGAAAACTTATTATGTACAAGAAATTGCAAAACATTAGTATGAAGAAGGAATGTAGTAAGCATGACCCCTGGTATATACAACAAAAAACCCAAATTATTACGTAACAGAAATTCCTACTGGATAAGTTTTAGCTGTAAGTTATTATAATAATGTTATAAATTCAAGTAAGTTAATGTTTGCATGTTTAAAGGCAGAATGTACATACATGGGATACATAACATTGTTAAAATTTAAATCTGCAAAATGCTTGTTACATACAACTACATTCGAAGCAAATAAATATATTATTATTAACGCGGGCAGGTGGAAAAACGAAATAGCTATCGCGAGGAAAGCCCTGAGCGTACGCTAGTGTAGAGTGAAGCAAGCAGAGACAACACTCCGGTACATATTCCTCGAGCAAGTTGCAGACGTGGCGACTGCAACTCGGCTCGAACACCATACCATCGCGTATTTGCGGATGAAAACGCGCGTATATAAACAAAAACAATAACCCACTTCATAAACACTTTCTTAAAATTTTAAACTATAGTCTTTTATTACGTAAAAAAAACTATTACTTAACTATATAAAAAAATTCTCAATATATAATTATAAACATTTGTTTTTAATATTAACTGATTAGAATTGAATAATTCTTTTTGTGTTTATTAGTTCACTTATTGTCGAAGGCTCTAGGCTATACAAAATCGCTCTACGACTAACGAGAGTGAAATAGTAATAATAGATGTAAAAAGAGCCAAACATGTATATTTTTAAAGCTTACCTCGCGTGCGCCGAGTAAACGGTGAAGTTACGCAAAAATTATGTATGACAAAATTGTTCCCCTCTGAAAGTTCCAAGAAAAGTCCGCGACGCGTATGGCTAGCTTTTACGGTTGACTCACTATAACAGTTTTAATGTATATATTTTTAGTTCTAATATAATATATTATTTGCGAATGTGTTTTTGTAAACCAAATATATATATAAAATCTATTTATCACGGGCAATTAGTTTTGAATAAAATTGCATTTGACAGTATGCAAGGATTTATTATTGTTTTAAAATAATAACGGTGTTGTGGGATGGCGGGGTGTGTAAAGCGAGGAGGCGGTGAGGCGGGGGGACGCTGGCTGACAGTGTCGATAGTCTTCTTACTAATATAAGATACTAAAAGCAAGTTTCTGAGAAACTCCAAATTTTCTAAGCAAAATTTTCGGGAGAAAATTTTTTGGATAATATAATAATTCTAAACAGCCCATAATAGCCTATAGTACGTATCATTACATCAGCTATCTGCCAAAGAAAGTACATTTAAAATCGGTCCAGCCGTTCATCAGCGGGAACAACCAATGAGATTTACGTATTTAACCCAATTGTTGGCTTCGGAATGAATACAAAATGGCCGACAAATATGTTAGTATTATGTAGTAACAAAATTGTAAGATATTTATTTATTGTTAAAAACTTTGTATCTATATTTTAAATATTTATTTTATATGTAGATATTAAATGTAACTTACCCTTTATATTTAAACTTACGTAATGTTTTTATTATATCTAAATATATAATATCTATATCTAAATTTATTTTAAACTTCTCTTAACTATTAAATAGTATTCATTAAAAAATATATAATGAAATAATACAAAATATGTAAAGAACAAAACAAATTGTCTAAAAATATATTAAAGTGTACGTAAGAATGTATTATTTTAATAAAGGAAAACCATAAATGTAAAAGTAAACAAAATGGCGGACAAAAGTACTAAAAAATAAATTCACATTTCACAAAAAACAAATTTATAATATAAAAAAAAATGTAATTCTCACTACTAATGTATTAAATATGTTTTATTAACAGAAGCTACATTTAAAGATAATAAAGAACAATCAAATAACGACATGATTTGTAATGTAAATATGAATTAAAATATTATTAGCACTCACACATCTCCACTCCCGACACAAAACACACTTTAAACACTACGAGCAACTCACTACGGCAGTGACAAGACACTCCTTTATTATTATGAACTAGTTCACAATCCTCAACATCTCTCAAGCTCGCAACACAAGCGCTCTGGAGCGCTGTTCCGCGCCGAATGAAAGGAAACGCGCGAGTTGTGAAGCTCGACGTCTTAGTTCTCGACACCTCACGCGCTATTGTTGTTACTACATTCATGCAATAACAGTCTCTATTATTTGTATATATCGGTTATTATTGCTTGCACGTTCGTGGTCATAATTCATTTACATTATTAAGTCTTTTTTATTTGCTACAATTTGTATTACTTTTGAGATGCGAAAGATTTTCTTTGTAAATGCAATTAAGAATGTTATTGTATAATATTTAAAGTAAGTATGTAATAAGTAATTAGTAAGAGTGAAGTTAGATTCGGTTTCTGCTTTATAGTTAAAGAACATGTAACGCTCTGACTTACATTGATTAGCGTACAATTGATTACCAAAAGACGTCAAACACCGAATGTGTTTTGATTGTTAAGACTGTGACGTGAGGTTTATTTAAATTAATATTATTTTTGACTTTTCAACACTTCACTAGCATTGTATTTTATAATCTCAAATAAAAGATATATAATGTAGATTTGTTCGTTATTGTTTTCTAACAATAGATGGCGCTAGGCACAAAAAATAGTTTTAATTCTTCTAATATTATTTAAATAAAATAATAATATTGATATCTATTGATTCCTTATAAAAACAATATCTACGATTGTTATACATAATATATTTAAGGACTAATTCTTATTGTGACTCTGAAAATTAATGATAATTACATACATATAATACTTATTTTTTTCTTCTCGAATTCTATACTCACTTAACTTAACAGAGCGCCAGTACTTAACACCGCGCATTGTCTTACACTTTACAAATATATCTTTGTATTTGTATAAGACTCCGAACAAATTAAGATGTCACCATTTTAAAGAAATATGAACTCATATTACACACTGAAAGCGGATAGATTATAATATTCCTCAGCACTCACTTTATTCACACATCTACACTAGAAGTGGACGGAGCTGTCACAATATGTGCGAGAAATGGCGTTTATAAATATATCAATAGATCAATCTTAATAGATGTTTTAAATTGATCCAAGAACATTCATCTTTAGTACTTACTTGTGTATAAATGTTAATTATACAAAATTGTAATATTGTTATTTCAAAATTAAAACTACTTTTTGTAAAGAAAACATTTTTTATTTTGCAATTCTCTTTACACTTCCTATTATTTTATTAACATTATTATTATTTACATAGAATACATGCAACATGGTATATTTGTTTAAATAGTTACTTTACTTTAGCGAAACTTTTAACAATAAGACATATCTATGTGCCATATTTACATTTACAATACACGTGTAAAACTGTTATTGGGGGCATTTAATAATTTAAAAGACCCTAAAACATGAATTTTTGATTTTTTTATCTGTTTGTATGTACGTGTGTTGCGTTTTTGCGTGCTAATGTCGGTCACGCTGAACAGAATTAAATGCAGTTTTCGTCATTGTATTTTGTACAACATTAAACTTGACCTTGCCATTTCATTTCAATATTTTTACCAGCACGTTAATAGTTTCACTTGTATAAATATGAATATACCTACCTAACGTAATCTTTAAAGGCGACTTTTTCATACTTTGGACGCTCAAATTAGCTCAAAACCTTCAACAACTATCAAGGGCGATCCTTTACAGTAAATACGAAGACGATGAACATATCTTATCCACAACATGCTTTCATTGTTATTCTTAAAATATAATTCATATATTAGTATATAATGATGAAGAACGCGAGTCATATTTATTATGTTAGATTACCACTCGAGGGATGCTTGTATTTAAATTATTTCCTCCAGTCTGGTACACAGCTGACGCAGCGCGGCGTTGAGTTGCACCACTGAACACGCGATGTCTCGTTACGGAAGGTGTTACATTGAGTATGGTGACATTATGTTCAATGCGACTACGTTACTGTGCGCAATAATGAATCTTTATGTAGCGAAATGATGAGTTTGATCATTTTAAAGTTTATTTTCTTCTTTCAAGCGCATTAAAAAAAGATTTATTTAACAATTGTATTACAACTTTGATTGTTTTTGCGAATCGTTCTCCTCACTTCTGCTTATGTAACATATTAACAGCGCACGACAATAACCACCATCTTGGGCCGTCCGCCATCTTTCTCAGCCCTCATTCTCCCACAGCCGAGTGTAAGTGTCACTGGACGTACAACCGGTGAGGTAGTCTGCTCTTCATGTCCAGTCCCAGCTCTTCCTTCCCAGTTCTGACAACGAAGTTACATGTTTCATTATTTTAATGTAGTACAATTTATACGTGAGTCAGTAAAGTGAACCACATGTTAAAGGGAAGAGAGGGTGTCGGTTACATCAATTGATACCAGCTGCAAGGAGACGGGAGAGGGATCAAAAAATCATGAAATTCGTGAGACGTAATGTATGGATGTCCTCTTGGTTATCGTCACACATTTCTATTACCATATATAGGTGTCCTGTCTGTTTCTATAATATTTCTATTAGAATATTCGTCAGTTTTATGCCGTAGATACGGGTCCCGCCCATTTGCGTGGTCCGCCATATTGGAATCAGTGTGACATAATTAGGAGGCAGGTACGCGCGGCTGGTAACTATACACTTATTAAAATTCAAACTCCTAATTTATTTTTATCTTATTTTTCCAAAAAATGTAATAACTTATTTACAAACTTTATTTATGATATAATTCTCCATATTATTGACCTTTGTACAGTGACTGTACACTACACTTTTATTTATCCATTATATTTACTATAATACAAGCATCTCAATCATCAATAAGTAAGTAAAAATCTCAAACATCAATAAGTAAGTAAATAAGGGGCACGTGAAGTTAGGAATATTTACAATGTAGACACATTGCATTTGCAGCGGTTTATACTTCTGATATGAATGTATGAGGAATATAATAAATGACTTAATAAAATGAATACTTTAGTATAAAGTGATGTACTCGTTGCTATGGTAGCCATAATATGGTAACCATAATAAACTCAAAAAAAAATATTTCAACCAAAAACAAATTCTAAGTCGCATATAGAAATGTAACAAAGTAAACTACGACATCAACACGTACCTAGTGGCCTGCCCGGTCCCGCCTTGACTAGCTTCATTGAAGTAGTCTTACAATGTAATGTTTCAATATTGCTCGCGAGTAATGTAAAGTACTGGAATACAAGTACTGCTGAACAACAACTGTAAGAGTAGCTCCGATGCAGCTCCATCTGGCAATAGAAGATGAAGCGGAGCTGGCAGCTCTCAAGCAGAGTGCTGCGACGCAAGTGTGAATATTACTAAATAAATCGTTTGACGTTCACCAACTGAAGCATGTAACAGATTGTTTTAGATGACATTATTCGAGTTCGACTTTAAATGTTTATAATGAATACTCGCATTTGTCTTCATTGTGCTCGCGTCCTTATATCGTAGTCATTCATGTCTACCCTCGGTTTGTTTAATAACTCAGTATTTTTGTATTACGCCGATATTGTTACTACCCACTTGCAACGCAAACGAGATGTGGAACCAACAGCAAGTAGTTTCTACCTATATACCAATGTACGTGTGGTAAAAATGGAAATTTTAAAATTTATATTCATGAGTACTTTTCCCGAATATTGGGTTTTGTTGTTATCATCTTACATGCACAGTTTCTTTGAAATCTAAGTAGTTTTATTTAATTTAATAACAGAGATGGTATTTCTGACCATATACGACTACTTTGCTGTGCGGAGTAAAGCATGAGATGAAAATATTTTCAAAATCGTATAAAAATCTCAACGCAGCAGGATTCGAACCCGCGCCTCTTGGAAACCGTCCAAGCGCTTTGACTGTTAAGCCATACTTTCTACTATCAGCTTTATCGAAACATTACATTCTCCCATTTAATTACTTTCTAAAATTGCTGTTCAAATAACCAGGATATATTTTCATTTAAAATGTAAAATGATAATTATTAGTACGCATAATAAAAACGTTGGTCCGCCATCTTGGACGACGCGCCATGTTGCTGATAACGCTACTTGACTCTGATTGTCAGTCCGTCACGACAAACAATCTGATTGACTTGAGCTGGCGCTCAAAGTGGCTAGTAGATGAGGACTCACGACGCGGGGGGAGAAGTATCCGTGATAATGTAACGATGACTGTCAAGTACAAGCAAAGTTTTTATCAACACACCGTGCGGGCGAAGCCGCGAGCGAAATCGAGTATAATAAAAAAATCTGAATAAAAAAATAAAATATATAACAAACATTAAATAGGATATAGAAGAATGCGGCTATATACCTGTGCCGTATATGCACATGGGTTTTAAAGTAAGCAGTTTGTAAAGTTCACATATTCTTTGACTAAAATGTTTCACATCTATGTATCTCATATTCTTTGGCATATATCATGTATAAAAGTCGAAACATTGCATATGTAAAACAGTGCGTCACAGTCTGTATAATTATACCGTCTCGTTAATAAATCGTGAACCAGTTAGTGACTTTCATTATCCTCAACTCAAGCCCTGCATTAATTGGTGACCCCGACAGCGCGGTGCGCTTGCACTCCAGCATGCGCACCGCCGCACCGCCGTTATGTGGAAATTTATTTAAAAAGAAAATATCATGAAAAAGAAAATAAAATAATATACTCGAAAAATGGACATATACAGTGTGTCCCAATAGGGATGATAGGATTTTGATAGCTCACAGCCGCCATCTTGGTTGTTTAACATTTGGCATTTGTGTAGTTTTGTGTTCAATAATGTTTGCCATTTAATCATGAACAGGTTCAAGTTACCTCAACGTTTGGAAATTGTCCAAATTTTCTATCAAAATTCGAGACGTATTGTCTCTACTCAAAGGGCATTTCGTGCTAAATATGGTCGTCATGGTGCACCGTCTGAGCTCGCTATACGTCGCATAATCCAAAAACTGGAAAGTAAATATTCTTTGCACGATAGTAGACCACCAACACGACAACGGACAGGCCGTAGTGAAGAAAATATTGCCGCCGTCGTCGAAGAAAATCAAAATGTTTCCGTTCCACGACGTGCACAAGAATTGGGCTTATCCAGAATGACAACCTGGCGAATTTTTCGTATGGATCTTGGCCTACATCCATACAAGATTGTGTTGGCACAAGAACTCAAACCATCAGACCATCGATTACATCGTGAATTTGCTGATTGGGCGCTTGAAATGATGGAAACGGACACGGAATTCCATAGGAAAATCATCTTTTCAGATGAGGCTCACTTTTGGCTCAATGGTTATGTGAACAAACAGAATTGTCGTTACTGGAGTGAGTCAAATCCAAGAGTGGTTCATGAAACACCATTACACCCTGAAAAATTGACTGTTTGGTGCGGATTATGGTACGGTGGAATCATTGGCCGGTACTTTTTCAAAAACGACGAAGGCCGTACTGTTACTGTCAATGGCGACCGTTATCGTGACATGTTGAACGATTTTTTTTTCCTGAAGTGTATGAAATCAATTGAAATCAAAACATATCACTCTTATTGGGAAACCCCATACTCGGCTTAAAGTAAAATCAAATACTAATCAATTAGTCTTTTTTTTAATTTATTAGTGTTCATTTAATTTACTCTGATTTTTATAATAAATGTAAACAAATATAATAAAAAACTTATCATATTTTAAACTACATTAAGAATTACTAATTTTAGTCCACAACAATATTTTTTATTATGACAGTACATAGATTAATTTATGTTTTAAAAATTACATAATTTTTATGTTTTGTTTATCTTTATTTCTTTAATCAATATACATAATTGATCTGTTCCATGGGATCCCTTTAACTATAGCTTTATGGGAGGCTTATATGGAGGATATTGGTAAGAATAAGTAGGGTGACTTAAATTACAAGTAATTTAATAAAAAAATACCTATGATTTTTTTTGCTTTTGATTGCGTTTTGATAGATTTTGATTAGTAGTAGTCTATTCTTCGTCAATTTTGAGCCCAATTCGAATTAGCTTTTCCACTTTTGAAAATAAATCTGTAATTAAAAAAAAATATTTTACCACTCAGTGATGCTTTGTATAATTGCAATACAAATCATAAGGATATATTTTTAATTAAAATGTAAAATAATAATTATTAGTATGCACATAATTATTAATTTACATTTTAGCCGCTTCGCCCGCACTATATTGATATTGTTGATAAAAACTTTGCTTGTACTTGACAGTTATCGTTACATTATCAGGGAAACTTCTCTCCCCAGCGCCGTGTGTCCTCATCTGTTAGCCACTTTATGGCGCTCAAGTCAATCATATCGTTATAATTTTTTAACTAATCGGCCAAATTACTTGGTGTAAAAGAGAGTAGATCTTGAGTTTAGCGAGTTCAAACAAACAAACAAACAAACAAACATACTCTTCTGCTTTATAATATTAGTATAGACTTTTACTTCTAAATTAATACATTATTTGCGAAGTTATTTTAAGAAACTAAATATTATTCCTTATCCAAATATATAAATTATTTATCACAGGCACTTGTTTTTGAATAATGCCTTTGACAGTATTTTGTTCAAACGTGCAAGGAATGATGATGCGAGCGAAATAGAGTATAATAATAAAATCCGAATAAAAAAAAATTAACAAACATTAAATAGAATATAGAAGAATGCGGCTGTATACCTACACTACAGATGTCCACGCCCCCCTCTCCCCTCACCCCCGCAGTCGCCCCCAGCGCTGCGCGGGAACACATGCGCCGCGATATTTTACTATTACATTAATTATTTTCGTTATATGTTTTGAACGTAATGTCCGATTTTCATAATTTAAAGTATTTCACAGGTATTGAAATGATCATTATTTAAATATTGTTTAATGTGGTAAGGATTAATACAGAGATATGAATAATGTGATTTGATTCCTGTAGCCTTGTTTTCGCCTTTTAAAATGTACAAAAGTACTAATAGTGTCATATCTACACACACACACACACACACAGAAGAACTGTGTATTGTTCTATCATCACTAGTTCTCGCAGCGCACGTGCTGATAGATTTATATAGCTACTTTTGTCACACCTTACATACATTATTGCATTGCATTTTTATTAGAGATACCCTTGTTTGTGAAAATGTCATATAACCTACGTCACTCAGGGAACATGGTGCTTTCTAATGGTAAAGAGTTCTTGAACCCGCTCCAGTAGGTCTTGCGTGAAAACTAGCTCTCTCTCGCGTACTCCCACTATTATAATATCATGCTGTCCAATAACATGCTGTCCAATGACCAATAACATGGCGGCATATGGCGCGCCGGCTCGTTCTTTTAGTTCTTTACAATATAATGTTTTCTAATTATATTTTCACCTTCAATTGCAGTATTCTCTTGTTCACTAACACTATATTTGTACTTAAACCAAATGCCTTCTAGTGATCAGTAGAGGAATACTTTAGATTCATACTATCTTAATGTTCATTTATATTTGTTACTACATGCGAAAGATGTAATCTTCTATGAAAATTGAAAAAAAAATAAAAAAATATTTTTCAAACAAATCGCACTAAAAGACGAGAATAGATATAGACAGAGAATAGATACAAACATTTACTTTTATTAATTTTGAAGAGTTCTTAACTAAAAGGATCTTAAAGTTACTGGCATCTACGAATAGCCATCTTGTAACCAGAAATCAGGAACTTAACTTGGACCAGTTGAAGCATTTGTCTGATAATGTAAGTGAGTGGCGACAAGCGCAAGTGACTGTCGACGCGCGTAGCTCTGTTAAGTGCGGAGATGGCTTCCAAGAGGCGCCGTCTCGGAGCGTGATATGTTATGTTCACTTGAAAATGTGCTTTGTTGAATTGAAATAAGCATTGAAAGTATCTGTGAATACAAACATGACCACGTGTTTGTATTGGTTTCTCTTCATCCTCTGCAATTACTTTTATTTCAAATCTAAAATAGTTATTATTGGTGTGCATACACAAACGTTGGTCCGCCATCTTGCACGACGCGCCATGTTGCTGATAACGCTACTTGATTCATGATCGTCAGTCCGTTACGGTCCAACACTTTATAAATTATTAAACCTCGTGCTGCTGCGCTACGGCCAGTAACGTGGTGACCCACTTTCTGCACATTGTTGTCTTTTGCAACTCAACTTAATAGTTATTATATCCAATCGGCCGTCCGTATTTTAGTCATCGACAGTTTGATAAATAGGTGAATGCCATTACTTTCCGGGCAGTCATTATTCGTTATAATATTGTTTGAAATTCTTTATATCTTACGTAAATACTTTGTCTGTTTTTTCTACCACCACATATGTATTTAAATAGCTTGACTTTTTGTATTAGTCATTTTGCACCTCATAAATAAAATAAATCCTAATGCCTTTTAATATTTTAAAAATTATATAATACGGAAGTCGTCGTAGTAGCAGTAGTAAGTAGTTTGGAAGCCCTTCGAGTAATTGTGGAATCTCTTCAGGTATTGGTAAGGACTACTCACAGAGTTATAGGCCTGTAGTCTGTATGTCTGCATTACGTCTCATACTTTAACTTATAAGTACTTATGAGTGCCGTTGCACGTGATCACCTAAACTATACAGACTCGAGATAAATAGGAAAGATTGAACTAAATAACAAATATCTATGACGTAGATACCTACTCTAAAAGAGCAACAGTGACGTCAGAGGGTGATATTTTCAACCTAAGCTTAGTATGTTGCTTGGAGCGCCTTATATGAAAATTGAAATGATTAGTATCTAGTTAATTATAACTTATAATTTCATTTAATATAATAATATGACGATCAATTACGTATGTTATGGATATGATTAGACGCCATTACGCTGTACGCATTTCAAATTAGTTTAATATATTTTAAATGAAACTATTTAACCGGTATAATCGCGTATATTTTGGTATTCGAAAATACATTTTTGGACACCTGACGTTTCGAACCTGTACCACGAACCTGTGACCACGGACTACTGTAAAGTGTTCGAAACGTCAGGTGTCCAAAAATGTATTTTCGAATACCAAAATATACGCGATTAATCCGGTTAAAAAGTTTCATTTAAAATGTATAAAAATCGCGAAAATCAAAGATCTTATTAGTTTAATATAGTCTGTGTACCAAGTACTGTTGATGTTACAATATGCATCATATAGTAATGGTTTTATTTAACTCATTTACTTTTGCTTAGCTGTTGGAACCTTTCATATTACATTACAATATCACTTCGTAGTAAATAAATGAACGTCGGTGCGCTTAGAGCTTTCAAACTAACTAACGCAACGGATTTTAACACTATTTTCATTAATACACATGGTGACGTATGAGGAAAATTAAATTTAGAAGAGAAAAATTAATTTTAAAAAGTCTTTTATCTAAGAGAAAACAAAGAACAAGAGATGAGGGACGAGTGCAAAAACCAAATGTGTACTGGGCAGCGAAGCCGCAAGCGGGCCGCTTCTAATAAAAAAGTAGAAAAACAAATTTTTACATGACAAATTCTGGCAAAGCCTTTAATTTAAGTAAGAAAGAAATAGCTATAACATAGTGAGTTCACGCGCGCGAAGTCGCGAATATACTCAATTTTAAATGAAAATATTTATTTCCATATTTTGATAATCACTCATTCATGTCACCTACCACGCTACCCACGGCTTGTTTAATTATTCAGTAGTTTTGCACTACGCTAATATTATAACTACCCCCTTGCAACTCAAACACCGCGCACATCGCAGTTCTCAAACCACACATTTACATTATTTTCGGGTGTACATTGTACAGGGGAACGTGGAAAGAAATTTAGAAGCTGTAAAGAATAAAAAGTCATTTCAGGTCCAATTGAAGGTGCGCGGCGCGGGAGACAGCCGCCAGCAGGCAGTTAGAGTCGTCAAACATATGGGAAACAGCGATGAAATAGAATTATACATACAATAATGTCAAATGGTAATTAGGTGTCTAAGTGTGGCATTCTTAAATAATATAAGCGAGTATATAAGCTATATATATATACATGTTAGACTTACTTGTTGTTATTATCATAAAAAAAATAATCAAAAATGTGGATTTTTATTCGTATGTTCCATTTTCGATCATAGGATTTTGATAGCTCACAGCCGCCATCTTGGTTGTTTAAAATTTAACATTTGTGTGGTTTTGTGTTCAATAATGTTTGCCATTTAATCATGAACAAGTTCACGCTACCTAAACGTTTGAAAATTGTCCAAATTTTCTATCAAAATTCGAGAAGTATTGTCTCTACTCAAAGAGCATTTCGTACTAAATATGGTCGTCATGGTGCACCGTCTGAGCTCGTTATACGTCGCATAATCCAAAAACTGGAAAATGAATATTCTTTGGCACGATAGTAGACCCACCAAAACGACAACGGACAGGCGACATAGTGAAGAAAGTGCCGCCGTATCAGCAAGTGCGATCAAATGTTTCCGTTCCACGACGTGCACAAGAATGGGATTACTCCAGAATGACAACATGGCGATATTTACGTAGGATATTGGCCACATCCATACACAATTGTGTGGGACAAGAAGCTCAAGCCAAGCAGACCATCGATTACGTAGTGAAGTTGCTGATGGGGCTCTTGAAATGATGGAAAAAACGGACACCGAATTTCCATGGGGAAAATCATCTTTTCTCAATGGTTATGGCTCAATGGTTATGTGAACAAACAGAATTGTCGTTACTGGAGTGAGTCAAATCCAAGAGTGGTTCATGAAACACCATTACACCCTGAAAAATTAACTGTTTGGTGTAGATTATGCTACGGTGAAATCATTGGCACGTTATTTTTTCAGAAACGACGAAGGCCGTACTGTTACTGTCAATGGCGACCGTTATTGTGACATGTTGAACGATTTTTTTCCTGAAATGTATGAAATCGATGCGGACGACATTTAGTTTCAACAAGATGTTGCAACATGCCACACTACGACCGTCGCAATGGATTTATTGCGTGATAAGTTTGGTGAGTCGTTTATTTATCGCAACGGTCCTCACAATTGGCCACCAAGATCATGCGATTTAACACCCTTGGACTATTTTTTGTGGAGGTATGTTAAATCTCAAGTGACTGCCAATAAACCAGCTACGATTCAAGACCTTGAACGCAACATTCGAGCGACTATAGTGGCCATACCAGCCGAAATAATGCTCCGATCGTATTCACTAGTGCAAAAAAAGTCGTGGCGGTCCTTTGAACGATATTTTGTTTAAATCATAAATAGCATATCAAATAAAGCCATTGAGCACGAAATTCATACATATATTACATGTTTTATTTCAATTTCAAAACATATCGTTCTTATTGGGAAACCTCATATAAGGATAAACAAGAAGTACAAAACGGGTATGTTGAAAGAAGTTTCATAGTGTAGCAGTTCCAACACAACTAGCGCCAAATGTCAAAGTACCCACATACAGACGATATGTGACGCTGGACTGGATTTAGTGTATTAAGAGATGATATTTTAAAATCTGAAAACTTATCTAGTTTAATTTTGTTCTTGTTAATAATATTTTGAATCTATTAATATATATATATATATATATATATATATATATATATATATATATATATATATATATATATATATATATATATATATATATATATGTGTGTGTGTATTATCAAAGTATGACATATGGAAGCTTCTAGAAGGCTTCTAGAGAGTATAATGATACTGTTAGCCGCTGACAAAAGAGATGAAGAAAACAAAACAACATTAAACATTAAAAACAAAACATTAAAAAAGTAATATATTTAATAACATGTCAATTTTTAAACAATTTCAAAATTCTTCTCTAAACAAACTAAACCCAGTCCAGCGTCACATAGCGTCTGTATGTGGGTACTTTGACATTTGGCGCTAGTTGTTTAGGAACTGCTACACTATGAAACTTCTTTCAACATACCCGCTGTGTACTTCTGGTTTATTCTTATACGTTTATTAGTTTGATAACGCTCATGATGAGTTTAACATTAGTGATGCCTAAATACGATGTATGTTTCATTTAAATGTAAATTGAGACCATCAGGAAAATGATATTTAAAAAGAATTAAAAAAATATTATTTCCCTTTTTTTGTAATACAAAGTGTGGCGTTGTGTCCGCCGCTGTAAGTGCAATGTCCCGAATGCCTTAAGACGAGGAATAAAGCGTGCAGCTGTAAGAAATGTATTTTTCTTTTGGGAAAATTCTCTAACGATTGTAAAACTATAATAACTTATTAAAATGGTGGCGGCTTGTGCTGTAGTCAATATTCATGGGCGGAGATGACCACTTACCATCAGGTGGCCTCACTGCTCGTTTGTGACCCTTTTCTAAAAAAAAAAACTATTTAAAATGTTTTATTTTTAATTCAGATATGCTATTAACAAGCCCTATCGAAACGTCAATTAACATAAAATGTTAGTATTGACAGTCCTACAGCTAACACCAGCTCGGGAGGTAGTTCTCCTGAGGAGAGTTGGCGGAAAATTCAACAATTGCTAAGTTAACAATTAGCTTCCTGAGTGAGTATCGATAACATTATGTATAGTATTCTTGAGTAGAACTTGATAGGTACTTTTTTCAATAATATAAATTTAATACCTAATCTTTAAGTTCTTTTGCGGCTGATCTAAAATTATTTGTGTAATTTTATTGTAATTACGTACATATTTACCTATACCTTGAGTAGTAAATGATTTATTTCTATGATAGTATGTATATCTTAGTATAGTTCGTAAATGATTGCATCTTTAAGTTCCCGAAAAAGAACATTAAAAACTATACGGGTGATTTTAACAAGGATGTAATCTTTAGAAATAACATTATTTGGGTATATCTTTGAAAAAACGTATAAAAATTTTGAACGCAGCGGGATTCGAACCCGCGCCTCTTGGATACCGTCCAAGCGCTCTGACCGCTAAGCCATGCGTTCTACTACCAGCTGCGTCGAAATTTTTATACGTTTTGTTACATATTTGTTGTTAGCATCTCTGTAGAGAGATTTTTACAAATTTCTACTACTTAAAGATTATTAAGAAATAATCGTTTAACAAGAGAGATTGCTATTTTATTTTAATATTTACTATTTTTAAAGTGTTATTCCACACTTAGGATTAGAAAACATTAGAAAACATTTCTTAATAATCTTTAAGTAGTAAAAATTTGTAAAAATCTCTCTACAGAGATGCTAATAACAAATATAAGTTGTAACAAAACGTATAAAAATTTCGACGCAGCTGGTAGTAGAACGCATGGCTTAGCGGTCAGAGCGCTTGGACGGTATCCAAGAGGCGTGGGTTCGAATCCCGCTGCGTTCAAAATTTTTATACGTTTTTTCAAAGATGTTTTCTAATCCTAAGTGTGGAATAACACTTTAAAAATAGTAAATATTATTTGGGTATATTTATTTATAAGAAACATTTTCTTCTCTTTTGCTCGACCCGTACAGGCAAACAAACATGCACGGGTGGCAGGAACGTTTCAATTATCTGAGTATTGTATAACTAAGCCTATGGCGTAGTAAAAGAAACTCTAAGATATCGTAATTAAATTAAATTAAACAATATAATACTAATTTTACCTATTATCTTTATTATATTATTAAATTCGCAAAGACGTTTTACTGGTACTAAGTTTCATATATAGAAAAAAAACATTTTTTAGTCTGGATCGAAGCCTTATTGGAGTATCTTGGCTATATTTTTAATCTGTTGTTGAGCGCAATGGCGAGAAAATTAATTATTATATACTCATAATTGATCTCGAAGTAAAGTCGAGTTGAATGGTTGTAACTGAAATTAATATTCATGTTAATAATATAATGCGTCAATTGTGTTAAATATACTTTACCACGTCACTACTAAAATTATAAAAAATATAGTAAATACTTAAATGTTCAAAATATAAGAATATTATACAGGCTTAGTATCTTATTTTCAGCTGCTTTTTGCTTTGTTGCATATAATGATTTACTTTGAATTCGAAGTATTGAGAAGAGTCAAGACTTGTGATAAGCGTTAATAGCTGTTACAGTTTAATACCTATGCGGTTATTATTGTTGTACGTGTTATTATTACGTACCGACGCTTATATTGAATAAATATTATATTATTATTTAAATGCAATTACTTTCATTTCCTCGCTCTGGTAAGACAAAGCGAGAGCGAAAGCGGAATACGGAGTGTCGTGACACTAGGTACTTCCGGTCTACGCTGCTATGCGGAATAAAAGCGTGAAGCTAAATGTAATCATTCATCACCAAATGGGTATCAAACACACAACCACCTCGTTTACACTCAAATGCTGTATATCTGCACTACCGGTCCAGGTGGAAGTCTCTATTTGAAAAATGACTCATTTCCAAGTTTTGTCCGTCTTTAACGTGAAAAAACTAATACTTGCGCACGCGGCTTTACTCCCTAAACACAAACATTAAAATTTAAAAAAAAATAGAACTGTCACTTTGTATAAAAAAATAATCTGACAGTTTGCATGTTGAAAAGATATGCAAATAACATAAATATTTATGTATCGGTTTTAGGAATAAAATTTGATGTTTGAAGGCTTTCAAAATCAATTAAATGTCACTTTGGTATAGCATTTTAATATCAACACAACTTGAACAGCCTTAGGCGTGATATTATAGAGCCTTCTCTAAAAATTTGTTATTTTTATTTCTTCTTCGCGGCCTCTTCGGCTTCGAGGCGCCTCTTCATGGATTCGGGCATTTCTTGTGGCGGGGGTCGTGGCATCCTCAGCCATACCTGTAGCAGTTAAAGAAAATATAAAAGCAGTTTATTTTTTATATTTAAAATAAATGTTTGTATATAACGTTAGCTTCCTAGTAAATAAATAAATAAAAATAAAATAAATATTAGACTGTATCGGTCAAGCTATTGGAATATCTACAATTATTTTATACTTATTAACGTACATTTATTCATTTAAAAGAAAAGAATTGTAAATATATACATAAGGTGATATTAATAAAATAAGGCACAAGAAGTATAATAACATTCATAGACGTAAGAAAAATGTAATCTTGACATGTATTTCCTTCTCGCCTTGCACATGATCAATAACTAAACGATTTTACGTTAAAGACACCTTTGTTCCTTCGAAATATTCTCAACAAATATTTTTATATCTATCGAACTCGATTCTCTCAATATAGCTATAAACTCAATTTACAAGCAAGGGCGCCTCACCACGAAGCCGCCCAGTTCTGAGTGACTACGGTACCTTCGTACTTTAGTTCATGTATCTCCTAAAGGAATCGCGTTACCGTCCTACATTTTTCTATATTACAAAGTTTATTTTAACGTAAAAATAATAAAACAAAAATATACTAATTTACAAAAAATCTGATTTTTAATGTTTTCTTCCGTTTTTACTCGAAACCCATTAATATGCTCAAGTAATCACTATTTATAATTAAATCCATTTAACTGTACACATTTCGCTGCCCGCTTGTCGTGTAATGCCCCGTATTTGAGCGCTTTGATGCATTTCGCGTATACCAAACCACTGATCTACCTGATCCTTTATTCTGTTTCTACTCGGTAAGTACTTAGTGTTATGATTCATGAAATGTCTTTAACATTTTTCAATTCGTGTTTTAAACCGTTTTGCAGAAACATTTTTCTTTTGTTTCTCTAATAGGAATAGCAACAAAGAACAGCTCATTGGTGGGTGCAATAAACATTATGTAGCGAGTCCCTTCGTGGAGCTCATGATCTATTCACCGTTCTTTGAATAAAAAATAGAAAAGTCTCTTGACCATCACAAATTATAAACAATAAATTGACTTGAATTTTTCTATTTATTTATTTAAATTCAAAATGTCACATATTTTTGGATTAAATAGTATCAGTTTAGAAAGTATTGTTTTAAACGCGCCGCGTAAATGTGGTGAAATACTAATATGAGAATGATATTATTGAAGGTAAATGTGACGTAGTGTGCTTTGAAAATGCTAATTGTTAGTCGGTTGTGTTAAGACTGTGAGTTGGTTTATTTTGACCGTCTTGAGGTTTTCATATTATTTGATGTATATATGGAATTCTACTCATATTCAAAATAAAATTGATTATAGAATATTAAAAAATTCATATTCACGTGTTCATATTGTTTAATCTATACATAACGCAAATGTGTCTTTGAACTCCTACAGCTGGTCCTGGGTTTAGATGTACAATTTCGACAAAGGACTAAAGTCGAAGTAAATCAGGCGAGATGTGCTGCTTTAATGAAATCTATACCTTTAGTGTACTTTTTAAATTATTCAAAACGGAATGATATAATTTAATATTTATTCTATATAATAAATGAAAAGAATTTTTTGAATCTCATTGTTATGGTCGATCATAAGAAAAGCCGAAGCGCTTTCTGTCTAGTAATAATTAATAGAAGAAGCTTCATCTTCGTTTGTTTCAGGCTGAATACACGCGCGCATGTACGTTGTGTTTATAAACACAGTGACAATTCTTACTAAGCCCGTAAGCCGGCCTTACGATCCTTGAACCGCTTTGAGCCGCTCGAACAGAAAACGTTTATATTTCTACAGAGAAGCCCGCAATTAAATGTGCCTATATCCTAAAAATAAAGCACATGAATTATTTTTGTCTTACATATTACAAAATAATAGGGGTTTAAAATTGCCTTTGACAGTACTTCATTTCAATTTATTAAGAAGAAGAGAACTTAATTAAAATGAACAGAATGAATGTATGAGAAATATAATAAATGACTTAATAAAATTAATACTGTAGTATACAGTAATGTACTCGTTGCTATGGCTACGCGTACCTCAAGTGGCAACAAGGCGCCGTGTTTAATGAATTAACATAAGGAGGTATACTTGCAAAATGATTTCAAAACGTTTCATATAATATTATGACACTCGTATCACTTCCAAAGGTGTCGCTACTCTGAGTGTGACATCTGACAACTCGCTCTCATGTGGCTACAATAGATGGCATTGCTCTTCAATTACACGACGTGTGTTTTGTAATTGTTGAATTATAATAAAACACGGCGGCTTCATTGAACACGTACTTTACAATGTGAGTTATAAAATATATTAAAACAAAGACTAAAGAAACGATACTGAAATAATACTGTTAATGAAAATGTTCTAAGTCGCGCTATGAACATTTAGTAAGCAAATGTGTATATATATTAGTACAGTCAGTACGTCTGTGGGGTCCGCCGCCTTGAGACGAGCCAATCGCCAAGCTGGTCTGCGTTGGCGCATTCAGACGGATCCCTCGGATGCAACACATACTGCAGCGACCACTGAGCTCGCTCGCACACCGACTCCTCGCACGCGTCGCTGACACCTCGTCGGTGACGGAAGCGTTGTATGGAATGACTGACGGTCGTTCCCCGCTCAAGGACGGCCTGCACCTCGTGCTACAGCGCTACGGCCAGTAACGTGTTGACCCCAATTTTTGCACATTTTTGCCTTTTGTAACTCTACTTATTTATTATATCCTGTCGGTCGTCCGTAATGTAGGCGTCGACGGTTTAATAAATCGGAAATGCATACTTTTCAAGGCAGTCATTTTTGAGTTTTAGTTTTATTCGTATTTCTTTTTCTTAAGTATTCTTTTTACTTGGATATATTAAAGTTGCTTGATTATTTTAATCAGTCGCTTAGTCACCCTAAAGTAAAATAAATCTGAATTTCTATAATATATATACGAAAAATAACATATCATATGGAACTCGACTCGGTAGTAGTAGTGAGAGGCTGGTGGCCCTTCGTATTACTGAGGAATCTCTTTAGGTATTTGTAAGGGTTATTTAGAGAGCTAGAGATAGGCGTGTAGTCTTTACGAGTAATCCAATACGTCTCATACTTTCTTTATAGGTACTTATGAGAGATTGAATGAAATAAGAAATGTCTATGACGTAGATACCTACTCTAAAAGAGCAACAGAGGATAATACTTACAACCTCGATTGGGAGTCTCCTTCACGACTTACACGGAAATGCTAAGTTCACAGTCGTCGAGTTCCGACATCTATCGTTGCTAAAGCACAATGTAAGGCCTGTGTCACAGAGAGACCTTTGCAATGTTATTTATAACAGTTGCTATAATTTTAATAAATAAGTAACATATAATATAAAGTAAACTCAGATTTATTTCAACCAAAAACAAATTCTTACTCACGTATAGAAATGTAATAAGTGAACTACGACATCAACACGTACCTAGTTTCCTGCCCGGTCGCGCCTTGACTAGCTTCATTGAAGTAGTCCTTCAATGTAATGTTTCAATATTGCTCGCGAGTAATGTAAAGTACTGGAATACAAGTACTGCTGACCAACAACTGTAAGAGTAGCTCCGATGCAGCTCCATGTGGCAATAGAAGATGAAGCGGAGCTGGCAGCTCTCAAGCGGAGTGCTGTGATGTACGCGACTAGAATACAATACTATATTTACTGCGACGCAAGTGTAAGTATTATTAAATAAATAGTTTAACGTTTACTAAATGAAGCATTTAACAGATTGTTTTGGATAACATTATTCGAGTTCGACTTTAAGTGTTTATAATGAATACTCGCATTTGTCTTCATTGTGCCCGCGTCCTTATATCGTACTCATTCATTTCTACCCTCGGTTTGTTTAATAACTCAGTATTTTTGTACTACGCTGATATTATTACTACCCACTTGCAACGCAAACGAGATGTGGAACCGACAGCAAGTAGTATCTTTCTTTCGGTTCACGGTTTTCATGAGTACATTTCCCGAATATAGCGTTTTATTTTTATCATCATACATTCACAGTTTCTTTTAAATCTAAGTAGTTTTATTTAATTTAATAACAAAGATGGTGTTTCTGACGATATACGACTACTTTCCTGTGCGGAATAAAGCATGAGCTTAAAATATTTTTAAAAACGTATAAAAATCTCAACGCAGCGGGATTCGAACCCGCGCCTCTTGGAAACTCTCTCATTTAATTACTTTCTAAAATTGCTGTTCAAATAACCTGGATGTATTTTTATTTAAAATGTAAAATGATATTTATTAGTACGCATAATAAAAACGTTGGTCCGCCATCTTGTACGACGCGCCATGTTGCTGATACCGCTATTTGATTCATGATTGTTAGTCCGTCACGTCAAACGATGTGATTGACTTGAGTGGCTAGTAGATGAGGACTCACGGCGCGCGGGGGAATGAAATTTCCGTGATAATGTAACGATAACTGTCAAGTACAAGCAAAATTTTTTATCAAGTCAGCAGACCATCGATTACGTCATGAATTTGCTGATTGGGCGCTTGAAATTATGGAAACGGACACCGAATTTCATAGGAAAATCATCTTTTCAGATGAGGCTCACTTTTGGCTCAATGGTTATGTGAACAAACAGAATTATCGTTACTCGAGTGAGTCAAAATCCAAGAGTGATTCATTGTTTCATGATTCCATTACATCCTGAAAAACTGACTGTTTGGTGCGGATTATGGTACGGTGGAATCATTGGCCCGTACTTTTTCAAAAACGACGAAGGCCGTACTGTTACTGTCAATGGCGACCGTTATCGTGATTTGTTGAACGATTTTTTTTCCTAAAGTGTATGAAATCTATGCGGACGACATTTATTTTCAACAAGATGGTGCAACATGCCAAATTGCGACAGTATCAATGAATTTATTGCGTGATAAGTTTGGTGAGTCGGTTATTGCTCGCAACGATCCTCACTATTGGCCACCAAGATCATGCTATTTAACACCCTTGGACTATTTTTTGTGGGGTATGTTAAATCTCAAATGTATGCCAATAAAGCAGCTACGATTCAAGACCTTGAACGCAACATTCCAGCGACTATAGTGGCCATACCAGCCGAAATGCTGCACCGAGTCATCGAAAATTAGACCGATCGTATTCACCAATGCAAAAAAAGTAGTGGCAGTTATTTGAACGATATTTTATTTAAATCATAAATCGCATAAAATTTCCTATAAAAATACGCCATTAAACGCGAAATTTAAACATATATTACATATATTATAAATATAATTTTATACTCTCATATAGAGTAATTCAGACGGATATATTCAGTAATATTGGCTTGTGCAAGGAAATAGTTCTCTATAGTCATTTTCGACGTTTCGCAGCAAAATGTGTTGCTCACCTTCAGATTTCCGAAGGAAGACTGCCATCAGGTATCCAACGATTCTTGGAATGTTCCGACTTTTTAGCCAGTTGTTTCTCGTTTTTGATTGAAGTTTATTCACTTGGTAATTAATTGCCTTAATGGTCCTGGTTAAATTGTCTTTATCTTTTTCCAAAGCGTTTATTGTTTTAAATCTTCTTGTTCTTCATGTAGAAACTCTGAATCATCAATTTTATCAATTAATGGTTCCGCATTATTACCTGAAAAAGACATAATTCGTCTTTAGATAGTCATATGATTCTTGCAAATTAAACAAACGACTCTGTTATGTGACCGTAGTAAAAAGTATTCTCAGTCCAAATTTCCTGAAACTACCGATTTTCATCTTTAACCTTACGTTTTTTATTAGTGTCTGGCTTCTCTATGTTGCGCTCTAGTCCTGGCTAGGATTAACATAGCACATAAAAATAATTACAGTACCTACTTAAATTACCCGCCCTTTTTTAAATTATCAAAAATAATTGATTGAATATTATAGATTAAATAGGAATAAAGATTATTCCTCTGAAATTTGAAGATTTTTATACAATTTTATATCTGAAACAATGACGTTATTGTTACAGTTGGAGAAATTCTGATAAAATAATAATTTATTTATTTTATTTAAATATTTGGCCAATATTCAAGCTAAATTTAATTAAAAATGATTTAATAGGGATAAAAATTATTAATAACAGAGTTTTGGACAATATTTTCGAAAAAACCTACAATTTTTTATTTTGAACGTAGCGGGATTCGGGCCCGCGCCTCTTGCGCAAGTTCTAAACCCGCTGCGTTCAAATTTTTATACATTTTTTCTAAAATGTTTTTTAATCCTATGAATAACACTTTAAAAATAGTAAGTAACAGAGTTTTACTTACGATTTCATAACACAATTATACACGGCACTTTACAGGATAACACTGTAACAGGAAATCTCCGTTGAATGTGGATCAAAATATATGACACCTGCTAGTCGAGTTAAAATCTACACTAGTTTTTTTGTTTCTTTACGAGGTAGTCAGAAAGCACTTAGCGCCAGACGACACTACGATCCCTGCATACCTCTTTCGCCCCGTTCAGTCATTACCCTCTTCATACATGCCTTTCGGGGGGTCCTCATGCTTTTTACGTGACCTTCCTCCAATATGTTCGATACTGTGTTTTCGAAGGTCTACCGAGGTCTAACTCGACTTGTCGACTTGACTCATACAACTCACCTTGGCTTCATAAATCTTTCTTATTATTCTTTCATTCTTTCAACGTGCCCAAACCACTTGAGCACGTTCTTCTTCATTCTTACTGTGACATTCACGCTTACACCTGCCATTCTGCGTATCTCCTCGCTGCATATACGGTTAGCTAAACTGACTCAGCATATCTGACGAAGAGATCTCATCTCTACTGCATTCATGTTTCTTTCATTCTTCTTTTGACGCACCCTCATTTCGCTACTGTATAACAACGTCGGCATCAGTATTGCATTGTAAATGACAAGACGTGCCGGTACGCTGACGTTTTGCCGTCGCATAAATGCCGCAAGAGAACCGTTAACGTTGTTACCGGCAGCAATACGCCTTTCCACTTCCATTTCGTACCTTCCATCTCTACTGAACTCTACTGAACTTCCTTCCCAGATATACCACCTCACCTTAATCTTGCATTCCGTTCTTTGTTCGTGTGACTTTTACTTTCATACCCTTCTTTTAGAGTGGTGATGCCTGTAACTCACATTCTGATGATGACATTAGTACTGCATCAACTGCATTGAATATCAAACTGAAGCGACATGCCAGCTCCTACTCGTACACAGGCTGAGTGATCTCGATAAAGAGATTTTACAGCCTGCAACAAGAGTCCATTCACATGGTATCTCCCATAACTCCTTTCTTACAGCCCTGTCAAATGCCTTTTCTAAATCCACAAAAGTGATTATGCGCAGAGAAAAGACCTGATCCATGCACCCTCTTTTAGGTCTAAATCATCCTTGGGCCTCCCATAAAAACCTTTCGATACTTTCTTGCATTCTTCTCGCTAGAATTGTAGCATAAATTTTACTGCCCAAGCTAATCAAACTGATAGCTCTATAGCTTGCAGTCTATCTGTGAACCTTTACCTTTATAAAAGGTACGATGGCGATGTGCAACTCGCCAATCATCTGGGACCTCGTCCTTTTTCCAACATAAATTGCATAGAATAAAGAACAGGTCCAAGATGCGCGACGCACCATATTTGATCATCTCTGCTGTAACTCCATCTGCTCCCGCTTCCTTACCAAATTTCGGAATTCGTGTAGCATTCTCTACCTCTTATATATAGATTTCGCCATCTGTTACATCAAGACTCAGCATGTTGCTGTCGCTCGAGACAGAGGCATTCATACATCTTCTTGTAGAATTCTGACCATTCTTGCAAAAGGTGTATTCTTTCCGTAAGTATTTCACCGTCCTCAGGAAGAACCCCATTCTTTCTACAGGTTAGTGAACAACGTCGAGAATCACTAACTTCTCGCCAGAAATGCTTTGTTTTCCCGGAAATTATTTGTCAACCTGTCGTCTCTTTCATGCTCTGACTTTTCACGCTTCATCTTTATCAGTGCTTTCGTCAGGTGGTTTTGCAACTTATATTCTTTCTTCTTAATCTCTCATACTTTTATTCTTACTCGAGGCTTTATAATTCTGCCATGCTTTCTTCTTTCTTTATACTGCCTCTTTACTTCATCATCTCACCATTCATCACGCTTTTTACTAAAGCCTCTTTTCCCAATACCACACACCTCAGTTGCAGCTTCAATCATACAATTCCTAAGATTCTGCGAGTATACTTCAACACTTTCAGTATCTATTTCGCAGCTGTCTAGCTTCTTGTAAACCCTTTCTTTATATTCCTCTCTAATCGGTGGTTCTTGAAGCTTCCAGCTTCTTATGCGAATATTCGCCTCCAAGCTTGGACACCTCGTGCGGCTGCGCCAACCGGCAAACAGACCCCTTTTTTAGCAACTACTACATAGTGATCTGATCCCAAGCCGGCACCCCTAAACACACGCGTGACCATAACTCGGTTACGAATACGCTGATCCATTAGGAATAGATCAATCATGCTTTTCTCTTCCGTCCATTCCCACGTGTACATGTGATTGCATTCACCAATCGAGAGGATAATAACACACCCACACTTAGACACTCTCGGTCACTTCCTGGAACCCCCGCCCAGAAGGCGATTCGGTTGCCCGGCAAATCGGTCATGCTATTGCCCTTTCTTTTGGTCCAGTCACTCAAACAATCTAAATCTCTTTCATCCATCACATCTAATAATTCATTCATCTTGTATTGTATTCCTCCTCTTACATTCCACGTAGCATGACATGGCGTGATAGGTGGGGTGTCCCCAACGCCGCATTCGTCGCTACTTCTCACAGCAGCGGGGACGCACTGGAGTGCGTCGCCTCGGGGTGACGCCCTAAAATAATGCACCCTGGTGCTCGTGGCGGATGGAATTTTGCAGCCTTACACAACTGTTGATGTTATGTAAGGCTGGCAGAGGTCACTGCGCGCAAGTCTTCCATCTTCTACCTATCAGAATCTTTAAAAGCGATTTTTTCATAGTTTGGACGGTCAAAATATATCTTATCCAAAACGTGTCTACATTGTTATACTTAAAATATAGTTCAAATATTGTATTGAAGAACGCGAGTCACATTGGGTTAGATTCCCACTCGAGGGATGATTTTTAAATTATTTTCTCCATTTTGGTAAAATACAGCGCGGCGTCAAGTTTCACCACTTAACACGGCGATGCCTAGTCACGGAAGGTGATATATTGAGTATCGCAATATATAACGCTTTATCCCTTGCAGGATAGTCAAAAAGGATGAAGCGCCAAACGCTAAAGTCCTTGCATATTTCTTTCACCTCGTTCACAGTCATTAGTCTCTTTATGTCATATGCCCTTCGGAGGTCTTCATGCTTTTACGTAATCTTTCTCCAGTATCTTCGATACTGTGTTTTCGAAGGTCAACCGAGTTCTCCCGACCTCTTGTACCACTCAATTTTGTTTCATAAATCTTTCTCACCATTCTTTCAACGTGCTCAAACTTGAGCACGTTTTTCTTCATTCTTACATTCGCACTTACACCTGCCATTCTGCGTGTCTCCTCGCCCTATATATAGACAGCTAAACTGACTCTGTATACCTGAACAAAGAGATCTCATCTCTACTGCATTCATCTTTCCTTCATTCTTCATTCTATCCAAATACAAATGAACAGCCAAGCTGACATGGCGCATATCATCTCTGATCGAATATCATACTGAGGCGACATGCCAGCCTACTCGTACACAGGCCAAGTGACCTCGATAAAGAGATTTTACAGCCCGCAACAAGGGCCCGTTCACAATGTACCGGGGCAATGTCTCCAAACACTTCTTTCTTACAACCCTGTCAAATGCCTTTTCTAAATCCACAAAAGGTTAGAAAATTTTCTGGTTTACAGTCAAAAACTTCTTTATGATCATGCGGAGAGAAAGACCTGTTGCATACACACTCTTCCAGGTCTAAATCCTACTTTGGCCTCTCATAAATCTTTAGGATCAGCAGCGACAGTAACGTCTGTAAATGTCAAATGAAACAAGGAAACGTTAAGGTAGCTCTGAAAAGAGCCCAGACGATCACAGTTCTGAGAAGAACTTTTTCCACTGTCCTTCGAAACGGCATAGTTCTGAAAAGAACTTTTTATATGTAATGTTCTTTTATATGTAATTCATCTTCAAAAATTTTGGCCCTTTTTTTATCTTCGCCAATGTTCAACATAATAAAAGGTTTTACTATGAAAGCTCTGAAAAGAGCTGTTTGATACGTTCTTTATCTATTGAAACACAAGTAAGCTCTGAAAAGAGCTGTTTGATACGTTCTTTATCTATTGAAACACAAGTAAGCTCTGATAAGAGCTGTTTGATACGTTCTTTACATTATAAAACAGCAGCAAGCTCTGAAAAGAGCCGATTCTCATAATTGACCATGATAAACATCCAACAAGCTGTTTATCACAGTGGTTAAATATTTTGAAGAGAAACTCGCACCAATGAGGGTGAGAAGTAAAAAATAATGGGTATTTTGTTTATACAGATAATTAATATCAAGACAATATGTAAATGTAAACACCATGAAAGTAATTTTGTTCGCTTGTTGATTGCGATGTCACATCAAGCAGTTTCGTCTTATGTTTCCAACTGGATGATGATGGGATTTCTTTTGTTCTGCCCGTTGTCCGTAACTGGTCCTGTTGCAACTACTAACTGCATCACTGTACTCAGCGACAATACCGCTGCGGGCAGTAACAGCAATAGCAATGGTCGATCAAAGCAGTGCACTAAGCATTAGCAGTAGTTACATATCACAGTTTGTCTTGAAATATACACTACACTGATACATTAGTTTATTTATAACAGACAGACATATTTTTGTAAATATCAAGTTGCTTTCTGTAACCGAATGTGTTATAAAGAAGTGTATTTGCTAGATGCTAGTTAATTATTCACGAACTACACTATTGACACCGAACTAGGAAACTGTTTATCCTTGTTGCAAAGGCGGTTACCCAGATACTTTGCAAGGGACAATTTAAGTATTACGTAAGCACTAGTGCTTATTTTTTAAATTTTTAGTTTTTTAATAT
Organism: Dryadula phaetusa; assembly: GCA_032432895.1. Taxonomy (NCBI): domain Eukaryota; kingdom Metazoa; phylum Arthropoda; class Insecta; order Lepidoptera; family Nymphalidae; genus Dryadula; species Dryadula phaetusa. The sequence goes on along the minus strand of JAOYRS010000108.1, from coordinate 148,681 downwards.
TTCAAGATTTCTACAATTTTAGTCAAATCTGTTTTAACATATATTGTAACACTTATTATTGTGCTCTTAGCTACACGATCATATGTAATCCATAAAACAATGAAACAAAACCTTTAGGAGTGTCTGAGGGCTGAAAGTGAGCAAACATGTCGACCAAGATGCATCTGTAATGTATTTTCTATCTACGAGTGTAGGTAGAAAATACGTATTTTGGGTTTTGTAATTACGTTATAAATAAAACTATTGCAAATGCGTTTTATCTATTGAATTAAGATAAAATTATTGGTATTATATTTTTGAGAAAACGTACATAAATTTGAACGCAGCGAGATTCAAACCCGCACCTCTAGGATACCGTCCAAGCACTCTGATCGTAAGTAAATATTAAAACAAAATAGCAATTTCTCTTGTTACACGATTATTTCTTAATAATGTTTAAGTAGAAATTTGTAAACATCTCTCTACAGAGATGCTAACAACATTAATAAGTTGTAAGAAACGTATAAGAATTTCGACGCAGCTGGCAGTAGAACGCATGGCTTAGCGGTCAGAGCACTTAGACGGTATTCAAGAGGCGCAGATTCTAATCGGATAATTAATTGGCAGTAAAACTCATAATTAAAAAAAATCGCCATTTGTCTCGAGTGAAACCGTAAACAGCTCTTAAAAGAACTTACAAGATACATTATAGTTTCGTGAAAGTTTTAAGTTTCAGAAATATCTTCAGAACTATCTCCTTTTCGTCAGTATTTTTGCATAATAAATACCTTTGCTGCATGTTTCCGTCATTGGTCAATACTCTGTTCCTGAAGTGTTTTACCTGCGCTCTCTACGCCGTATATTGTGTAAACTATATTGTGTCTATTGTGTAAACTTACGCAGATTCTCTATAATCAGTCTTGATAAATCAAACAGTGCCTCACCCCCCCTCTTGACATCTTTATCTATTACTACCAATGGGGCAATGGATGCAGTTTCGAATGCAACTGAAGGGCAAATCAGTATTTCGGTCACATGAAGTATACATTGCACTCCTATGCTTGCACCATTTTCTAATGTTGTTTCTGTCTGTTTCTCCTGATTCAGATCACACATCACTGTTCTATTGCATGTGCTGGTTGTTAATTTTGGATTAGCGATGTTTTGTCCTTCAGGGCAGAAACTTCGGTGCGAATTCCAGAAGTAGTAGTCGTATTGGACTATATCCAGTAGTAGTATAGAAGCTGCAAGTAGACAGGGTAATAGTTTTTAGTTTTTAGATTGTGTAGTATAGTATGCTGTTGGCCCTACCGGAATTGACTGTGTGGAGATCTCGAGAGGAAACCAACTTCAACTTAGAACACAGTGTCACGGCTTGTGTACATCGTTTGTAGTGCGGCACTTGCCTGTCCGGATCAGAAGTCTACTAAGGACGAAAGCCGTTTTGCGGTAGTCGTAATCTATGTGGGGTTTGGAGGACAGTTTACTATTTAGAACTACTCCTAGGTATTTGGCGGATTTAGCCCTTAGAGTTGATTTGCCGTGCAGTTCGGGTAATAGTGGCTCGTTCCGTTTCTTGTATAATGTAATATGTAGTACAACTATACATTGCATGAACAGGTGTGTTCTTTAAGCAGGAGTTCCATTTCGTTTAAGTGTTTAAATCGTCGGAAGCCCTTATATTCAATATATATTTAAAATTTCAGTCTTAATCTATTTAGATGTACCGGTAAAAGGGCTAGAAAACGGAACAATGTGTGCTGATAACAAATAACTGATATACATCAGTACAGTACACTAAATCTTAGCTTTTGTAGAAATTAACGTAACAACTTAGTAAAGAAAATGAACAATCCTAAAAAAGTAATCATAATCATAATTAAATATTTATCGGCACTTTCTCGAGTTTCCGGACTTTTTAAAGAAATAGAGTGATGGATTGACATGAACACTACACAGTACGTAACAGACTGAAGTACCATCACGCTTTCTAATTGATTGATTAATCGCTTATATTTTAGTAGTTACGTGGCGATCTACAACTATGCGGTTTGCACCTTCAAAAAGCGCGCTTATCCCACCTTTAAGGCCGGCAATACACCTGTAGCTCCTCTGGTGCTACACGGGGCCGTGAGTGACGTTGATCACTCACCGTCTGGTGATACGCACGCTCGTTTGGCTTGCCTGTCCTGTGAAACAAAAAAACAGTGTCGAATAAAAAAATGTATCTTTACATAAATTTCTTCAGTTCACAGTGACACTTATGAGAATAAACTGGTCCCCTTTTTATATTTTTACATATACGCGTATATTTTAGTATTAGAAAATACATTTGTAAAAATCCGATGTTTCGAACACTTTACACGAGTCCGTGATCACATGTAGACTACCTAGAAAAATTTCGAATATTAAAACATGCGCCATTAATTCGTTCAAAATACTTAGTGAAAGGTTGTCAAAAAATGCCAAAATTAAGATGTATAAGTACTAACCGGCCCCGCTCCAGCTTCGCCACCGAAACTCACATCTAGTAGCGTCAATTACTATTTTTTAAAGGTTATTCCACGGAGGATTAGTAAGACATTTTTGAAAAACGTATAAATTTTTAAAGCAGAGGGATTCGAACCCCGGCCTCTTGGTACCGTCAATACGGACTTATTTTGATTCTAGCGTCTCTGTATAGAAGATTTTGAAAATTATACTACTTCAAGATTATTCTAAGAAAGAATCGTTACAAGGAAAGATTGCTAGGTATTTTGACTATTTATATTTTAAATGTTATTCCACATTAGGATTAGAAAAACATTTTTGAAACAACGTATAAAAAATAGAACGCAGCTGGATTCGCACCCGAGCTATTGGATACCGTCCAAGCAGGTATGTAGTAAAACGCATGGCTTTGTGGTCAGACCGCTTGGAGGGTATCCAAGAGGTGCGGGTTCCATTCCCGCTGCTATATATCCTCTTGCTGTTATAGTTGAGATAATTTAATAGTTATAATAGTTATAAAATCTTGCTTAAATATAGACCTTAGTTCTAAGTAAAAACAGTAAGTAGCAAGTTTACAAGAGAAATAACATAATAATAAGGAAAAAACAGTAAAGACCTAGTATAGTGAAACTATGTTTGTGTATGTGTATTGTCTGTGCTTAGAACCACTTAGGGTTTAGTTAAACTGACAGTAAATGACCGGCCGTCATTATTATCACATTCATAATAGCGATGGCGTGTCGACAGGGATACTCAAACATGAACTCTTAAATTCACAATAAACACACAAAGTCACATATAGACCATGATATCATATGTGAATGAGTAAGTTCGCATGTGGTCCATATGAAGATGGGTGAAATCATATGTTGAACATGATTCATATGTGGACGAGTAAAATCATACTTGGATCATGGTGTCATGTGTGGTCACTGTATTTACATGTAGAATGTGATGTCATATGTGAATGGATGAAATCACATGTGAACCATGATTTCATATGTGGATGAGTAAAATTACATGTGGATCATAATGTCATATGAGGACGAGAAAAAACACATGTGGACGTTGGTGTCATATGTAGACGAGTAAAATCACATGTGGACCATGATGTCATATGTGGGTGGGTGAAACCACATGTGGACCATGATGTCATATGTGGATGACTGAAATCACATGTGGACCATGACACCGTGTGTGGATGAGTGAAATCATATGTGGATCATGGTGTCATGTGTGTATTACTAAATTCACATGTGGACCGTGCTGGCATATGTGAACCAGTAAAATCACATGTGGATCATTATTTCATATGTGGACGAGAAAAAACACATGTGAACGACGATATCATGTGTGAACGAGTCACACGTGGACGTTGGTGTCATATGTGGATGAGTAAAATCACATGTGGACCATGATGTCATATGTGGATGAGTAAAATCACATGTGGACCATGATGTCATATGTGGATGGGTGAAACTACATGTGGACCATGATATCATGTGTGGATGACTGAAGTTACACGTGGACCATGAACCCATGTGTGAATGAGTGAAATCATATGTGGACCGTGATGTCATACGTGGACGAAGCAAATCACACGTGGACCATGATGTTATGTGTGGAGAAGGAAAATTACATGTGGACCATGATGTCTTGTATGGGCGAGTCAAACCTTATGTGGATCATGATGTCATATATGGATGGGTGAAATCACTTAAGGACCATGATGTCATGTGTGGATGAGTAAAATCACATGTGGACCATGGTATTATGAGTGGATGAGTGAAATTATATGAGGACCACGGTGTCACGTGTGGATGTGTGGATGTATGAAATCAAACACGAACGAACTTCTTCTACTCCCACAGAGTAGAAGAAGTTCGTCAAATACGTTTTTTGACATATATACAGACGTAAGAATATGGAAGTTAACCCTTCATAATCTTACCCTCGAAGCTTTCGCAAATTTATTTGAAGTCTTAGATTTTATTTGCCTAACTAGAAACAGGTTTTAAGATACCAGAAGGGCTGATTTAAAGAAATATTACAAGATATTGTGATATTTTTAGGGAAATATTACAATTATATGGGTGTCTCTACTTAAGAAGGATGAGAATCATGATAATTCCGGCACGGACTTTTTCTTGCAATTCAAGCAAATTAAGTAGTTTGAACTATAGTTTATATTGTAAGTACATAAATCTGAAACGGGCCAGTAAAAAAACAACACAAATAGTCATGCCCTTTTAAAACATAAGTGTTCGCAGGAAACTGACACTGGAAAAAGGATCCTGAGATTTCAAATGATAAGACATATAATTATTATTAAAATGTAAACACCATGATAGTAATTTTGTTCGCTTGTTTATTGCGATGTCACATCATGCAGTTTCATCTTGTTGCCAACTGGATGAATATGGTATTTCTTTTGTTCTGCCCGTTGTCCGTAACTCGTCCTGTTGCAACTGCTAACTGCATCACTCTACTCAGCGACAATACCGCTGCGGGCAGTAACAGCAATAGCAATGGTCGATCAAAGCAGTGCACTAAGCATTAGCAGTAGTTACATATCACAGTTTGTCTTGAAATATACACTACACTGATACATTAGTTTATTTATAACAGACAGATATGTAAAACAAAAGTAGCGTATATATATATATATATATATATATATATATATATATATATATATATATATATATATATATATATATATATAATTTTATTTTAGTTCATTAGAAAAAAGCATTTGCAATAGATTTACTTAAAACACAATTACAAAACCCAAAATACGTATTTTTTATTTGCAAGCACCTATTTAAAATAAAAACAATATTTTTCGCTACATATTTGCAATTTAAAATGGGAAAACACTTTGTAACTTAAAGGCCAGGTAACATACCAGTCAAAAATGAATGAATAGTGATCATGCAATATTCGTTCATTTTTAATCAGTAGCATGATAAAGGTTTTTAAAGATGTTTGGAAATAGTGTCCTGGAAAGTGACACATAAAGTAAAGTTATCATTGGTAGTTGAAGTCATTTTATGGGACTTGAAAATTAAATCGATAATAACCTTGGTGATAAGGAATAATAATAATATTTATTATTCCTAAACGAGTTGCCTGAGTCTTGGTTAATAACTACTCTGATCACGAGAGACGTCCAACTGATTGCGGGACAGTCACGACATGATACATCGACAGAGTCTGATATAAAACTAATTCATACCAGAGATCATGACACTGTTATGACTAAATACCTAAGTAGGTTTACATACAGACGTTAATATCGTTTCAATCACATTCACAATCCTCAGTATTTTTGTATAATAAGTTCCTTTGCTGCAAGTTTCCATCATTGGTCAATATTCTGCTCCTGATGTGTTTAATCTGCGCTCTCTACGCCATCTCTATTGTGTAGACTCACGCAGATTCTCTATAATCAGTCTTAATAAATCTGTTAGAGTATCTGTGACAATAGATGACAGTACAGCCCACACAGTGTTGGTTTCTCCTCTTGGTCTATTACTACAAATGGGGCAATCTATGCTATTTCGAATATGTCATTATTTTCATACAAAGGAGTGTCTCTGAAAAGGACGTTAACATTCTTAAAAACAAGAAATAGAAGCTAGCTCTATGATTTTCATATAAAACTGAAAAGCAATCAGCATCTCGTGTTAAATTTAAGTTCGGAATCATACAGTTAATTTGCATTTCGGTCACATTATACTCCTATGCTTGCACCATATTCTAATGATTCTGTCTCTCGATTTAGATCACAAATCACTGTCCACGCAGCCTAGCAGCAAGCGCGTTCGCCTTGTCACCGATACCCTGTCGGCGGCAGCTGGTTGTACTTTCAGCGTGATCACCACTTAACTAGGCGGACGCAACTTAGGCTCCTTTGCCTTTCTGGCAGGCTTCGCAGGGAGCCACTTTCTTCTTCTTCTTCGCCCCCTTACGCGCAACGACATTCCATCCCTCGGACATCTAGTTTGGCGCCAGTAGAATGGGGCGAGGCTGTGTGTGTCCGGGTTAGGTGCTCTTTTGACCTTGCCCTTTTTGCCCTTCTGGAACTTTGAAAGTTTGGACGTCGGGTTAGCAGGTTGTTGCAACTTATGTTGTTATCATCTCCGTAGAGAGATTTTTATAAATTTCTACTACTTGAAGATTATTACGAAATAATCGTTTAACAAGAGAGATTGTAATTTTATTTTAATATTCACTATTTTTAAAGTGTTATTCCACATTTAGGATTTTTGAAGAAACGTTTAAATAAAACGTATAAAAATGTAACAAAGTAGCATTCTAAAATCCTTCTCTATATCGACACGCGCGCGGCTTTGCCGCTATGAAGTGAGTGAGTATATCAATTAAATAATATGTAGGTAGTTTATAAAATATCTTTGTAAAACTCTAAACAATCAATGTAAGTTGCATGCACTGCGTAGGGACCTGATTCACAGGTATCGATGTCCCTTTCTCCCCACACCTCAATATTGTTTTAGACATTGACATTTTTAAATTCGTCATATCTTTTAAAGGAAATATCCAATTTTTATAATATACATAGTAATAAGTCAATAATATTTTAATATTTAATAGGATAAGGATTAATACAGAGGTATGAATGGTATCGTTTGAGAACTACGTGTAGATGAAACTTATATTTAAGTTACTGAAATTAATAAGTAACGGCATAGGTTGGAATAGGTGGTTGTAAAAATAACTTTTGATAGATAGCTGCTAAAAATATAAATACCTATGAGTAATAAATATAAATATAATAATAAAATGTATAAGAAAATATAAATAGAATATATAATATATTTAGTTTCGTAAACTCGAAACTCAAAACTTTCAATTGGTAAGGAGCCCCTTCCTCACCCTGCAGTTGCCCACTTTTATAATATTAGTATAGACATATTTTTCGAAAAAAATGGTACAAAAATTTTGCCTTACGTAATATGTAGATAAATAGATGAGAAAGGTAACGTGTAATTATTAGTATTATCGAAGATTGTTCATTTTACAAAGGCAAAGTCAACCTTACTTAGGAACTTTGTTTAAGGTTTAAATCGATTACTTTAATTACTTACAAAAAAATACTTTTCAATATGTAATGAACGATTGTTCACGATTCTGCAGGTAACAGTGGTACTAGAGGTCGGGGGATCAATGATAATATTGAATCAATATTCCAATTAGAAATATTTAATAAATAAGCTGCTAACTTAATTTTTAGTGAATACTATCATTAATACTTCTTATATATTTATTAAATATAATCTTATATATTTATTAAATATAGTTTATTCAAAACATTACATTTTCATTGTAAAAATAAAAAAAATATATAAATACTTAAAGATTAAAAAATCACCTTAATATCTTCAATATTATGCTCTAATTATAAACTATTTAAATTAAACCATTGTTATTATAACTATTAATAATATTAATAAAATAAATCTAAATAAATAAATTTTAAAATTATTTATTTGATAAATATAATAAATTAAAGATTTACTTTTAATAATATCATATAAACCTTGGACCTCTTCTCTTCAACCTATATCAATATTTTTATATAAATTTTGCCCTAATTTTAAAAAATAATAATTTAATCCAAATGTAGATAAATTAGGTAAAAATCATATTAATAAAAAATATTCTAAATTCATAAAAATATAAAAAATTATTTAAAGAATAAATTTTTATATTACTATATATCCTATTAATAACGCAAATAATATTACATAAATAACTATTATTTTTAAAGAGAAAGGTAAATTAATCATATAAGGATAACGATAAATTATTTAACTTAAAAATCTCCCAGAAACTAATCTTATAAATAATAAAATTATTATTATTTTTAATATAACATAATCCTCATCATATAAATTATGAATTGCTAATAAATTATAATCATTAATTATTAAATATATTAATAAACGAATAGTTTAAAATATGATTAAACCAGTTGAAAAATAATATAAATAAAATATCAACATATTTAAATTAGTTAATCTCACTATCTCTAAAATAATATCCTTTGAATAAAATACTGTCAAAAAAGGAATTCCACATAAAGCTAAATTAAAATATTTATACATAAAGAATATATAGGAATACATAAAGAAGTTATAGGAATGTAAATTCTAATACCCCCTATTATTCGAATATCCTGAATATCATTTATTATATGAATAATAATCCCTGCCCATATAAATAATAAAGCTTTAAATATAGCATGAGTGAACAATTGATAAAAAGCTAAATCATTAAATCCCATTCTTAAAATACTTATTATTTAGCCTAATTGTCTTGTAAATGTTTTTTTTAAATCAAATTCATAGTTAGCGCAAGGCCCAGGTATTATTATGGTTCATCCAGATATTAATAATAAAAATTAAATATATATATATATATATATATATATATATATATATATATATATATATATATATATATATATATATATATATAACAAGTAATAAATATACCCGTGCTGTTACTAAAGTTGAAGAGTGAACTAAAGCTGAAACTGTGGTAGGAGCTGCTATAGCAGCAGGCAATCTAAATCTAAAAGGAATTTGAGCTCTTTTGTTAAGGCTGCAATAATAATTAATACACCAATAATTGTTATTAAAAATCATTATTTATAAAATTTTTAATAAAAAATATAATGTAAAAATACAATTTTTTTATATTTATTTATTTCCTTATGATATTATGAACTATCATAAGGAAATAAATAAATATAAAAATTTCCTGACAGGAGAGACGATGAGAACCGTTGTAACCAAAAAAATATGGTGAAAGACGTGAACCCTTGAAACTGGTCAAGTTAGTTCCAGTTACTATAATTATGTCCAATAAAATACTTTAAATTTATATAAATTTCTTATTTATGAACCGATTGTAACAAAACATACACTAAATATTAAAGGAACGTGGCCAAAATACAACAGTGAAAACTGCGTTTAAATAAAACAGTTTCCGAGATAAGCGTGCACAGACAAACAGACATTTTTTTTAAATGAAACTATTTTAAACGGGCACAAATCCAGGAGACTACTGTAAAGTGTTCGAAACGTCAGACTACCAAAAATATATTTTTGAATACCAAAATATACACGATTGATCCATTTAAAGTAGTTTCATTTAAAATGTGTAAAAATCGCGAAAATCAATAATTATTAGATATAAAAAAATTACACAAGCAATTATTTTGGATCCTGTTACCTTCCACGTACAGACAGCGGTCAGTTACATATTTATTATATGTATAGATATTCATAATAAGGTATATACTAGTCCTCGTTATCAAATACACTTAAGATTAGAAAATATTTTTAAAAAAGGCGGAGAGTGAGAAGGAGTACGGAGAGTGGGTGGTTACGGAGAGTGGGTGGTTACGGAGAGTGGGTGGTTACGGAGAGTGGGTGGTTACGGAGAGTGGGAGGGATCGGAGGGTGGGAGGGTACGGAGATTGGGAGGGTGCGGAGAGTGGGAGGTTGCCATTGTCACCACGCTTGGCAGGCGGGTTGGTGACCGCAGTAGGTGTTTATGTTAGACAGGGCCACGCTGCTGCCCATGCCCTGATTTTTCCCTTAGTCGCTTCTTACGACACCCGCGGGAGGATATGGGGTGATGCTATTCTAAGCCGGCATCACACAGCAAATCTATCTTCTTCTATGTAGTGGTAAAGCCCAAAAAGCTGAAAACTCAGCTTTTTGGGCTATACCACTATTATATTATTTCATTATTTTATTACATATACAGATGAGTTTTGCAACTCAAGTCAGTCATATACTCAGACACACCTACTATTGCTCTCCCTCTTACTCACATCATTATACTATCATGCTGTCTCGTTTACACTAATACATATTACTAACAAAACGGCGGCATATGGTACGCCGCCCCGTTTAGTCCTATACAATATTTTGTTTTCTAATTACATTTTCACATTCAATTACTTTCTTACTTTGCTTTGTGAACAACGCGCGCAGGTGAAAGAACAAAATAACTATAGTTGTGAGTTCGCGCGGGCGAAGCCGCGAACGGACGCTAGTTAGTATGCATGAAAAAATGTTGGTCCGCCATCTTGTACGACGCGCCATATTGCTGATAACGCTACTTGATTCTGAGTGTCAGTCCGTTACGTCAAACACGTATTTATAAATACGTTTTCGATAGTTTCTTTAACAGCTAATAAAAATGGAAAACTTTATATATAAAAGGCACCCAAGCTCGCCGCTCTTATTGCCCATTTGCAGACCAATCCTCCAGTAAAAACTTCTAAGTGTTACGATGTGCTTTCGGATGGCCCAAGTAAAAATGCTTTAGAAACTACACAGCTCTGGGAGGCGATATCTATAAGAAATTTTCATCTATACTAAGTGTATAGTATCTGAAAACCATTGCTGTTAAGAAAGAAAGAAAGAAACAAACACTCGTCTAATTAGCTAAGCGTCTTCTACGTAATGCTGTATTAGATGGCCGAGCTTGGTCTTCTGTCGCCGCTAGCCAAATCACCACTCAACTTCACACTATGTCGCCTAAGAGTTCTTCAATACCTCCAGTTGGTGAACACCATTATGATGAAGCCACGGCTGAATGGATTAAAATATCTACCAACCATCAAAATCATTAAACAAAAATTTCTTAATTGTCACACATTAATAGACAAGGTAATGTTGATACTAAACTACCTAGGGCAATATGTTTAGTTGTACAAAAAAAACCATTTTTATTTTGGGATGCCTGGTGAATGAAGGATGGTATTCGATCTAAAATGCATGAACTACCTAACTTATTAAATGAATTAATAATAGATGTTGTCGCCTTATGCGAAATATAACTGACTTCTAAATATCCCTTAGCGTTACCAGGATATTCATATATAAGACAGGATAAAAGACTAGATGCCACTGGTCAAGGGGTAATACTTCTTATTAGATCCGAAATCCTCCCACAATCAACTGACACTGCCTTTTGTGCAACGAACTGAATGTGTTGGCGGTAGCATACTTGTCTCTGGCAAGGAAACTACCATCGTTTCTGCCTATAACTCACCAAATCAATGGGACTCAATTCTCATGTTATTTTTATGGCTGACTTTAATACCGAGCATCATTATTGGAACTCTTTCATATTACCACCAGTTTTATTAATACACATAGTGACATATGAGGAAAATTAAATTCAGAAGAGAAAATTTAATTTCAAAATGTCTATGTTGTTTATTTATGTTGTTATTATTTATGTTATTTTGTTAATATTTATGTTGTTTTTTACTGGCCCGTTTCAGATTTATGTAATAACAATATAAACTATAATTCAAACTACTTAATTTGTTTAAATTGCAGTCCTTCTTCAGTAGAATTACCCATAATATAATTGTAATATTTCGCTAGAAATATTACACCCTTGTAATATTTCTTTAAATCGGCCCTTCTGGTATGTTAAAACTTGTTCCTACTTAGGCACATAAAACCTAAGACTTCAAATAAACTTGCGAAAACCCCGAGGGTAAGATTATGAAGGTATTTGACAAATTTCTTCTACTCCCACATTTGTTTGATTTCATACATCCACACATGACACAGTGGTCCTAATATATTTCACCCATAATACCATGGTCCACATGTGATTTCACCCGTCCACACATGACATCTTGGTCAACATATGCTTTAATCCATTCACATATGACATCACAGTCCACATGCCATTTCACCCATCCACATATGACATCATGATCCACATGTGATTTTACTCGTAAGGGTCAATTTTGTACATTGGTAATGTAAATAAAAGTAGCACGACGTCTTACTACATTGATACTGAACATAAAAATGTGATTAACAAAATTTTGACTGTCTGTCTGTTTGTTTAAGCATCACACGGAAACTCCCGTTTAGATTACAATGAAATTTGGGATAATTATTCCTCAACATTCTGGACATCACACTGGGTACTTTTTATTATACACAGTTATAAAGAAGCCGACAGATCGTAACACTTTAACTTCAAGCTTGGTTATTTTTATAAAAATATATGGGGCTGTGCTTAACCCGAATGGTAAAACATTAAATTCAAACAATTTATCTTCAAAATAGAATCTTGATCTTTTTCCAGATTTTTTATGAACTTTTATTCGGAAATATGCGTCTTTCAGGTCTAAGATATGTGACAGAGAAGCTGGCATGTCGCCTCAGTTTGATATTCAATTGGGTGTCAAACAGGGCTGCGCCATGTCAGCTTGGCTGTTCAATTTGTAATTGGATAGCTGTCTCCAAGGAGTGAAAGTTAGTGATTCGACAGTTAATTGATATTCATAAAAATACGACACTTTTAACTTAAATTAAATTTTAAATCAAAAAGGCAAAAAGTGGAGTCAACACTATTATATATACTAGATACTACTTGCTGTCGGTTCCACATCTCGTTTGTGTTGCAAGTGGGTAGTAATAATATCGGCGTAGTACAAAAATACTGAGTTATTAAACAAATCGTGGTTAGACATGAATGAATACGATATAAGGACGCGAGCACAATGAAGACAAATACGAGTATTCATTATAAACATTTAAAGTCGAACTCGAATAATGTTATCCAAAATAAATTGTAACATGCTTCAGTTGGTGAATGTTAAACTATTTATTTAGTAATATTTACACTTGCGTCGCAGTAAATATAGTATTGTATTCTAGTCGCGTACATCACAGCACTCCGCTTGAGAGCTGCCAGCTCCGCTTCATCTTCTATTGCCACATGGAGCTGCATCGGAGCTACTCTTACATTTCTTGGTCAGCAGTATTTATATTCCAGTACTTTACATTACTCGCGAAACATTACATTGAAGGACTACTTCAATGAAGCCGGGCAAGGCGGGACCGGGCAGGCCACTAGGTATATGTTAATGTCGTAGTTCACTTTGTTACGTTTCTATACGTGACTTCGAATTTTGTTTTTGTTCGAAATAAATCCGAATTTATTTTATATTATCTGTTACTTATTTATTAAAATTATAGCAACTGTTATTAATAACATTGCAAAGGTCTCTCTGTGACACAGGCCTTACATTGTGCTTTAGCAACAATAGATGTCGGAAATCGACGACTGTGAACTTAGCGTTTCCGTGTCAGTCGTGAAGGAGACTCCGAGTCGAGGTTCAAAGTATTATCCTCTGACGTCACTGTTGCTCTTTTAGAGTAGGTATCTACATCTTAGATATTTCTTGTTTCATTCAGTCTCTCATAAGTATCTATAAATAAAGTATGAGACGTATTGAATTACTCGTAAAGACTACACGCCTATAGCTCTCTAAATAATCCTTACAAATACCTCGGTTATACGAAGAACTACCAGCCTCTTACTACTACTACCAAATCAAATAATCAAGCAACTTTAGTATACCCAGATAAAAAGAATAATTAAGAAAAAAAAATATGAACAAAACTTAAACTTTAAAATGATTGCCTTGAAAAGTATGCATTTTCGATTTATCAAACTGTCAAAGCCTACAGTATGGACGAATATATAATATATATATATATATATATATATATATATATATATATATATATATATATATATATATATATATATATATATATATATATAAGCCGGAACTATGCACAAGTTGTCGGATATTATAAAATGTTATTTATATTGTTAGAATGTCAAATAAATGATTACAAATAACTAAAAAACGTACCTTTTCATACAAATCATCATAAGCATTTTCAGTAACATCAAAGTTTCACCGTGAATTTACCTAATGATTATTAGGTAATTTTTACATATTCGAAGCTAAGCTCTGCGTATCAAACGATACATACTTTAAATTTTTATTATTTTCCTCTATTTTTTTTTTCATAATATTTATATTAAGAAATTATATCAATATAATCCTATAGTAATCAATTAAATAGAAAAATATTAATAAAATAATTCAATTAATATACTTATAATTTAATATAGACCCTAAAATTTGTAGATAAAATTAATATAAATTTTTAATAAACCATTCTTAATATCTTTTATATAACCAAAAAAAATTTTTAATAAATAAGCTAAAATAAGCTTTTGGGTTCATACCCAAATATATAGGAAATCTCTTTTTTTTTTAAATAAAGTGCCCGATAAAAGGATTATTCTGATAGGATATATAATGTAATATTTTACTTTCTTTATATTTTATAGAATTAAACTGTATCTAATAATTTTAAAAATTATTGTGCATCTTACACTAAAATATAATTTGTAATAATGAATTTAAATTGCATTCTTACATTTTTCTTAGTTTTAATTTTATTTATTAATAATTCTAATAAAATATTTTTTTAATTATCTTATTCTTTAGAACAATAATTTCTATTTGAATTGGATTAGAAATTAATTTATTAACATTTATTCCCCTTGTTTCATCCCCCAAAAATCTTCTCAATTCTGAAGTCTCATTAAAATATTTCCTCATCCAATCTAATTTTTCAATTAATTTTTTATTTTCTATTTTATTGAATTTATTTTTAATAAAAATATTCTTATTTGTTATTTTTTTATCAATTATTATAAATTCAGCAATATTAATAAAAAGAGGTTCAGCTCCCATTCATTTTTGATTCCCTAATATTATATTATAGAAGGACTAAATTCATTTAATACATTTATTTTAATAACTTGACAAAAGATTTCACCTATAATTTTATTATCTTATAATATAAATTTAAAATGTTTAATTTTAATTATAATATTAAATGTTATAATTGCAGTTATTGGGAGATTTAATGAAACTTCTTTACGCAAATGAATAGCTTTCTCCTCTATTAATAATATCGGATGATTAATTTCAGCTTTAATAATTAGAGAACATTTATGAATATTATACTTTTTATTTTATTCAATATTTTTATTTATGAGAAGTTTTCGTTATTTTATATTACTAATATTTTCTTTATTAATCAATTATTTAATTATAATTTTATTATCTTATAATATAAATATATTTTTTTTAATTTTTATTATAATTTTAAATGTTATAATTGCAGTTATTGGGAGATTTAATGAAATTTCTTTACGAACATGAATAGCTTTCTCCTCTATTAATTATCACTATTCAATATTCTTATTTATTAAAAGTTTTTTTTTATTTTATATTACTAATATTTTCTTTATTAATCAATTATTTAATTATAATTTTAATTTTTTAATGAAATTTTCAATTATAATTAATATTTTATCTTTAAGAAGAGGGACTTCTTAGTATTTTTCCCTTAATGATTAATTATTATAAATTTAATTTTTAATATTTTTTTATTATTATTTTTTGTTAATTTACTTTATTGGTATATAAATAAATAATATAATTAACTAGTTTAATTATATTTTTTATTTATGAATTATTTACTCATCATTTATATTTTTTCTTTTAAAATAAAATGATATAAAAATTTTATTAAAAATAATTTATTTCTTATGATCTATTTTTACAATATAATTCCATTAACATGCATAATATTAGAACCTTATTTTTTTAAATAATGTTTTAAGTTAACATAATCTAATAATATTCAACTATTTATAAAGAAATTCTTTAAGCCTTATTTATAAAAGTTTTAATATTTTTTACAATTATACACTTAAATTTGCAATTTTAAATCATTTTTGAATATAACACTTAATAAAAGAGAAAATCCTTTTAACTTCAGCCATTTTATTTGCAAAACTGACTTTTTTCTACAAATCATAAAGATATTGGAACTTTATATTTTATTTTTGGAATGTGACCAGGAATAGTAGGAACATCTCCAAGTACTTTAATTCGAATAGAATTAGGTAATCCAGGATCTTTAATTGGAGATGATCAAATTTATAATACTAATGTCACAGCTCATGCATTTAATATAATTTTTTTTATAGTAATACCTATTATAATTGGAGGATTTGGAAATTGATTAGTACCTTTAATAATTTGAGCCCCTGATATATCCTCCCCCCTCTTTAATTTTACTGATTTCTAGAAGTATTGTAGAAAAGTAAGTTAAGTCTGCCGCTTCGAATAGACGTGTTGCCGATTATACTAAAAATAAAATAATTTTTAAAAAGACAAGACATTGAAGTTACCACCTAATTAGAACAATATAAAGAACACAATTCGTCAGCCTCGCTCGTTAGAACTTACTGTGTTTTATTCTGATAAGGGCATGTGCAGCTCCCCTCACCCCTCGAGTAAACGAGTAAGTTGCTATTTTTCGTTTCACTCAATTGTCGCTTCGTCAAGCTGTGACTCATTACGCTATCGGCAAATCTAAGTAAACATGAGTTCACAACACTAAGCGTTAGCGGGAAACTTATAAGCGATAGCGCGGAAGTGGGTCATCGTCGGATTTACGAACATTGGATGACTAAAATGTCACGCTTAGAAAAAGGAAATACGAATGTGATTGTGCTTTGATTAACGATTTTCGGAAGGAAATGATGTCTTTTTTTCAAGATTTTACAAAAATGCAGCAAGAATGTTCCTTATCCTTACATATAAAACTACACGAAATGCTAAAATTAACTTCTATTCTAACGCCTTTCAAAAATGTAATAAGCGGCCAAGAAAAATGTGAGATTTAATTAACAGTCTTATGGGACTTAAGTCTCGTCAATAACAGAAATAAGATAAAGATAATACCTCCAAATCTTGTTCGAGATTCCAATATAGTAGTAAATAATCCTTATGAGATTTGTCAACTTTTAATGATTTCTTTTCCACTGTTGGTTCGGATTTAGCAAGTAAAATACCCCAATCATATCATCGAAATTTTCATTCTTTCACCAGTCTTTCACATTCACAATATAACACTATTCAGCCATTTGCACCTACCACAAAAAAAGAGGTTGGTGAAATAATTGACAAATTAAACGTAAACACAAGTAAAGGCATCGATGACATCGGCGTAAAAGATATAAAGTGTATAAAACACTTTATTCTAGATAATCTTACTGACTGTTTTAACAAATATTTTACACAAGGCAAATTCCCCGAAAGTTTAAAGATTGCTGAAGTTACGCCAGTTTATAAATCCGGAAGTGAAACAGATCCGGGGAATTATCGGCCGATATCTGTTTTACCAGTTTTGTCAAAAATTTTAGAAAAATTAACATTTGTCCGTCTTTATAATTACCTCAATAAACTTCTTTTTTAGTCAACAACATGGCTTTCGTCCGAAATCTAATACACTTTCAGCAACTGTGGATATTGTCACTAAAATTAAAAACGCGTTGGATAGTAAGTAAATCGTTCTAGGTATCTTTATCGATTTAAAAAAGGCTTTCGACACGGTCAGCCATAATTTATTATTACAAAAACTACATAAGGAAGGTATAACAGGTTCGGCAATCAAAATTTTAGAATCATATTTACATCGTCGCAAGCAATTCATTAAAATCGGAAAATTTCAAAGTAAGCCCGCAACGTTAACATATGGAGTACCACAAGGCTCTATCTTGGGACCGCTATTATTTTTAATTTATATAAATAGCATTAGTAACATTGATTTATCTGGAGATATAACTCTGTATGCGGATGACACAAGCTTATTTTACTTTGTTGATAACATTAAAAATATAATTGACGTAGCTCAACGTGATTTAAATGTTATTAGCGAATGGTTTGTTTCTAATTTATTAACTATTAATACCAAAAAGACATCATATATGATCTTCGCGCCTAAAAATAAAAATATACCAAATCATGACCAACTAACAATTTTTAACGAGCCAATAAATAAAACTGATCATG
This sequence comes from Dryadula phaetusa, assembly GCA_032432895.1. Taxonomy (NCBI): domain Eukaryota; kingdom Metazoa; phylum Arthropoda; class Insecta; order Lepidoptera; family Nymphalidae; genus Dryadula; species Dryadula phaetusa. The sequence continues at coordinate 130,395 of JAOYRS010000108.1, read as the reverse complement.
AAAAATATTTAGGTCTTATAATGGATAGCAAGTTAACCTGGCAATACCATATTGATCATCTTAAAAATAAAATATCCCCTTTGATAGGAGCACTACGTAAGATTTCTTTATGTATACCTAATTAAATTCGTCCTATTATTTATAATTCTTTAGTGAAACCTCATATCGAATATCTTATTGAAATATGGGGAACTGCTGCGAAGTCTAACATAAAGTCATTACAAACCTTACAAAATAAAATTATTAAAGTTCTTTATAAATATGATTATATGACGTCATCCGTTGAAATATACAAAAAAACAAAATTTCTTAATATAAATCAATTATACACTTTAAAAACCTGCATGTTGATTAGAAAAATAATTACAAATAAAACACATTCACAATTACACTTTCATAAAAAAACATATACATACCACACTAGAAAACGTAATAAACTAGAACTTCCAAAAACCAGAACCAACTATGGAAAGAAAAACATTTTATTTGAAGGAGTTCAAATTTATAATAAACTATCAGACTTAATCATTAATAGCAAGAGTTTTCCTATATTCAAAAAACGTGTAATGGAATATGTGCAAAATAATTTATAAGTTAATGTAACCCCTACCTAAATATGTTTGTATAATATCACCACCCGCAACATTTTATTTTACTGTATATTATTCATAAGGCAGACTTTTAAATGTACCCTCAAGAAAAAATGATTGTAATTTCTTATTATAAGTGAACTTTTGTGTTCTTTTTGAGAAAAAAATGTCTTTAAACCGAACTTATAGCTCCATCTTCATAAGTCCGCCATATTGGATTTGAAATGACGTCAATATTTTTTTCAAATCATTCTCAGTAATCCCTTTCACTTGACATTCTCGTTGTAGGAATGGTATTCATATGATATTCATCTTAGATGTTCCAACATGTCAGATTTTGATAACACATATAATGCATCGCCATCCAAACTAAACGTATACCTACATAATTACACTTTACTTAGTTGAAGATATCCACTTCGAAATTGATTTGCATGATTTGAGCTGTACAAACACATTGAGTTACACACAGAGGTTCATAACAAGTTAAATATAAAATGTACTAGTGCTTACATATTTATAGACTACCTTAAAATAAGTAAATTAGCGGATATAAACATTTCCAGCCCTAATTTTATTCTTTCTAATTTTCATCTCTAATCTGCTGTAAAAAGTACAGAGAAACAAAAGAAAAAGATTTAAATGAACTAGTGATTGTCCGCTGTTTACCTGAGTACGATACAATGAGAGGGCTGATGTTTGGACACCAACCCCTCCACCGTCATCTTTGTAAAGGAACACAACTAATTTCGCGAGACTGGTCAGTTTGTGTTTAGTGATCTTGTGAGCACCTTTAAACAAATAAATTGTTGAAGTTTATAATTTTTACGAATTTAAAATAAAATAACTTCTTTCGCACCCAAGCAGACGGAACTAGAGGCAGCCCAAGAGTTATTGGATCTTCATGCTTATCTTAGTGTACTTACAGACACATGTAAGTTTACAATTTTGTTAAGAATTATTTGTATAACTTAAATCTACAATATAAATAGGCTTAAATGTATTTTATAATTAAATATATTTTTTTTAAATTGTTAAGTAATTTGTTTTACTTTTCAGCTGGCGAGAAAGTTAAAAATCCGTCAATAGAAAGAATTTTTGGACTTTTATCAGTTCACCGGTACGTTTATTTCTTTAATAGTCGATAACATATAAAGTACGTACATGTCTTACTATTTTTAAAGTGTTATTTATATACCAAAATTTACATAAGTCAAAACTGTCAAAATGTCAACTGATCAAGTCGTCAAAGTCGTCGTTAAAGGATTTTAAACGAGCCACATTTTTTATTCATAAATTTTTGTAAGCCTTATATTTTTTATATAAATGTTATTTAAAATTTTGAATAATTTTCGATTGCTTCTGATATTACTACCAATTTAATATATATAGATAGCAAATTATTATGTTTCTACAATTTATCTGTAACGCGTTGCCTTCATTTTTAGAAGGAGGACTTGCCGACTAAAACTAGCACCCCGAAATCTAAATTTCTAGCTAAATGGAACAATTCTACAGAAAAAACAGAAAATAGTAATTTAAAAAATGGAAAACTGCACGACGCTGAAACTCAAACAGATCCTATACCAGTGTTGCTGCAAAAAGGAGAAAAACTAATAAAGTTTTCAGCCGAAAATTTATCCCTTAAGAAGCGACTTCATAGTTACAAAGATAGATTCTCGGCTACAGATTCCTTTACCGGACGTCATGCTGAATCATCGAAAAAGACCTCCGAGTTGCGAAAATGTAACAGACGTACTAAAACTTCGGTTAGCAAAACCCAATCAGTAAGTATTTTTAATCAATATAAATTATTTTTTTATAACATTATACATTGAAAAATTCTTTAAGTTGCATTGAAATATTTTTAGAACTACCATGAAAAAATGAATGACAAAGGATTTAACAATTATAAGAAAGCAACACCAGACAAGGAGATTCAAAGCACTAACACCGATATGGTAAGACTTACGTACATGACTAACGCCAAAGCATGAATAGTGTAGTGATTATTAAATGAAATGAAACATACCTTTTCCAGGTTCCTATTGGTGATGGAAATGCAATAGATCCAGCGCGCCTCCTGAAGTATGTAGACTGGTCTTGTCACTCAAGTGCGACGCGAAAATTGTTAACAGCAGTATTTTCGAGACAGTAAGTAGCCCCCATGACTATAATAGAGTATTTAATAAAACTATCACGATGTCTTAGATCCATTAAAATAAATTTATTTATTTGTTTATAGGGTGTTGGCTCCTCATTCATTGACTGGAAAGCCTTCACCAGCTTTTCCCAACAAGTCAGCCAAAAAAAAATTAGATGCAGCATTAGTAAATGATATCGTTCAAACAGTCGTGGAGAGGTTTGGGGTGCCAGAAAATTTAGTGAGGTGCGAAATTTTTCCATATTTTATTTTATTGAATATTTTAAATATTATTTTGAAACATAAATGAAACATAAATAATGCTTATTTTCAGAACTAACATAACAACCAAATGCGCCGACGAAAGTAAAATGCTTCGCACTCGTCAGCAAATCAAAATGATAAAGAAAACTAAAAAGGATAAGAAAGAGAACTTACCGCCGTCCGATGATTCAGATTTTTCTGATTAATTATATTTCTTTGTAAGTAATGTAAATAACTCGAATTTAGGCTGAAAGCGAAGTACGGAGTATCTCCACAAAGTATTCCTTACCTACCTGCATAGCAATGCGGGGTGAAAACGTGAAATGAAAAAATTGTACTTGTGTAATCAGTACTAAGATATAAATGACTGCAAATTAACTTATAAACGTTCGCTATGTCAGCAAAATGCAACATGAAACTTAATTATATTGCAGATTTCTGAAAACCTGCCGACGAGTGGCAAAGTGAAAGAGGACTGGCAACATTATTGAGACATGATTATGTATAATTCGTGTCTCTCTTAGAATGGATTTCTTGTACGCTTAATTCTCTTGCGATGGAGAATAAATCTTATTAAACTATTATTTATTTTATTTCAATTTTAGTTTTATTGAATAAGAAGCCAACGTTGCATACATTGTTTCTACTTATTCTCGACACATTCTTACATATCTATAACAATAATTGTATACCTCTCTTATAGGCTAAATCAACAAGCATAATGAAATAATATAAAACTAAAAAAAAACAAATGCAAAAGTTAAATTAAGTAATTATGAAACATATAACTTTTAATTATACATAAAAACAATAAAATAAAAAATTCAAATATAAAAAAAACATATTTAATTTGACATCAAAAGTGCTAGTTACTTGCTGCGCGCCAAAACGGTTGAATTGTGAAATATTAAATGGCGAACATTTTTTTGATTTCATATTTAGAAGATATTTTTAACTATAAGAAATGTTATAAACACAGGAAAAAAGACTTAGAAAACGTATAAAATATTTAATAATAAAAATCTAAGCATAAGAGGCTAAAAATCTGTACAAGTACATAATCCGATATGTTAGTATAAACTAGTTAGGGTGCCCATGTCCAGACTGTATTAATTTAGACTATTTTATTTGATAGGAGGATTTAGAAGTCTACCATTATTTTAAATTCCTTTGTCAGTTGTAACGTTATTCTAGCAATGCGGTAAAACAATTATAAGTTTGAGAAAAATGAGATTATTTAGATCTGTTTATGCGTTTGTTTATTATTCAATAGAGTATTTGATGTATATTAATACTGATATATCTGCAAAAATAATCTCTATTTGTGATGTATGACACTATAATACTGTTTTTAGTACACAATTGAACTATATTAGAATAGAATTCATAAAGAGGGTCGTAGTTCGGCGTTCTTGCAAATATTAGTAAGTATTACCAGGAACAGTAATTTGATTAAGCAATAGCGTCGTACTAATAAACTGTCCTTTATTCCAGTTTTATTCTTATGGGGATAATAAAAGTCTAAGCTTTTTAGATAACTCAAGTATATATATTTAAGTAGGTAATCCCATCCATGTTTCAATTGTAAATACCTACTTACTACGCCTCACTCGTAAATCTTTTCTGTGAAATGTTGAAATTTCGTTAGTTTGTATTGTTCATATAAATAATTTTTATAGATATCTTTTGATATATAATATAAGCCAGTAGTTTTTCTATACCTTAATAATTTACTCTTGTTAGTTGAATTTCGTTATTTCTAAAATCACTCATAATTAGTACCTTTAGAATATTTATTTTCACCTAAAGGAGCAAATTCTTTTAATTTTTTTTTGAAAAAACGTATAAAAATTTGAACACAGCGGTATTTGAACTTGCGCCTCTTGGATACCGTCCAAGCGCTCTGACCGCTAAGCCATACGTTCTGCTACCAGCTGCGGGGAAATTTTTATACGTTTGGTACAATTTTTTTTAATTATTAGCATCTATGTAGACAGATTTTTGCAAATTTCTACTACTTAAAGACTATTAAGAAATAATCGTTTAACAATTATTTTTAGACTAGAAGTTTTTTCAAAAATGTTTTCTTATCCTAAGTGTTGAATAACACTTAAAAATAATAAATACTTATATTTAATAGTTTTTTTAATTACATGTTTAACGACTCACCTACCAGGCACAGAATGTTGAAATTTTGGAAATTTACAATTTCCAAGAACACAAGAGGGGATTTTCAGAAAGAATAAATATTCTAAAATGTGCATTGTAGAAAAGTATTCGATTATATTTGTGGTACCGATTTACTCATCGCATACTAACATAGCACTCACAGGGCAGATTTCATGCCGACTTAATGTTACGGCCAAATTCCACATTGACTAGTTGGACAGCGTTTGACGGGTGTATAAGCGATTTCCACTCGAGGGTATAATTATATTTAAATTATTTTCAGTTTCTCGCTATGGTAAGACGCTCAGGACGGAATGTCAAAAATTCCGCGGAAAAATGGAGTACGTTTTGGCTTGACGCTAGTACCTCCTGTCTACCCTGCAATCTGGGATAAAAACGTGAAACTAAAAAAAATAAACACCAGAATTTGAACAGATTTAAAATAGGCTGTTTTTAGAATAACTTCAGTGCTTTATATTTATTTTTCAATTAACTTATATATATGTATATTTTTTAGTTTGAAAATGACTACATACTTACCATTAATGACGTCAGAAATTGAAGCTGCGCATGCGCTCTTAAGCCTCCAAGTAGGTAATGGAGAACATAAGCCTTGTAAGCATTGATATTTCATTACTTGTCTTGACATATATTTTGTAATAATTATAGATGCCGCTGTAACATTATTGTCATCTAACTAATATCTTTCTTTTATTTCAGCTGAAGTCAAGACTAGTCCAACAACATCGAATATGAAATGTGATACGATCGTCAGTCGTCGTCAGGTGCGATGGTTTTCTAATAGTAATTAATATTTTCATATTTGTGTAGTTAATATTTTCATATTTTTCTTATATAGGTGACAATCGCAATACATTCAAACATATTAAAATCAAAATATTTTTTAACAAAATGGAATGAGACAGGCAATAAAAAGAATACTTTAGCTAAGAAAGATGTTCAAACACAGACAAATGAAGACATGGCAATACTGATAACTAATGAAAAACAAGTGAAACAGCTTACAGAGGAAAAATTTTGTTAAAAAGGGGAATTTAAGAAATATGAGGAATCTACTTCAAAAACGGAATTAAAAGAGAATGTAGTACCTGAAACAACACACACGAACTCGTAGGAGGGCTTTGGTTGATTATAAAGCCCTATTGAGTATACTTACTGTTTTGTTCGGTTTTTGCTTATTTACTGATATACCTGCCTAAGTATATTTTATTATTTGTTTACAAAGTAAATTAAAAATTATTTTTATGATTATATATAACGGATAGTGAAGAACATACCTATTCCTCATGCGATACTCCAAAGAAGCTAAAAATCTGTAGAAGTACATGTTTTGGTATGGTAGGGATTTTTTTCTACACAATAATTTTTAAGTTTCCAAAAATATAGATTGAGGATGTCATTCCAATGCAACAGGGAAGCTATTAATCGCTGTATTTTCTCGATAGTAAAAAAAATTAATTTATTTAAAAATTTCTTCCATTATGCTTATATTGTACTTATTTAAACTAAACATGCTAATAAATCGAAAAAAAATCCATTGTCCAATAAGCCGGCTAAACGGAATTGAACGCTGCTGTTGTTAACGATGCAGTTCAAACAGTTGTGAAAAATATAGGGAACCTGAGAATTTAGTCCGGTTAAAACAACTATAATCCTTTTTTTTAAATTTAGTACTCCTACCTAATAAATTTGATTACAGTTTTAGAACTAGCATCACTACTAAATTCGCATATGAAAGTGAGACGCTAAGAAGCCGTCAGCAGAAAAATAAAAGAACGAAAGAAGACACTCCACCCTCAGATGATTCGGGTGTATTTTTTGGATCTAGATAAATTTTAATTACCACCTTTAGGGTACGGAGGGTATACGTTTAGGGTATTCTACACGTGGTAAGTATAAAGAGTTGATTTATCAATTTTAACTCTAAAATCATACATCATTTTACTAATGTAAATTTTAAACATTTAAAAATATCATATTTTAAATTAACCATTTTATATAATTTCAGGTAATCTCCAATTGCCCATCGGACGTATGTCGAACGGCCGTGAACAGTACAAGTGTGGAAATAAGTTTAGCTATATATTGGAGCAATTAGTTTTATTATAACGGCATCATTGATTAAGGAGCTTAGTTTTTCATTTTGATTAAATATCATATAACATATATTTGTTTTATTTTATATTAAATGCATTTACACTATTTTGATGACAATTCGAGGCAGTGCGATCCTCTCGGAGAATGTATGTAGCTCGTCCCTAAAACCCGATTATAAGGAGCTTAGCTCTTATAATGGAGCTTTTCGAAAGAATAAAGATGTTGTATAAAAGGAAGAAGAAGAATAAAATATGTTTATTAAAATATTCTAAAGTATCTTGTCGCTTGAGCATTTCTTGTCTACCCGCATATCGAGTTCCACCACTCAACATATAATGTCTCGAATTATTTGGAATGCGAAGTACGGAGTGTCTTGACAGTAGCTACTTTCTGTCTACTATGTTATGCGGGATGAAAAGCGTGAAGCTATAAAAAAATACATATTATAATCAAAATATGTTTAAAAATGGAAATTTTAAAAATTATATTTTCATGTGTATATTTTCCGACTGTTGCTTTTTATTGTAATCATCATACAATCACAGTTTTTAGAAATCTAAGTAGTTTTGTTTTATTTGATAACAAAGATGGTATTTCTGTATGTTCTGACAATATATGACTACTTTGATATACGGAATAAAGCATGAAGCTGAAAACATTTTTAAAAAAGGTATAAAAATCTCAACGCAGGATTCGAACCCGCGCCTCTTGGAGACCGTCCAGACACTCTGACCGCTAAGCCATGCGTTCTACTATCAGCTGCGTCGAAATGAAGTTGAAGTCACTTTGCTCCTACTCCTCAGCCACCTACAATTGTCGTATCGCTTACTCGTGCTAATATAATATCATGCTATCTCACTTCACCGATGCACTCACTACCAAATGATTAGTATCCACTTTCTTAGATTTTATCAGTTAATTATAACTTATATAGAACCAATTTTAATTTATATTTTTTTTATCTTCACGCTTTGTCTCTTGCGGGGTAGTCAAAAACGACGGAGCGCCAAACCTTCCGGTCTCCACGTACCTCTTTCGCCACGTCCACAGTCATTAGCCTCTTCATACGCCCTTCGGGGTCTTCAAGTTTTTTGCGTGATCTTCCTCCAGTATCTTCGATACTATGTTTTCGATGTTTAACCGAGGTCTCCCCCGACCTCTTGTACCATTTACCTTTGATTCATAAATCTTTCTTACCCTTCTTTCATCATTCATTTTCGTAACGTGACCAAACCACCTGAGCAAATACTTCCTCATTCTTACTATGACATTCACGCTTACACCTGCCATTCTGCATATCTCCTCTTTCATTCTTCTTTTGACACATCCACGTTTCGCTGCCGAACAACAACGTTGGTAAGTACGTCATTGTGAACGACAAGACGTGCAAGTACCCTGACGTTTTCCGTCACATCAATATAGCAAGAGCATCGTTAACCCTGTTTCTGACAGCCATGCACCTTTCCACATCCATTTCGTATCTTCCATCTCTAATTGACATAATTTCCTAGATATGCCACCTCACTTACTTGTTCTAATATCTTTCTATCTACCCTAATCCCTCATTCCGTTCATTCTTCATTTCTTTCAAATATTGGAATCATAGTTTTACTCGCATTCAGGTCTAGACCATTACTTTCACGCCCATCTTTCAGAATAATGACCAATGCCTGTAACTCCCATTCTAATGATGCAATTCATCATCTGCGTACAACAGAAGGTTAACTGTCACTATCTTTCACTCCTTGGAGACAGCTATCCAAAAACAAATTTTGAACGGCCAAGTTGACATGGCGCAGCCCTGTTTGACACCCAACGAATATGAAACTGATGTGACATGCGAGCCTCCTCTTACACAGGCTGAGTGATCTCGATAGTGTAGTTTAAAAAAATATATACTTGGGACTTATCTGACACAGACAAACCGTGCAACCAGTTTTAAATCCATAAAACCAAGGTACACGCTTAGAGCCAACAATGTACCCTATTTTGTAAATCTCCTTCCATCTTTTTGTAGACAAATATAATAAAATTCTTATTATATTTTAAACCATATTAAAAATTACTAATTGTAGTATACAAAAATATTTTTTATTATGACAGTATATAGATTAATATATGATTAAAAAATTACATAATTTTAATGTATTTGTGTATCTTTATTTCTTTAATCAATATAAACAATTGATCTGTTCCATGGGATCCCTTTAACTATATCTTTATGGAGAGCTTATATGGAGGATATTGGTAAGAATAAGCAGGGTGACTAAAATTGCATATAATTTGAAAAATACCTATGTTTTTTTGCTTTTGATTGCTTTTTGATATATTTTTATTAGTGGTAGTCCGTTCTTCGTCAATTTTGAGCCCAATTCAAATTACCTTCTCTACTTTTGAAAATAAATCTGTAAATAAAACAATTTATTATTATTTACCACTTGGTGATGCTATGTATATGTTATACTTGCTTAGCAAAGGTTAATTGTAAGTAAATATCATATAATATAAAATATAATGGGAAATAATTGTACCAATCTAATTGATTGCACAAAACCTTAACCTATTACGTCGCCTATCAATAGTAGTGTACTTCTCAAAGATATTGCTCATTACAAGGTGATGCTACCAATGTGTTGAACCCCTGACCTCCGTACGAGTGTTACTGTATGACGGTAGTATGTGTATGTTTATGTGTATATGTTAATATGTATGTATGTGTTAATATGTATGTATATGTTGACATGTTTGCGTGAGTGGTGTGGATAAAGATGTTAAGTAATTTGTGTTTCGAGTTCTCCAACATATAATATATTATAGTTTTTCATTTAATTATTTATTGGTGTATTTTTATAAAATTTAAAATATTCATTGTATAAGTATGATGCTAGAAATAAATAAAAATTACGCGCGAATGTTGATTTCATAGTAGGTAGGTCATGTACTATATCCTACCTTCTTTTAAAAATAATATTAACAGGTTTCGTGTGTTGTTCTGAGAGTATTTCTAACATGTCGGTGGTTTGCCATACATTACATATATATATATATATATATATATATATATATATATATATATAAAATCGAAATCAAAAATCGAAACTAAATTCATATCAGCCTGATTATAACCCAATAATAATATTTTTGGCTATTTCGTCGAGATTCTTACCTTTGTTTAGTAGTTCTCGACGAATTCTCGCTGATATGCTTACAATTAAGATCCCCAGTCAGGACTCAGTCAACCATATGTATGTGGGAGAGCAACTTGATATCGCTTTCTAGAGTTGCCTTATTTGGTGAAATATATATGGAGACTGTAACTATTGGCTGATTGGCCTGTCATGAATTCCAACCAACCAACCAATAAATACAAACACATGCAAGCGACGCATATACAAGGAGAGCGAACGCTAGGTTTAAGAAAAGACTCCTGTATACAGAAGAAATCTAACTGTCGAGAGTGGACGTACTCATTCATTAATTCTTTTTGACTTTTGACACCATTTGGGTTAAAATTTATTTAGCCTAAAAAAGGCTACGATGGCTTCCAGTAAGTTGACGCGCTCGCATACCAGTGCTTGTACACGAGCCATGCTATGAACCGTTTGTATTACGGAAATCTGCCCCAAAATTAGCTATTATTAATATATATGCTCATTAGATAACAAAATGTTAATAGCGCGATGTAGGAATGATTATATCTAGTCAGAATCGATAAAAATAAACAAAAAAATTTTATTATTACTATATTTTTTGCCAAAAGCATTGATTATTAAGTTTAAAAGCATGCATTTTACTTTTGTTTTAAATAGTAAAAGCTATTTTCTTTTTAATTTTAAACTGAAATATATTAAATTTAGAATATCATAGTAAGTATGATACAAATATAATTATCATTTCTTTGCTGTTGTTACATTACTTCATTTAATATTGTTTAAACAATTATTTGTGTGTTTTTACTTTAATGTTTTACCTAAAAGTGAATATAATTTAGCGTAATTCTTTCATAAAATCAGAAACAACGACATCTAGTATCATTTGATGACACTCTAAGTGTCGGTGATGATTATTGTATTGCCATCTCCCTTATGATCATGTTATTTATTTTTTATTTTAAGTGTTCAAAGTATTTATTATAAAATATTAAAAAATATTTTAAAAAAGTTGCATTTTAAGATTTTATATTTTTTTAATTGAATAAATGTCTAAGTATTATAATTATAAAAAGAAACAAAGCAATAAAATAACATGTATAAAGTATTCAAGTTCTGAATCACGCTATGGACTATGGTTTGCTATAGGTACTAGTTGACACCCAATATTATTACCATGAACACCCAGTTAGTCTAACAACAACCAAACTCTGACGGCTGGGGCCCGTTATAAAGAGACTAGCTAGGTAGAAGAGAAGTTCCCTTTGAAAGTATTTACTTTTCAAAACAGGCTGTAGCTCATATCTGGGAACTTTTATCCATCTTAGTAGGGTAGACAAGACTTACTCAGTGTCGAGACGACTAGTACTCCGCTGCCCGCCGAATTCGAGACACTGTGTATTGAGTGGCAGAATTTAACGCCACGCTTTGTCTTACTTGAACGAGGAACTGAAAATAATTTAAATATGAATCATTCCCCCGATTGAGAATCAAACCTACAACCGATCGCGTTTACTGTCAGACGCTGCCTTATTCTACCACGACTGCCCGGAAGTTGTAACATTAACTATTAACAGATTAATATTGCATGGAACAAATACTTTACTATGTATATTTATCAATCCGGTCGCTGGTGGTGGCGCAGTGGGACAGCGTCTGGTTGTAAGCGTGATCGGTTGTGGGTTCGATCCGCACTCGGAGGAGTGATTATATTTCAATTATTTTCACTTCCTCACTCTGGTGAAGACAAAGTTCCACCTTTTAACACGCAATGCCTCGAATTCGGTGGAAGTACGGAGTGTCTTGATACAAGGTACTTTCTGTCTACCCTGCTTTTCGGGATAAAAAGCGTGAAGCTAAAAAAAAACAAAAAAATATTTAAAACTGTAGTGTGGTAGCCTGCGGCATTTCTCAAGTGTAAGTTTAGTGTATGTATGATCAGAATAAAACAGAACCTGATACCAACAAGACGTCTTTAATTGATCCCAACATCACATGGCGACCCTGCCAGTCGGTGTGCGCGCGCTAGCCTGCGACGCGTGCACCGGCTGGCCACCGAATAAATATTATTATTAAATGAAGAAAAAAATGGAAAAGGAAATAAAAATAAAATGAAAATATATTTTATGGGTAAAATTCCCAAATTAATAATCTCTCGGATTGACACGTAAAAATAAAAACGTAAAAAGAAGAAAATAACAATTATTAAAACTTCAAAAATGAATAATTTTTCAAAAATTATATAAAAGGCAGCCCAGGAAGACATAAGGAAGAAAAAAAAGAAAGGTAAATAAAAAAATGGAAAACAGATCAAAAAAATAAATGTTGTTGATTTATTGAAGATATTCCTTGAGGAAGAATGATGGAATTTATTGAATTTAAAAATCACCGCAGCATGCAAAAGCATATTCTACAAAACAAGAACAAGTTATCCAAGGAAAACGCCGTGAACATTTTTCAAATGTGAAGTAAATGAAATAATGAAGATAAAGAAAAACTACACCGAGTGGCCAGTTTCGCAGTAATGAAAATGTGAGTGAGTAAATTTTGTTTTAAGAAGAAGATTTAAAAAATAAGGACACTAATGTTATCAAAAATAAATAAATAATGAAATATTAAAATATGAATAAGATAAGTTGTCAAAATATGATTAAGATTTTAATTTTTATTTGACCACGATACAAAATTGAATTTTAATTATAATAAATAGGAATAAATATTGTTATGATATTTTTTTATTAATTCATAAATTAGTATAAATGCATAATAAAAATATATCTATCGAAATCTAAATACAAAATGCAATTATTGTAAACAAGATAACTTTATTCTCAATATGGTGACATAGCACGGTTCATATGTACATATTCTTCGAAATGCAAGTCTTGGTTCCCATACATGGTGCAGCTCAAATTTTATAAAAACGTTGAGGCGAAGTTTTACGAATAGGGCGTGGAATTTGTAAACTAATATGATATTGAAGATTCAGATTAAAAGCTGATGCAATTATTTGTAGATACCATTGTTGTCTCCTGGCTTGCCTTTGCCATTATTTTTACATTTATGTTGTTTTGATATTTTTTTTTATACGGCTTTAGTGTTGGAATTGAAAAAAAAAATATTTTTTCGCATTTAATTTTACTTAAAATAATCAAATAGTTAACAGTTAATATTGATAATTAAATTTTGTTTGCTTATTATTATTTTAAAGGACAAAGTGCATGAAATAAAAAAAACACGGATAATGAAAAAAAAAACGATAATGGAATGAAAACTAAATGTTGTCAATATTATGACTTTGAAGGAAATATATTATGTCGGATATAAAAGGAAAGTATAAAAATTAAAAGATTTTTTTAATATGGATTAAATTATATTATAGAATGGAAATTGAAAGGCATGGTAAAGTAGAGAGAAGGCGTATATTTACGTTATTGTGTGGGAGTGGTATGATTATGTAGATGGTATGGTTTGACGTTGTTGTTTTGGAAAATGTGCCTTTGAAGCTTAGCTTGGCTATTTGTAGTCGGATAGATCAACCGATGAATTATCGTGGACAAGTTAAGTTTCCTTGGTACATATGGAGTGTTGTGTGTGAGAATTTACTGGAATAAAAATAAATATGTAGCTAAGTGCTACTATAATTGCATATGTACAGGCACTGGTTATATTACTTATCGTATTGTGCTCTAGAAGCCAGTATGTAGTATATAACGTTTCAGTCCTAAATAAAATAAAAAATAGAGCTATAAAAATGTTCTAAAGTAAAGGAGTAAGTTTTTGGCAGGGTTATAATATGAAAGATTTTTAATAGATCTAAGGAAAGAAAGGGTTATATGAGTATGGTTATAGAAAGTTTTAAATGTAAGATAAGGTGTGTGTGAATATTTATGTAAGGATTAATTAACTATGTCGATCTAATTCGCTGGTTTTATTGGTATGACTGTATGAAATTGGCTGTCGGATATTAGCTTAGCTTTGTTTTGGGCCCTAACGTTAGTTATTCTAATATATCGATATGCTTCATTGTAAGATGATGGGAATAAGGAATGCTATGGTTATTTATTTTTTTAAAGAGAATAACAATAAAAATACCGGCACATTTCTTGATCATGCTGTACGCGAGTTCGTCTGTGTGAAATATTGTGCACAAAGGGTACTAATAAATAAATAAAAAGTGGTTAACCAAATAAATAAAATAAAAAATATTGGGAGTGGTCCCGGCCACCCAATCAAATAAAAATAAATAATAATATAAATATAATAAATTAATAAAATAAAAATAAATAAAAAAGGCCTATGGGGCGCCTGAAATGAGAATATATAATTAAGAGGAAAAGAATTAAATCGCGACTAATCTCGGATATGACTTTTTAAAAGACGTCTTAAAAATAAAATTGTATACACACTATATACTTTAAAAAGGCTATGAAAGAGATGTTTCTCTTACAAGGAAATACATAGATACATAGATATATAGATATATACGTACCTACGTACTAATACTGAGGAATGACCAAAATATACTTTAATTTTATTAATACTTAAATAATAAGGAACTTCTAGATTATAAGATATTTTTTTTGTCTTTTCTGTTTAAATTAAGAATACCTAGCCTTTTTTTATTCTGTATGTATTTCTGTCTGTCATTTAAAAAAAAACGTTACTTAAAATAAAACTTATTCCCAAAAAATGAATGTAATAAATCAGCTAATTGTTATCGAAAAAAAATATATTTGTATTTTTTTTTTCTTTAAATGCCGTGGGAGGTGTAGTGTGGTAGCCTGCGACATTTCTCAAGTGTAAGTTAAGTGTATCTATGATCAGAATAAATCAGAACCTGGTACCAACAAGACGTCTTTAATTGATCCCAACCTTACAATACTTTAGCTAAGAAAGATGTTCAAACACAGACAAATGAAGACATGGCAATACTGATAACTAATGAAAATCATGTGAAACAGCTTACAGAGGAAAAATTTTGTTAAAAAGGGGAATTTAAGAAATATGAGGAATCTATTTCAACAACGGAATTAAAAGAGAATGAAATACCTGAAACAACACACACGAACTCGTAGGAGGGCTTTGGTTGATTATAAAGCCCTATTGAGTATACTTACTGTTTTGTTCGGTTTTTGCTTATTTACTGATATACCTGCCTAAGTATATTTTATTATTTGTTTACAAAGTAAATTAAAAATTATTATTTTTTCTTATTTTAGAGTGATGATTATATATAACGGATAGTGAAGAACACACATATTCTTCATGCGATACTCCAAAGAAGCTAAAAATCTGTAGAAGTACATGTTTTGGTATTGTAGAGATTTTTTTCAACTCAATAATTTTTAAGTTTTCAAAAATATAGATTGAGGATGCCATTCCAATGCAACATGGAAGCTATTAATCGCTGTATTTTCTCGACAGTAAAAAAATTTGATTTATTTAAAAATTTCTTCCATTATGCTTATATTGTACTTATTTAAACTAAACACGCTAATAAATCGAAAAAGTTCCCATTGTCCAATAAGCCGGCTAAACGGAATTGAACGCTGCTGTTGTTAACGACGCAGTTCAAACAGTTGTAAATATGTAGGGAACCTGAGAATTTATTCCGGTTAAAAAAACTATAATCCTTTTTTTCTTAAATTTAGTACTCCTACCTAATAAATTTGATTACATTTTTAGATCTAGCATCACTACTAAATTCGCATATGGAAGTGAGATGCTAAGAAGACGCCAGCAGAAAAATAAAAGAACGAAAGAAGACACTCCACCGTCAGATGATTCGAGTGGATTGGATGATGGATTTGGATCTAGATAATTTTTAATTACCACCTTTAGGGTATTCCACACGTGGTAAGTATAAAGAGTTGATTTATCAATTTTAACTAATGTAAATTAGTTAAAACATTTAAAAATATCATATTTTAAATTAACCATTTTATATAATTTCAGATAATCTCCAATTGCCCATCGTACGTATGTCGAACGGCCGTGAACAGTACAAGTGTGGAAATAAGTTTAGCTATATATTGGAGCAATTAGTTTTATTATAACGGCATCATTGATTAAGGAGCTTAGTTTTTCATTTTGATTAAATATCATATAACATATATTTTTTTTATTTTATATTAAATGCATTTACACTATTTTGATGACAATTCGAGGCAGTGCGATCCTCTCGGAGAATGTATGTAGCGCGTCCCTAAAACCCGATTATAAGGAGCTTAACTCTTATAATGGAGCTTTTCGAAAGAATAAAGATGTTGAATAAAAGGAAGAAGAAAAATAAAATATGTTTATTAAAAATATTCTAAAGTATCTTGTCGCTTCAGCATTTCTTGTCTACCCGCATATCGAGTTCCACCACTCAACATATAATGTCTCGAATTATGTGGAATGCGAAGTACGGAGTGTCTTGACAGTAGCTACTTTCTGTCTACTATGTTATGCGGGATGAAAAGCGTGAAGCTATAAAAAAAATACATATTATAATCAAAATATGTTTAAAAATGGAAATTTTAAAATTTATATTTTCATGTGTTTCCGACTGTTGCTTTTTATTGTAATCATCATACAATCACAGTTTTTAGAAATGTAAGTAGTTTTGTTTTATTTGATAACAAAGATGGTATTTCTGTATGTTCTGACAATATATGACTACTTTGATATATGGAATAAAGCATGAAGCTGAAAACATTTTTAAAAAAGGTATAAAAATCTCAACGTAGCCGGATTCGAACACGCGCCTCTTGGAAACCGTCCAAACACTCTGAAGCCATGCGTTCTACTATCAGCTGCGTCGAAATGAAGTTGAAGTCACTTTGCTCCTACTCCTCAGCCACCTACAATTGCCGTCTCGCTTACTCGTCCTAATATAATATCATGCTATCTCACCTCACTGATGCACACTACTACCAAATGATTAGTATCCACTTTCTTAGATTTTAATCAGTTAATTATAACTTATATAGAACCAATTTTAATTTATATTTTTTTATCTTCACGCTTTGTCCCTTGCGGGGTAGTCAAAACCGACGGCGCTAAACGTTCCGGTCTTCACGTACCTCTTTCGCCACGTCCACAGTCATTAGCCTCTTCATACGCCCTTCGGAGTCTTCAAGTTTTTTGCGTGATCTTCCTCCAGTATCTTCGATACTATGTTTTCGATGTTTAACCGAGGTCTCCCCCGACCTCTCGTACCATTCACCTTTGATTCATAAATCTTTCTTACCCTTCTTTCATCATTCATTTTCGTAACGTGCCCAAACCACCTGAGCAAATACTTCCTCATTCTTACTATGACATTCACGCTTACACCTGCCATTCTGCATATCTCCTCTTTCATTCTTCTTTTGACACATCCACGTTTCGCTGCCGTACAACAACGTTGGTAAGTACGTCATTGTGAACGACAAGACGTGCAACGACAACCCTGACGTTTTCCGTCACATCAATATAGCAAGAGCACCGTTAACCCTGTTTCTGACAGCTATGCACCTTTCCACATCCATTTCGTATCTTCCATCTCTAATAGACATATTTCCTAGATATGCCACCTCACTTACTTGTTCTAATATCTTTCAAATATTTGAATCATAGTTTTACTCGCATTCAGGTCTAGACCATTACTTTCACGCCCTTCTTTCAGAATAATGACCAATGCCTGTAACTCACATTCTAATGATGCAATTCATCATCTGCGTACAACAGAAGGTTAACTGTCACTATCTTTCACTCCTCGGAGACAGCTATCCAAAAACAAATTTTGAACGGCCAAGTTGACATGGCGCAGCCCTGTTTGACACCCAACGAATATGAAACTGATGTGACATGCGAGCCTACTCGTACACAGGCTGAGTGATCTCGATAGTGTTGTTTAAAAAAATATATACTTGGTACTTACCTGACACAGACAAACCGTGCAACCAGTTTTAAATCCATAACACCAAGGTACATGCTTAAAGCCAACAATTTACCCTTTTTTGTAAATCTCCTTCCATCTTTTTGTAGACAAATATAATAAAATTCTTATTATATTTTAAACTATAATAAAAATTACTAATTGTAATATATAAAAATATTTTTTTATTATGACAGTATATAGATTAATATATGATTAAAAAATTACATAATTTTAATGTATTTGTGTATCTTTATTTCTTTAATCAATATAAATAGTTGATCTGTTCCATGGGATCCCTTTAACTATAGCTTTATGGAGAGCTTATATGGAGGATATTGGTAAGAATAAGCAGGGTGACTAAAATTGCATATAATTTGAAAAATACCTATGATTTTTTTTGCTTTTGATTGCTTTTTGATATATTTTTATTAGGAGTAGCCCATCCATCGTAGTACAGCATTCCACACTTGTTTGCTCTCTTCGTACAGTACAGGTGAAACATTAGGATGAAACCACTTTATTTAATTATAAGTTATTTATAAATAGAAAATTAAATTTTGAAGTTTGCCTAATAAAACATAATACATTAGTGTGAGTGTGTATTTTTATGTGTATATGTTAATATGTATGTATGTGTTGACATGTTTGCGTGAGTGGTGTGGATAAAGATGTTAAGTAATTTGTGTTTTGAGTTCTCCAATATATAAGATATTATAGTTTTTCATTTAATTATTTATGTATTTTTATAAAATTTAAATTATTATTTATTTATATTGTTTTATTAAAGTTGATGTAATTGCTGATGTGTTATCAAACTGATTTTATCATTTTTTCTGTTTCATTATATGTAAGTGTTTTGAGATACTTATCAAGACTTTTTTAAATGTATAATTATTATAGTTTTCAGTTTCAAATGCTCAGATATTTCATTGTATAAGTATGATACTAGAAATAAATAAAAATTACGCGCAAATGCTGATTTCATAGTAGGTAGTTCATGTACTATATCCTGCCTTCTTTTAAAAATAATATTAACAGGTTTCGTGTGTTGTTCTGAGAGTGTTTCTAACATGTCGGTTTGCCATACATTACATATATATATATATATATATATATATATATATATATATATATATATATATATATATATATATATATATATAATATATACATATATATATATATATATATATATATATATATATATATATATATATATATATATATATATATAATATACATATATAATGCTGGTTCAAGTATTCTAAGTCAAGTCGTCAGGCTACTGCGCTGTAGCCTGGGTACAGCAAAAATCGAAACTAAATTCATATCAGCCTGATTATAACCCAATAATAATATTTTTGGCTATTTCGTCGAGCTTCTTACCTTTGTTTAGTAGTTCTCGACGAATTCTCGCTGATATGCTTACAATTAAGATCCCCAGTCAGGACTCAGTCAACCATATGTATGTGGGAGAACAACTTTATCGCTTTCTAGAATTGTCTTATTTGGTGAAAGATATATCGAGGCTAATTACTATTGGCCGTTTGGCCTGTCATGAATACAAACACTTGTAAGCGACGCATATACAAGGAGAACGAACGCTAGGTTTAAGAAAAGGCTCTTGTATACAGAGGAAATCCAACTGTCGAGAGTGGATGTACTCATTCATTAATTCTTTTTGACTTTTGACATCATTTAGGTTAAAATTTATTTAGATTAAAAAAAGGCTACGATGGCTTCCAGTAAGTTGAGATACCAGTGCTTGTACACGAGCCATGTTATAAAACGTTTGTGTTACGGAGATCAGCCGCGAATATAGCTATTATTAATATCTCTAATAAATTAAGCACCCTTGCTCATCAGTAGCAATAGGTCGTTTGCAGGACAACCCTAAAGGTTGGGAGAGCGGCGAATAGGGGCTGAATAACCGTAACGGCGCGAGTCGGAGCCCAACAATTGTTTTTTTTCTTTTTTCTGTCATTGAGTAAAATATGCTGTTGAACATAATGGTCTTTACAGCGACACCGGGAGGGGGGGAGGGGAGAGGGTGCTCTAGCCTTGCCAAGTATGTAGCAAACACTGCCGTAGCTGCTTGAGAGGAAGCTGACGACCGCAAGGGCGCCTCCTGCGGGGCTCGAACCTCGGCTTGCGGTCGGCGAGCGGGCGGGGGTAATTTATTTAATTTAATTGTTTTTTTTTTTTTTTTCTTGTCATTGAGTCAAATGCTGTTGACCTTAATGGTCTTTAAGCCGACAACCGTGAGGGGGAGGAAATTGTACCTAGCCCTGCGAAGTATGAGCAAGCACTGCCGGTGTCTGCCTTGATAGAAGCCGACGCCGCAAGCGCCCCCTGCGGCTCGCACCTCGCTTGCGGTCGGCGAGCGGCGGGGTTCATTTAATAACATTTTACTGATTATATAGAACCTCATTTTATAACAACTTTTATATCGCGATGTAGGAATGAACCACAGAGATCTAAAACAAAAAATGTTTATTATTACTAATTTTTTCCAACTCGTTGATTAATAAGTTTTAAAAGGATGCATTTTTCCTTTGTTTTAAAAAATAAGTGAGTTTTTTTTAATTTTAAACTGAAAGATTCAATATACAATATTACAGTAAGTTTGACAAAAAATTATTCTAACTTCTTTGCGTTGTTACCTTGGGGGGGCTTTTTTCATTTTTTAAATCACTATGGTCTAACAATTAGTTTTGTGTTTTTACCTTTAATATTTTACTCAAAAATGAATATTATTCGCGCAATTTGGTTTTCATAAATCAGAAACAACACATCTAGTATCATTTGATGGCGACTCTAAGTGTCGCTGATGATTCCTTGTATTGCCCATCTCTCTTAAATCAGTTATCTTTTTTTATTTGAAGTGTTAAGACTTTATTTTTCAAATCTAACATATATATTAAATTATATTTTAAATCGATATATATTTTTTTAATTAACTGATATGTCAGTATTAATAATTATCAAAGACACAAAGCATAAAATCCATGTATAAATTAGTCAAGTTCTGAATCCCTCTATGGACCTATGGTTTGCTATCGGTACTAGTTGATCCCAATATTATTACCATGAACACCCAGTTAGTCAAACAAAACAATCACACAATGACGGCCGGGGCCCGGTGTACTAAGACAAGCCTGTAAACGAGCTAG
Organism: Dryadula phaetusa; assembly: GCA_032432895.1. NCBI lineage: Eukaryota > Metazoa > Arthropoda > Insecta > Lepidoptera > Nymphalidae > Dryadula > Dryadula phaetusa. The sequence goes on along the minus strand of JAOYRS010000108.1, from coordinate 108,880 downwards.
GTAGAAAAGAAGTTTCTTTTGAAAGTATTCTCTCTTCAAAAACAGTCTATAGGCCGTAAGATAAGAATAGTATATCTGGGAAAACTGTCCATCATAATAGGGTAGACAGCAAGTACTTACCCAGTGTCTAGATAACCAGTACTCTGCTGCCCGCCGAATTCGGGACATTGCTCATTGTGGATTGAGTATCTGTCTTAACTTAACGAGGAACTGAAAATAATTTAAATATGAATCATTCTCCCGATCGAGAATCAAACCTACAACCGTTGGCGTTTACTGTCAGACGCTGCCTTATTGTACCAGGACCGACCGGAAATTGTAACATTAACAATTAATAGATTAACGATTCATGGAACAAATACTTTACAATGCATATTTATCAAAAATACTATTTCAACAAAAAATAAAAAATCAAAATGACATAATATTAACTATAAACGAGTAACTGCACCATATATCTACTTGTTAACATTTTTTGAAAAATTCGTTTTTATTACTTTACACAATTTTTTAATAGAATCATGTATTGTTGAATTTTGTAATTTATGTTTATTATACTTCTTAATCAGCCTCTTACATTTTTAAGGGAATTAATGCAGAAATATTATTATATATAAGCCGAAACTATGAACAAGTTATGGGATATAATAAAATGTATAAAAGAGGTACCTATTCATACAAATTATCCTAAACAACTTTAGTCATATCAAAATTTCATCGTGAATGTAAATTCAATAATTAACAAATTCAGTAACTAATTCGAAGCTAAGCTCTGCGTATCAAACGATTCCCATACGGGTCGTCTTTACACGATGTGGGAGCAATTCACGTCTCTTGAAGGTCATCATCGGCTTCCAAGATTGGCGTCTCTTACTTATTGACGTCATCAATATCTTCACCTTTTAGAAAACCTAGAGCCCTAACAATAATGTGATAATATACTTTTAGTTAGTTGACTTTGACTGTTTTAGTTAGTTGACTCATGCTGTATTGGATCTCGTAAGGTTTTTTTAAGGAGACATTCAAACGCTCATTATACTTCGAGGATTATGGTTCTATTCCATAGATGATTTCGAAGGAAAAGGTATGTTTCATATATTAATAATATCCGTGTCTTGTTTTGTGTGACGCTTATAAGTAAATAGGATATGTTAAACATAGTTGACTCTGCTGCACGTGTTAAACAACCGTACACACTAAAATGTAACTCGTCAACAGACAACTTGCTGGTATAACAGACGAACATTTATTATGCATTATAATCTATATAAGTAATAATATAAGTAATTCTGAATGTATTTTCCTACATAGTGCATCCAAGCACTAGTACTCGTGCACAAGCTGAACATAACACACACACACACACTGACAAGAAACTTTGCACATTAAAAAATAAATAGCTTTATAGTAGATTATATTCTTAATAGAATAATTGTTGATGAGAGATTTAAATGTTTTTCTTCAATATATCGATGAATTTTATATTTTAAACGATTTCATCCAAACTTAATTTAATTGCATATTTACATCATTGTATTTGCAACATTGTCATGATTCCAAACAACATTCTACACGTTTTCATAACTATGCGTTTATATTTTAATATATTTATATTATTTTGGTCGGCCATTTTGTGCTTTAGTATTTATGAACTTACTGTTTTCATTATTATTTCTTTCAATTAGTTATAATTAGAATCACAATGTTCGGTATTTTATAAGTACGAATCATAAATATCAGCGTAGTACAAAAATACTAAGTTATTAAACAAACCGAGGGTAGACATGAATGAGTACGATATAAGGACGCGAGCACAATAAAGACAAATACGAGTGTTCATTATAAACATTTAAAGTCGAACTCGAATAATGTTCAAAACAATCAGTTGGTGAACGTTAAGCTATTTATTTAGTAATACTTACACTTGCGTCGCAGTAAATATAGTATTGTATTCTAGTCGCGTACATCACAGCACTCCGCTTGAGAGCTCACTCCGCTTCATCTTCTATTGCCACATGGAGCTGCCTCTGAGCTACTCTTACAGGTGTTGGTCAGCAGTACTTGTGTGCAGTACTTTACATTACTCGCGAGCAATATTGAAACAGTACATTGTAAGACTACTTCAATGAAGCTAGTCAAGGCGGGACCGGGCAGGCCACTAGGTACGTGTTGATGTCGTAGTTTACTTTATTACATTGCTATACGTGACTAAGATTTTTTTTTTGGTTGAAATAAATCTGAGTTTACTTTATATTATATGTTACTTATTTATTAAAATTATAGCAACTGTTATAAATAACATTGCAAAGGTCTCTCTGTGACACAGGCCTTACATTGTGCTTTAACAACGATAGATGTCGGAACTCGACGACTGTGAACTTAGCATTTCCGTGTAAGTCGTGAAGGAGACTCCGAGTCAGGGTTGAAAGTATTACCCTCTGACGTCACTGTTGCTCTTTGAGAGTAGGTATCTACGTCATAGATATTTCTTAATTCATTCAATCTCTCATAAGTATGAGACGTATTGAATTACTCGTAAAGACTACAGGCCTATAGCTCTCTAAGTAATCCTTACGAATACATGAAGAGATTCCTCAGTTATACGAAGCGCTACCAGCCTCTCACTACTACCAAGTCAAGTTCCATATGATACGCCATCTTCCGTATCATAACGACTAATTTAAATCAAGGTACTTAAATATATCCAGGTAAGAAAGTATTTAAGAAAAAAAATTACGAACGAAACTAAAACTCTAATATGCTTTGCAAAGTATGCATTTCCCATATATCAAACTGTCGACGTCTACAGTACGGACGAACGATAAGATATAGTAACTAATAAGTCCAGTTACAAAAGACAAAAAGTGGGGTCAACACGTTACTGGCCGTAGCGCAGCAGCACGAGGTGCAGGCCGTCCTTGAGCGGGGAACGACCGTCAGTCATTCCATACAACGCATCCGTCACCGACGAGGTGTCAGCGACGCGTGCGAGGAGTCGGTGTGCGAGCGAGCTCAGTGGTCGCTGCAGTATGAGTTGCAAACCCGAGGGTTCCGTCTGAATGCGCCAACGCAGACCAGCTTGGCGACTGGCTCGTCTCAAGGCGCCGGACCCCACAGACGTACTGACTGTACTAATATATATGTACACATTTGCTTACTAAATGTTCATAGCGCGACTTAGAACATTCTCATTAACAGTATTATTTCAGTATCGTTTGTTTAGTCTTTGTTTTAATATATTTTATAACTCACATTGTAAAGTACGTGTTCAATGAAGCCGCCGTGTTTTATTATAATTCAACAATTACAAAACACACGTCGTGTAATTGAAGAGCAATGCCATCTATTGTAGCTACATGAGAGATGATAATATTATATGAAACGTTTCGAAATCATTTTGCAAGTATACCTCCTTATGTTAATTCATTAAACACGGCGCCTTGTTGACACTTGAGGTACGCGTAGCCATAGCAACGAGTACATTACTGTATACTAAAGTATTCATTTTATTAAGTCATTTATTATATTTCTCATACATACATATCAGAAATATAAACCGCTGCAAATGCAATGTAAATTATTCCTAATTTCACCTTTCTTACTTTCATAATGCCATACAGTGTTAGTACTTAATACTTACTATGATGATATAAGGGCGTACGGGTGTAGTACCTGCTGTGTAATCTGTATACATATATAATATGATATCATACATAAATTTTGTAAATAGTGTATTAGATATTCGTAAGAAATAAATAAAATAAATTGGGAGTTGGAATTTAAATAAGTGTATGTTTTTTTTTTGTAATTCCCAGCCGCCCCTACCTGACTTGTAATTATGTATACTTTTCCAATAGGGCGAGACGCAAATGGGCGGGACCTGTATCTACGCCATAAAACTGACGAATATTTTAGACACAAAATATTAGAGAAACGTAGACCGGGTCTAGATGTAAAAGAAATGGGAGACGACCGCCAAGGGGCCACCCATTTCATGATTACTTGATCCCTCCCCCGTCTCGTCACAGCTGGTCGCACTCATGTAACCGACACCCTCCCTCCCCTTTAACAAGTGACGTCATTCATTGCTGACCCCAATAAGGTAATTCACTTCACTGACTCGCCTGTAAATTTTTCGACATTAAAACAATGCTACTTGTAACTTCTTATTTCGAATAATATTATTTGAGGTCGACGCGCGGATGGACTGAGACTGGACAGGAAGAGCAGGTTTATACTTACAATGTACCGAATATATGAAAATAATTTAAATATAATCATCCTTTGAGTGGGAATCGAACCCAATACAACTCGCGGTTACACACTACACCATGATGGTCTTTTTGTTTCATTATTATATACTAATATATGAATTATATTTTAAGAATAACATTGAAGGCATATTTTAATTATATTTTGTTGTCTTCGCATTTACTGTAAAGGATCGCTCTGGATAGTTGTTGAAGGTTTTGAATTAATTTGAGAGACCAAAATGTGGAAAAGCCGCCTTTAAAGATTCCGCTAGGGAGGTATATATCCATATTTATACAAGTCAAACTATTGACGTGCTGGTAAATTTTATAGAATTCATATTAATATTTATACACAAGTAAGTACTAAACGTGAATGTTATTGGATCAATTTAAAACGTCTGTCAAGATTGATCTATTGATGTCATTTCACACACATATTGTGATCGAACCCGTGCCTCTTGAATACCGTCCAAGCGCTCTGACCACTAAGCCATGCGTTCTACTATCAACTTAAAATATTTAAAAATAGTAAATATTAAAACAAAATAGCTATCTCTCTTGTTAAGCGATTATTTCTTAATAATCTTTAAGTAGTATAAAATTAGTAAAAGTCTCTCCACAGAGATGCTAACAACATAAATAAGTTGTATAAGAATTTCGACGCAGCCAGTAGTAGATGGGGTTTGGAAGACAGTTTACTGTCTAGAACTGTTGGAGTTGATTTGCCTTACAGTTAGGGTGATAGTGGCTCGTTCCGTTTCTTGTATATGCATCCGTTTCTTGTATATGCATCCGTTTCTTGTATATGTACAACAACAACAGAAGTAACATTTCATTTCATTTAAGTATTTACGTTAATATTTTACTAACGTATATAAAAATATCATATTATACTTATTATAATTCTACCGTTCTATTAATACTTAAAGTTAAATATTTACAGTTACGTTTATGCAAATAAAGTATGAAACTTGGTATATGTACAGTTTACATAAGGATATTGTACGACACATACACACACGCGCTTGACACACACTTCGGTTGAGGAACACACACACACCCACACATCGCCAACACAACGTGTGTTTACTGTTTCACAAGGTAGTTGTTCTAGTAGTGTGTACCGTCACATCATTAGTTCAGCTGTGTTCTATAAATGTCTAAATTAGGGCAATTTTTCGATTTTCCGGCTATTTTAATGAAATTGAGTGATGGAATGACATGAACAGTACACAGTACGTAACAGACTTAAGTACCATCACTTCCATCTGGATGCGTGGCGTTCTACTTCTGTGCGGTTTGCAAGAAGTTTCTTCCAAGCACAATTGTGAAACGGCCCACCTGCGGCAATGTTTCCACTTTGATACGACATAAATATCTTCAAAAAGCGCGTTTATTCCACCTTAAAGGTCGGCAATGCACCTGTCGCTCCTCTGTAGCTCCTCTGGTGCTACACGGGGCCGTGGGTGACGTTGATCACTCACCGTCTGGTGAGACGCAGTGCACAAACGCACAGACATACAGATAGACAGATAAAAAAAATATTGTTTTGGGTTATACTAAATGAATAAATGCTTCCAATAACAGTTTTCCCATATGTGTTCAATGTACAGAAAGCGCTCAGTTACATGTTAACTATATATATATAATATTACAAGTGTTATCTAACTAGGCTCAGAATCAAACTACAATGACCTATAAATAAGTAGCTCCTAAGAGAGTCGCTTCTGTTTCTTGCTCGTGAAGTGACGAGTCGCGTCGTAGCTCGTGTACCAACTGAAGTTATATTACACGTTGTTTCTTTGTTAATCAACAAGTAATTAATATGTATTATTCATTGTTATCGCGTTTGTTTGGTCTTCTCTAACTCGCTGTACAGGTTCATACATTGTATCAACTGTGTGTGTACTGCATACTGTGTGCTTACTAAATAAAATAATAATAAGAAGTAGAAAAGGAATAAGAATATAATAAATTGATTATTTATATAAAATTGTTTTATTAATAAGATAATTTTCTGTGATTAACATTTATACATAAGTAAGTACTTATTGTGAATCTAATGTTTTGAAATTTAAAAAGTCTATGAAAATTGATCTATTGTTATATTTATTAATGCCATTTCGCGCACATATTGTGACAGCTCCGTCCACTTCTAGTGTAGATGTGTGAATGAAGTGAGTGCTGAGGAATATTATAACCTATCTGCTTTCAGGGTGTAATATGAGTTCATATTTGTTTAAAATGGCGACAACTTAGGTATATGTGTTCGGAGTCTTATATAAATACAAAGATATATTTATAAAGTGTAAGACAATGCGCGGCGTTAAGTACTGGCGCTCTGTTAAGTACGTGAGTATAGAATTCGAGAAGAGAAAAATAAGTATTATATATATGTAATTATCATTAATTTTCAGAGTCACAATAAGTATTAGTCCTTAAATATATTATACATAACAATCGTAGATATTGGTTCTAAAAGGAATCAATAGATATCAATATTATTATTTTATTTAAATAATATTAGAAGAATTAAAACTATTTTTTGTGTCTAACGCCATCTATTGTTAGAAAACAATAACGAACAAATCGACATTATATATCTTTTATTTGAGACAATAAAATACAATGCTAGTGAAGTGTTGAAAAGTCAAAAATATATATAATTTAAATAAACCTCACGTCACAGTCTTAACAATCAAAACACATTCGGTGTTGGACGTCTTTTGATAATCAATTGTACGCTAATCAATGTAAGTCAGAGCGTTACATGTTCTTTAACTATAAAGCAGAAACCGAATCTAACTTCACTCTTACTAATTACTTATCACATACTTACTTTGAATATTATACAATTATATTCTTAATTGCATTTACAAAGAAAATCTTTTGCATCTCAAAATTAATACAAATTGTAGCAAATAAAAAAGACTTAATAATGTAAATGAATAATGACCACGAACGTGCAAGCAATAATAACCGAAACATACAAATAATAGAGACTGTTATTGCATGAATGTAGTTACAACAATGGCGCGTGAGGTGTCGAGAACTAAGACGTCGAGCTTCAGAACTCGCGCGTTTCCTTTCATTCGGCGCGGAACAGCGCTCCAGAGCGCTTGTGTTGCGAGCTTGAGAGATGTTGAGGATTGTGAACTAGTTCATAATAATAAAGGAGTGTCTTGTCACTGCCGTAGTGAGTTGCTCGTAGTGTTTAAAGTGTGTATTGTGTCGGGAGTGGAGATGTGTGAGTGCTAATAATATTTAATTCATATTTATATTACAAATCATGTCGTTATTTGATTGTTCTTTATTATCTTTAAATGTAGCTTCTGTTAATAAAACATATTTAATACATTAGTAGTGAGAATTACATTTGTTTTTATATCATAAATTTTGTAGTTTGCGAAACGTGAATTTATTTACTAAGTACTAAACTTTTGTCCGCCATTTTGTTTGCTTTTTACATTTATGGTTTTTCTTTATTATTTTGCATTATTTCATTATATATTTTTTAATGAATACTATTTAATAGTTAAGAGAAGTTTAATATAAATTTAGATATAGATATAATATATTTAGATATAATAAAAACATTACGTAAGTTTAAATATAAAGGGTAAGTTACATTTATTATCTACATATAAAATAAATATTTAAAACATAGATACAACGTTTTTAACAATAAATATCTTACAATTTTGCTACTACATAATGCTAACATATTTGTCGGCCATTTTGTATTCATTCCGAAGCCAACAATTAGGTTCTAGTTAAATACGTAAATCTTATTGGTTGTTCCCGCTGATGAACGGCTGGACCGATTTTAAACGTACTTTCTTTGGCAGATAGCTGATGTAATAATACGTACTACAGGGGCTATTTAGAATTATTACATACTAGATGTCGCTCGCGGTTTCGCCCGCGTGGAGATATTGATAAGACTATATTTGTACTTGACAGTTATCGTTATATTATCCAAAAAATTTTTTCCCGAAAATTTTGCTTAGAAAATTTTGAGTTTCTCAGAAACTTGCTTTTATAATATTAGTAAGAAGACTATCGACACTGTCAACCAGATTCTTCTCGCCTGTCACCCGCCTCACCGCTTTACTCACCCCGCACATTAATGCGCGCGTGGTATTTGACGTTATTATTTAATAATTCCTTGCATACTGTCAAAGGCAATTTTATTAAAAACTAATTGCCCGTGATAAATAACTTTTATGTTTGGACAAGTAATAATATTTGGTTTACAAAAACACATTCGCAAATAATATATTATATTAGAACTAAAAATATATACATTAAAACTGTTATAGTGAGTCAACCGTAAAAGCTAGCCATACGCTGTCGCGGACTTTTCATGGAATTTTCAGAGGGGAACAATTTTGTTATACATAATTTTTTACATTACTGCTTCTCACTGTCATTAGTCGTAGAGCGATGTTATATAGCCTATAGCCTTCGATAATAAACGGACTATTCAACACAGAAAGAATTATTCAATTCTAATCAATAGATCCTCAGATTAGCGCGTTCAAACAAACCAACAAACTCTCCTGCTTTATATTATTAGTATAGATTATATTACATATTATTAAAGTTAATATATTAAAACAACTATTTACAATTTTATATTGAGAAGTTTTTTTTTATGTAATTAAGTAATAATTTTTTACGTAATAAAAGACTATAGTTTAAAATTTTAAGAAAGTGTTTATGAAGTGGGTTATTGTTTTTGTTTATATACGCGCGTTTTCATCCGCAAATACGCGATGGTATCGTGTTCGAGCCGAGTTGCAGTCGCCACGTCTGCAACTTACTCGAGCAATATGTCGCGGAGTGTTGTCTCTGCTTGCTTCACTCTACACTAGCGCACGTTCGCGGCTTTCATCGCGATAGCTATTTCGTTTTTCCACCCGCCCGCGTTAATAATAATAATAATAATAACAATAATATATTTATTTGCTTCGAATGTAGTTGTAAGTAACAAGCATTTTGCAGATTTACATTTTAACAATGTTATGTATCCCATGTATGTACATTCTGCCTTTAAACATGCAAGTAATAACATGCTTAAATTTATAACATTATTATAATAACTAACAGCTAAAACTTATCCAGTAGGAATTCTGTTACGGAATAATAACACTTCTTAATAACACTACTTAAATATTTTTTGAATTGTTAAGAGGCATATCTTTAAACAACTTAGGTATTTTGTTGTTTATACCAAGGGTAATGCTTACTACACTCCTTTTTTCCACTCCTATTTTGCAATTTTTTGTACTTAATAAGTTTTCGTATTTGTTTATTTCGATGTTTATTTGTTTTACCAAATATAACTATTTCTAATATATATAGACAAGGAAACTTCGAAAGTCTGTTTTTCTTAAAAACTTATACACAACTATCTGAGGCCTTTAGTTTAAATATTGATCTTAAACATCATTCCTTAAAAATATTCCGTCTTTCACAGCATACGCCCCAAAATATGATGCCGAATCGTAAAACTGAATCTACTAAGCCATGATGTGCAACTACAATTGTGTTGTTATTAACTTTTTTAGTTATAATATGTAATGCATAAGCATATATGTTAAGCTATTTACAAATATTTTAAGCGTGATGTTTCCATGATAACTGAATGTCTATCAAACTACCAAGAAACTTAGCAACATTAACTTGATGAATATTTTGATTATTGTAATTTATATCTAAAGATTGAATTTGTAGCCTCTGGCAAAAATGCATTATTTGAATTTTTTGTAAATTTATAATTAAATTATTATTTCCTAACCAATAAATCATCATCTGAATAGCACTATATATATCATTTTCATACGTTGTATTGTCACCTCATTTAACAAGAGCAGTACTGTCATCCGCAAACAATACGTTAAGATAAGATTTAATTAAGTTGAATGTGTTTCCACGAATTCCGTAAGAATAGAGTTTACTGGTGCTCTGGACATATCTGTAAATATTGTATTTTATCAACGTTATCTATTACAGTACTTATCAGATCATAAATAAACATATTTATATTAGCATTTTTCATGAACTGTTTTTGTTCGTCATATATAACTTTGTATTTTATTAAAAATCCTTATATTGATTTATACAAAATTTTTTCAATAATTTTCGAGACTATATTAAAATTAAAGCAATAGGTCTGTACTTAGGCATGTCATGTTAAGCGAAGTAGGAAAAATACCAGATGTAATGCAACTGTTAATTATGTGACATAAAGGCGTTGCTATACTGTCAGACACGTACTTAACAACTTTCTTTTAATTTTTAATAGTTTAATAGTAATTCTTAATATATTTTGTGGAACAATAGGAGATATAAATATTGAATTTGTATTGTTTTCTAATTTACGTAAATTATTTTGAAATTTATAATTTTGGCCGTCAATTATTCAATCTATGAAAAAGTTATTAAAAGTTTCAGCAATTTTGAAAGATTTATTTTTAGAATTATTAATAAAATAATTGTTTTGTACCTTTTGTGTTAACCTAACCTTTTTTTTAAATCTCTGAGAATAGGTGTACAATTTCGTGTGTTTATCATTTAAGGGTTCGCGCTTAAATGATAGACTTTGCCAATATTTAGATTTTTATCGAATAAAAAAACTTAAAGTAAGTTTTGGAAACAGCCCACGTACCAATTTACTTCATAACTAAAAATCTATGCAGACCAACAACCTTTACCATTTATTTACCAATATATCATATATAAGTAATAAAAGAGTTGAAAAGTCAATTTTGTACATTAAATATTTAAGATAAAAAAACTAATTGGGTATGTGGATACATTTAGTCAATAATACACTCAACAGAATGTCAGTTTGTCTGTCAGTCTGTTCGTTCCTGCACTAATCGCGCTAAAGCTGGATAAAAATGTTGGTATTATATTGGATCAAATGTGGGTTAAATATGTTCTGTTTTTGTAAAGTATGCAAAGTATGAGCTTTGGCGTAGAAGAAAAACAAACGTGCGTCAAACAGAAATACCGTTTATTTTACACAAAAATTACAAATATAAAAATTTTAAATGAAACTATTTTAAACGGATTAACCGCGTATATTGTGGTATTCGAAAGTACATTTTTGAAACCTGACGTTTCGAAACCTGACGTTTCACTTTACAGTAGTCCGTGGTCACAGGTAGACTGGTGGTGGCATTCGTCTGTCAGTTGATACAAAAATTAATTATATCAATCTACCGTTATTTATTTCTTAATTGCCTCGCGTACTGCTCTGGATTCTTACAGAATTAGCTGACTGTATCTTTGCCTCTGGTGTGGTGACTTTGATTTCTTTATGAATGGGTCCCAGGTGGTAAAGAGTTTCCAACCATCTTCTCTATTCAAATTAGGATGTTTTTGAATTTCGATAGCCTCGCGGATCATTCTAGGAATATATCTACTTTCCCTAGCGAGGATATGTGGCTTATCAAACCTGATGTAGTGGTTGGACTTAATCATCGCCCATTATTGACATCATATATGTGTTCTTTCACCCTAACCCCGATGCTCCTCTTTGTTTGGCCAATGTATGAGAAGCCACAGTCACAGTCTAGTTTATATACACCTGTACACAGCAAAGGAATATTACATTTCACGGGTCTCAAGCATTGGCTTACTTTTTTATTAGGCTTAAATATTGTTTTGATAGAAGCTCTTCTTAAGATGTTGCCAATCCTGTCTGTAACTCCCTTCACAAATGGTAGAAGTGCTGAATGTCTCTCCTCTGTAAGTGGCTTGTTGGTCTTCATACAACGCCAGCGGGGAACTGGCAGCTTGTCCTGACAAAGGGCACCCTTCACCTGTCGAAGCTTAACTAAAAAGTGGTTCTAAGCACAGACAATACACATACACAAACATAGTTTCACTATACTAGGTCTTTACTGTTTTTTCCTTATTGTTATGTTATTTCTCTTGTAAACTTGCTACTTACTGTTGTTACTTAGAACTATCTACATTTAAGCAAGTTTATATAACTATTATTATAACTATTAAATTATCAATGACTATAACAGCGAGGGGAGATATAGCAGCGGGAATCAAACCCGCGCCTCTTGGATACCCTCCAAACGCTCTGACCGCTAAGCTATGCGTTCTACTACCTACCTGCTTGGACGGTATCCCTAAGGCGCGGGTTTGAATGAATTGCGTTCAAATTTTTATACGTTTTTTCAAAAATGTTTTCTAATCCTAATTGTGGAATAACACTTTAAAAATAGTAAATATTAAAATAAAATAGCAATATCTCTTGTTAAACGATTATTTCTTAATAATCTTTAAGTAGTAGAAATTTGTAAAAATCTCTATACAGAAACTCTAAAAACATAAATAAGTTGTTAGAAAACGTATAAGAATTTCGACACAGCTGGTAGTAGAACGCATGGCTTAGCGGTAAGAGCGGTTGGATGATATGCAAGAGGCGAGGGTTCTAATCCCGCTGCGTTCAAATTCTTATACGTTTTTTCAAAAATGTTTACTAATCCTAAGCGTGGAATAACACTTTAAAAAAAGTAAATATAGCTATAGATGTGAGTTAGCGCGGGCGAAGCTGTAAGCGGGCCGTTAGTACATTATAAGATCTTTAATTTTTGCGATTCTTACACCTTTTAAATAAAAGTATTTCGAACGGATTAATGGCGTATATTTTAGTATTTGAAAGTTTCGAGGTAGTTTACCTGTGACCACGGACTAATGTAAAGTGTTCGAAACATCGGATTTTTACAAATGTATTTTCTAATACTAAAATATACGCGTATATGTAAAAATTTAAAAAGGGAACCAGTTTATTCTCATAAGTGTCACTGTGAACAGAAGAAATTTATGTGTAGATACGTTTTTTTACCCGACACTGTTTTTTTTGTTTCACAGGACAGGCAAGGCATACGACCGTGCGTCTTACCTGATGGTGAGTGATCAACGTCACCCACGGCCCCGTGTAGCACCAGAGGAATTACAGGTGTATTCCCGGCCTTTAAAGTGAGAAAAGCGCGTTTTCTGAAGGTATTTATGTCGTATCGACATGAAAACACTGCCGCTGGTGGGCTGTTTCACAATTGTGCGTGGAAGATACTGCAAACGGCACAGTAGTAGAACGCCACGTAACCAGATGGTAATGATGGTACTTAAGTCTATTACGTACTGTGTACTGTTCATGTCATTCCATCACTCTATTTCTTTAAAATGTCCAGAAACTCGAAGTGCTCTTATTTTAGATATTCATAGAACACGGCTGAACTAATGATATGACGGTACGCACTGCTAGTACAACTAACTTGTAGAACATTGAACACGCGTTGTGTTGACGATGTGTGTGTTCCTTAACCCATGTGTGTGTCAAGCGCGTGTTAGTATGTGTCACACAATATCTTTATATATTTTCATACTTTGTTTGCATAAACATAACAGTAAATATTTTCCTTCAAGTATTAATGGAACGGTAGAATTATAATAAGTACTTATTTAGAATAAAAAATATCTTATTATATTTACATTAATAAAATATTAACGTAAATAAAAAAAGAAACTTTTATTTATACATTTTTTTTTCAGCGTTGTTCGTTTTTTTACTAAGTTGTTACATTTATTTCTACAAAGCTAAGATTTAGTTTACTGTACTGTATTGATGTATATCAGTTGTTTGTTATCAGCACACATTGTTCCGTTTTCTAGCCCTTTTACAATATCTAATTTTAACAATAATTTATGAATATAAGGGTCTCCGACGATATAAACACTTAAACGAAATGGAAGTCCTGCTTAAAGAACACACCTGATCACGCAATGCATAGTTGTACTACATATTACATTATACAAGAAACGGAACGAGCCACTATTACCCGAACTGCACGGCATATCAACTCTAAGGGCTAAGTCCGCCACGTACCTAGGAGTACTTTTAGACAGTAAGCTATCCTTCAAACCCCACATAGATTACGTCTACCGCAAAACGGCTTTCGTCCTAGAGTAGACTTCTGATCCGGACAGGCAAGTCCCGCACTACAAACGGTGTATACAAGCCGTGACACTGTGTTCTAAGTTGAAGTTGGTTTCCTCTCGAGGTCTCCACGCCTCGTGGTCAGAGTTCTCCTAGCTTGGCCTCCCTCAAAACCCGGTGACGCTATCAAGGTTGTCGCAATCGAAAAGAAAAGAAAACTATAACCCTGTCTACTTGCAGCCTCTATACTACTACTAGACTATAGTATACGACTGCTACTTCTGGCATTCGCACCGTAGTTTCCGCCCTGAAGGACAAAACATTGCTAATCCATAATTAACAACCAGCTCAAGTAATAGGACAGTGATGGGTGAACTGAATCGAGGGAAGCAGATAGAAACAATATTAGAATATGGTGCAAGCATAGGAGTGCAATGTATATTGTATGTGACCGAAATGGTAAAATAACTATTTGATCACCGATTCCGAACTTAAATTTTACACGAAATGCTGAATTGCCCTTAAGTTTCATATAAAAATCATAGAGCTAGCTACTATTTCTTTTAATAATGTTAAAATACTTCTTAGGGCTACTCCTTTGAAAGAAAATAATGACATAACATCGAAACAGTATAGATGGCCTCATTCGTAGTAATAGATCAAGAGGAGAAACCAACAGTGTGTAGGCTGTACTGTGACGTCTATTATCACTGCTACTCCAACAGGTTTATCAAGACTAATTATAGAGAATCTGCGTGAGTTTACACAGTAGAGAGCGCTGGTATTACACGTCACGTCAGAAGCAGGGTATTGACCAATGACGGAAACATGCAGCAAAGGAATTTGTTGTACAAAAATACTGACGATTATGAACTTGATTGAAAATGTAGATGATACTTGAGTTTTAGTTCAAATTGAAAAAAGCTGTCCTCCTACAATATATATGACCACAGGTTCTTAAACCCACAACAGAAATTGCTCTTTCAAGAGCTAATCTCTGTTTTATTTGATAAATAACGTGAGAACAAAGCTCGTATCAGAGCTACTTGTTGTCACGTGACACTGTAGGGTATGAAATTTCATTTCAGAGCTAATCATCGTTTTACTATTGTCAATTGTCTACGCTGAAAATACTGCTTTATAATTGTACACCACAAAAAATACATAACAGAACATAAAGAGGATAGTTCTGAAGATATTTCTGAGACTTAAAACTGTTTCATGAAACTATAATGTATCTTGTAAGTTCTTTCAAGAGCTGTTCACTGTTTCACTCGAGGCAAATGGCGATTTTTTTAATTATGAGTTTTACTCCCAATGAATCTTATTAAATTATCAACAAAAATTGTCACTAACAAAAAGATTTTAGATATTTAATCACAAAAATGGCCTTTTCTTTTTTAGTTATAACTTAACGTAAGCTAATGTAATGTTCAAAAGCAGCAGATAAAATACCGTACTGTTTGAGGTGAATATTACATCCATTGCGAACTGTATTTAGTGTGGATCATGTAACAGATGTGCTCGAGAATACTGCTCTGATGATATCCCGCTGCGTTCAAATTTTTGTACGTTTTCTCAAAAATATAATACCAATAATTTTATCTTAGTTCAATAGATAAAACGCATTTGCAATAGTTTTATTTGTAACGTAATTATTTTCTATCTACACTCGTAGATAGAAAATACGTATTTTATACGTATACGTACGTTTTTTCAAAAATATTTTCTAATCCTAAGTGTGGAACAACTTTTTAAAAATAGTCAATATTGGTATTATGTTTGAATGTTGATATATGAAGTTTAAAATGCACAGTCTTCACTCCATTACAGATGCATCTTGGTCGACATGTTTGTTCACTTTCAGCCCTCAGACACTCCTTAACGTTGTGTTTCATTGTTTTATGGATTACATAAGATCGTGTAGCTAATAGGTGTTACAATATATGTTAAAACAGATTTGACTAAAATTGTAGAAAGCCTGAAATATTAAAAAACTAAAAATTTAAAAAATAAGCACTAGTGCTTACGTAATACTTAAATTATCCCTTGCAAAGTATCTTAACCGCCTTTGCAACAAGGATAAACAAAGAGTGACAATAGTGTAGTTCGTGAATAATTAACTAGCATCTAGCAAATACACTTCTTTATAACACATTCGGTTACAGAAAGCGACTTGTGATTTACAAAAAATGTCTGTCTGTTATAAATAAACCAATGTATCAGTGTAATGTATATTTCAAGACAAACTGTGATATGTAACTACTGCTAATGCTTAGTGCACTGCTTTGATCGACCATTGCTATTGCTGTTACTGCCCGCAACGGTATTGTCGCTGAGTAGAGTGATGCAGTTAGTAGTTGCAACTGGACAAGTTACGGACAACGGACAGAACAAAAGAAATCCCATCATCATCTAGTTGGAAACATAAGACGAAACTGCTTGATGTGACGTCGCAATAAACACGCGAACAAAATTACTATCATGGTGTTTACATTTACATATTGTCTTGATATTAAATTATCTATATAAACAAAATACCCAGTATTTTTTATTTCTCGCCCTCATTGGTGCGAGTTTATCTTCAAAATATTTAACAACTTTGATAAACAACAACAGCTTGTTGGCTGTTTATCATGGTCTATTACGAGAATCAGCTCTTTTCATAGTTTGCTGCTCTTTTATAATGTAAATAACGTATCAAACAGCCCTTATCAGAGCTTACTTGTGTTTCAATAGACAAAGAACGTATCAAACAGCTCTTTTTAGAGCTTACTTGTGTTTTAACAGATAAAGAACGTATCAAACAGCCCTTTTCAGAGCTTACTTGTGTTTCAATAGATAAAGATCGTATCAAACAGCTCTTATCAGAGCTTTCATAGTATAACCTTTTACTGCGATGAACATTGGCGAAGGTAGAAAAAGAGAAAAATATTTTTGAAGATGATTTACATATAAAAGAACATTACATACAAAAAGTTCTTTTCAGAACTATGCTGTTTTGAAGGACAGTGGAAAAAGCTCTTTTCAGAGCTACCTTGATGTTTCCCTGTTTCATTTGACATTTACAGACGTTACTATCGCTGCTGACCCGAAAGACCTTTATGGGAGGCCCAAGGAGAATTATGACCCGGAAGAGAGTGCATGAATCAGTTCTTTCTCTCCGCATGATCTCTTCTTTTGTGGATTTAGAAAAGGCATTTGACAGGATTTTAAGAAAGAAGTGTTTGTAGATATTGACCCGGTACATTGTGAAAGGGCCCTTGTGCTGGCTGTAAAATCTCTTTATTGAGGTCACTTAGCCTGTGTACGAGTAGGCTGGCATGTCGAATCAGTATGATATTCGATCAGATGTCAAACAGGGTTGCGCCATGTCAGCTTGGCTGTACATTGTTGTATTAGAATGAAGAATGAAGGAAAGATAAATGCAGTAGAGATACGATCTCTGTGTCCAGGTATGAGGCCAGTTTAGCTGTCTATATATGGGGCGAGGAGACACGCAAAATGGCAGGTGTAAGCGAGAAGGTCATAGTAAGACACGTGCAAAAAACGTGCTCCGGTTTGAGCACGTTGAAAGAATGGTGACTAAGATTTATGAAACAAAATTGAGTGGTACAAGAGTTCGGGGAGACCTCGGTTGACCTTCGAACACATAGTATCAAAGATACTGGAGGAAGATTAAGTAAAAGCATGAAGACCCCCGAAGGGCATGTATAAAGAGACTAATGACTGTGAACGAGGCGAAAGAAATGTGCAAGGACTTTAGCGTTTGGCGCTTCATCCTTTTTGACTATGCTCCAAGGGATAAAGCGTTATATATTGTGATACTCAATATATCACCTTCCGTGACTAGGCATCGCCGTGTTAAGTGGTGAAACTTGACGCCGGCTGTGTTTTACCAGAATGGAGAAAATAATTTAAAAATCATCCCTCGAGTGGAAATCTAACCCAACGTGACTCGCGTTCTTCATTACAACATTTAAACTATATTTTAAGTATAACAATGAAGACATGTTTTGGATAAGATATATTTTGACCGTCCAAACTATGAAAAAATCGCCTTTAAAGATTCTGATACGTAGTTACATATGCTTGAGAATAAGTAAAAGGTGGAAGACTTGCGCGCAGTTACCCCTGCCAGCCTTACATAACATCAACAGTTGTGTAAGGCTGCAAAATTCCATCCGCCGCAAGCATGAGGGCGCATTATGTTAGGGCGATCCCCCGACTCTACTTCTCTACTCACACCAGCGGGGACGCACTGGTGTGCGTCGCTGTGCGCGTCGTGTGACAAGTATCGACGAATGCGGCGATGGGGACCCCCACCTACACGCCATGTCCGGGACGGCAGGAATTGGAGAACGGAGCTACAAATAGCTACGTGGAATGTAAGAGGAGGAATGCAATACAAGATGAATGAATTATTAGATGTGATGCATGAAAGAGATTTAGCTTGTTTGTGTGACTGAGATCAAAAGAAAGGGCAATAGCATAACCGATTTGCCGGGCAACCAAATCGCCTTCTGGGCGGGAGTTCCAGAAAGTGAACGAGAGTGTCAAGGTGAAGTTGTGTTATTATCCTCTCGAATGGTGAATGAAATCACATGTACACGTGGGAATGGACGGAAGAGAAAAGCATGATTGATCTATTCCTAATGG
The DNA here is from genome assembly GCA_032432895.1 of Dryadula phaetusa. Taxonomy (NCBI): domain Eukaryota; kingdom Metazoa; phylum Arthropoda; class Insecta; order Lepidoptera; family Nymphalidae; genus Dryadula; species Dryadula phaetusa. The sequence goes on along the minus strand of JAOYRS010000108.1, from coordinate 90,001 downwards.
ATCAGCGTATTCGTAACCGAGTTATGGTCACGCGTGTGTTTAGGGGTGACGACTAGGGAACAGATCACTATCTAGTAGTTGCTAAAATAAGGGGTCTGTTTCCCGGTTGGCGCAGCCGCACGAGGTGTCCAAGCTTGGAGGCGAATATTCGCATAAGAAGCTGGAAGCTTCAAGAACCACCGATTAGAGAGAAATATAAAGAAAGGGTTTACAAGAAGCTAGACACGAGGTGTCCAAGCTTGGAGGCGAATATTCGCATAAGAAGCTGGAAGCTTCAAGAACCACTCGCTAACCTGTAGAATGAATGGGATGCTTCATCTAAGAAAGGAGTTATAGGAGATACTGTCGCGGTACAATATGAACGGACTCTTGTTGCAGGCTGTAAAATCTCTTTATCAAGATCACTCAGCCTGTGTACGAGTACGAGCTGACATGTCGCTTCAGTTTGATATTCTATTGGGTGTCAAACAGGGCTGCGCCATGTCAGCTTGGCTGTTCAATTTTTATTTGGATAGCTGTCTCTAAGGAGTGAAAGATAATTATAGTCATAGGAATTAAAGTTGGCGGTTTGATACTTAACTGTCTGTTGTATGCAGTTGATGCAGTACTAATGTCATCATCAGAAAGTGAGTTACAGGCATCACCACTCTAAAAGGAGGGTATCAAAGTAAAAGTCACACGAACAAAGAACGGAATGCAAGATTAAGGTGAGGTGGTATATCTGGGACGTATGTTTAGTAGAGATGGAACGTACGAAATGGAAGTGGAAAGGCGTATTGCTGCCGGTAACAATGTTAATGGTTCTCTTGCGGCATTTATGCGACGGCAAAACCGGCACGTTTTGCCATTCACAATGCAACACTGATGCCGACGTTATATAGCAGCGAAACGAGGGTGCGTCAAAAGAAGAATGAAAGCATAAAGTTACTTTATTATTTATGTATATTTTTCATATTAACAGATTGATCTGATACTTGGTACACACAATTATTTTTAATGGCAATACAATTTAATAAATTCAATATCACTATAAATCCAAAATGGCCGCCGCTACAAGATGGCGGATCACATTTTTATCATAACTACATACTTTAATATGGATGTCAAAGAGAAGGCTTCACTAATAGAATAATAGTACACTTCGAATAACAAAATTTGTAATTAAAAGCTTTAAACTTTTAATTACAAATCAAATAAAATAATGAAAAATTACATAAATTATTAGAAATAGGCATGTTAAAGGCGGTTTTAATGTAATTATAATAAAATAATTGGACGTTACCTGAGTAATAAATTATGTAAATATAATTTTTGTGTTACAACCGCTTAGCATAATTTTTTAATGAGTATTTTACAATTTTTTAACTTCTTTTTTAACTAACTTTTCTCTATTTTTTAACTACATTATTTAACTGATTTTGTAAAGATAGTATAATTTAATACAAATAAGAACATTTTAATTAGAGTTGCAACTAAATGTCAGAAAAAAATATAAAGTAATTAAGAATTTAATAATCCTTAAACTATTTTAATAATTCTAGACAATTCCTTCTTTTGTACTGCTCTTTCGGCTTCGCTCTTTCGCTATTTGTTAGTTTAGATAAGTTAAAGTAAATTTTAATTATTTACTTAATGGTTCTCATATAAGTTATAGCGAACAGTAAGAATTAAACATACTTTAGTAAACAATGAAGTGGCTATTATTTATGTCACTAAAAACATTTAAATGTGGAAATATTATAATCCATCAAATAATAATTTAATTATAGATAAAAGAACTGAATTTACCAATTGAAATTTATAATTTTAAGTTATTATTGTATTATAATATTTCCTGATAAGCTTTACACTTTGTTTACATATTGCACAATGCAATCATATTAATCATGGTCTGGTGTGGCCCATTCGTACCTATATCTAAATTATTTATTTTAATTATTATATTGAGCGTTCTGTTCTGTTGTCAAATGGTAAATTGCTTTTTTATTAGGTTTTTCACACATGATTCAATTTCACTTCATCCTTTTTGACTATCCTGCAAGGGATAAAGCGATACTCAATATACCACCTTCCGTAACTATGTTTGCCGCGCTGTGTTTTACCAGAATGGAAATCGCGTTCTTCATTTCAATATTTGAACTATATTTTAAGTATAACAATGAAGACATGTTTTGGATAAGATATATTTTGACCGCCCAAGCTATGCAAAATCGCCTTTAAAGATTCTGATAGGTAGTTACAAATGCTTGAGAATAAGTAGAAGATGGAAGACTTGCGCGCAGTGACCCCTGCCAGCCTTACATAACATCAACAGTTGTGTAAGGCTGCAAAATTCCATCCGCCGCGAGCACCAGGACGCATTATGTTAGGGCGTCCCCCCCGACTCTACTTCTCTACTTCTCACAGCAGCGGCGACGCACACCAGTGCGTGTGAGAGGTCTTTCTCTTTTGCATTTTGCATATGGGATTGGTGTGCCGTTAAATGTCAAAGATGGTAAATCATGTACTATATTAGTTTTTGATATCAATCTGAGGCTGCGAATAATAATTGATTGACTTTTAGCAGGGTTTATTTAACTTTAATAATATTTATTTTAAAATCGATTTCTGATGATTAAATAATGAGAGGCCATCGAGACGCAGTGGACCAGCGTCTGTGAGTAACGGACTGTAAATGGTTGTGAGTTCGATTCCCACTCGGGAGAGTCATCATATTTAAACTATCTTTATTTTTTTCACACTGATGAGCCAAAACACGACGTTAGATTCCACCAACCAACATGCAATGGCTTGAACTGATGTAAAAAGCGGAGAACGAAGTGTCTTAACACTAAGTTCTGTCTGCGTAGTCTACTTTACGGAATAAAAGTGAAGCTAATAAAAACATGCACACATACATACACGAATACCTTTACAATATTTTTTTCTAATAACTACTTATTAAGATTGAGTATAAGCCATCACAGTGCCTTTGTCATAATAGCGCGATTGGCACAAACAGACTCACAGACAGACAAAAATTCTACTGTTGACTATATATATTAATATACCTAATTAAATTATTTCTTAAATATTTCATGTACAGAATTCACTTTTTTATTATATGTATATATGTATATGTAGATATGTTGTTTAAGTTGTAGGTCCGTAGATTTTAATTTAAAAGCAGGTTGGTTGGTGGGTTATCTCTTAGGCTTATTATAAATTTTATAAATCGATAAAATTATTAATAGTGGCAAAGTCTGTGGTTTAAACGAGAACGCGGGCTGGTGAAAGAACGAAATAGCCATAGATGTGAGTTCGCGCGGGCGAAGCCGCCAGCTGGCCGTTAATAATGAAAATTGCAAGAGAAACAAGATATGTTTTTATACATGGTTTTACAGGACTCATGTAAACTGGTTTATAAGGTTAGTTTTAAACTATATTTACTGTTATTTAATAACTAATACAAAACTTACTTAGTTTTTATTCATAATAAAATGTGTAGAAGTATGGTACAATGACTTTCATAACAATGTTAGCACGATAATGGAAATGCAATATCTTTTCTCATCATTTTACAATATTATTTTACTAATTCCACATTGATTGGAATACGAAAGAACACTTTATAGATGAAGCTTTATTATATTATAGTGTAGCTTTAGTATTTCCATTATCATCTTAAATGTTCCAACAATGTTTGTAACATACAATGGAAGACTGTCAACTGACACGCACAGGACGTGAGTTGCCATACAAAGCGCGTGACGCGGCCTCTGAACTGCTCGAATTTATTTACTTTAACTTTTATACTTTTTTTAGCTTCACGCGTGAAATAAGTATAGGTAAGTACGGAGTACGTACGTGTTGACACTAGGTACTTTCTGTCTAACCTGATATTTATATTTGACTTAAAAAAAATAGAATTATATATTCAAAGCCTATTTACGTATTTTAAATACATAAATGCTTATAAATTAAGACGTAAATAATTAATTTAAGAATACCTTTTTATAACCAAAATGGAGGTGAATGGTGGATTTTTTACAAGTTGTACAACTAACTCGACACTAATAATTAAATATCATTTAAAGGGGATGAACTTAAAAAGATTTTTTAGTTTATTTCTATAATTTCTGTTATTTTTGAGGTGTTTTTTTATAAAATTCTGTTACAAAAAGCTACCGCTTACGAAATAGGTGAGTCTAGTACAAAAATATCATCACACTATTCAATTTGTATAAAATAGATCTATGTATATATATATATATATATATATATATATATATATATATATATATATATATATATATATATATATATATGACAGGAATGAGAAATTGTGTGTTGTGTGGTGGAACTCAACGCCGCACTTTGTCTTCACCAGAGCGAGGAAATGAAATTTATATTATTATTTTCTTATTTTTTTATAAAAATAATTTAAATTGAATAAATTTATATTCTTAAGGCATTCTTAAGGCATATGACAAATCAAATCGGTAGGCGGTGTACTTGATTTATGTATGTATGTATGTATATATATATATATATATATATATATATATATATATATACATAGTTTAAATTTAAATTAGTATATATGGAATTATTTAGTTAAGTAATGTGCTTTCACCAGGAACTTAAAACTATTAAGAGTTTTAGCACTTCTTATATTAATGGGAAGGGAGTTCCAAAGTCGAGCAGCCTTGACTGTGAAGGAGTTAAGGAGGAGAAAAGAAGGAAGTGGAATGAGGAGAGATTTTGAGGACTAGATTTTCATGGGATCGGAGAACGACTGTGTGAGTGACCTAGATACTGAAACTGATCTTTTAGGTAAAACGGAGTTGAAGGATTAAAAAGTCGTCAATACCGAAGACCGACCGAAGAATACTCATATCTTATATGAGTATTCCTGTGAAGTCTTACATGAAGCCACTTGTATTTCTTGCGGAAGTCGGAAATGTGGTCATATTTGCGAAGGCCAAATATAAACCGTATACAAAGATTTTGGAGTCGCTCAAGTTTACTTAAATGCTCTCTCTAATGTTGAAATAGCAAATGTCGGCATAATTGAAAATCGGTAGTAAGAGGACGTTTGCAAGCACAGTTTTTGTCAATATAGGGAGGAAGTTTCGCAGTCGACGAAGAGAGGCAACTGCTCTAAAAAGCTGTCGACAGAGCTCGTTACTCGAGGCTTCCAGGACAAATATTAGTCAAATGTAAGCCCTGGCTTTTTAACTTTTCGTGCATATGGAAGTGGTATGCCGTCAAATGTCAAAGATGGTAAATCATGTACTATATTAGTTTTTGATATTACTCTGTGGCTGCGAATAACTAGTTAATTCAATCACTCTGTGGCTGCTAATACTAACTAATACTAATTTAAAATCGATTTTTTGATGATGATGAGAGTCCATGAGGCCAGCGTCTGTAAGTAACGGAATGTAAATTGTTGTGATTTTGATTCCCACTCGGGAGAGTGATCATATTTAAATTATCTTCATTTTTTTACACTGATTAGTCAAAACACGGCGTTGGGTTCCACCAACCAACACGCAATGGCTTGAACTGGTGCGAAAAGCGGTATATGAAGCACTAGGTTCTGTCTGCGACCTCTACTAAGAGATATAAACCTTTACAATATATTTTCCTAATAACTACTAATTAAAATTTAAAAATAACTGTAAATAATCATCGTAATTTGACGGTGTCGCCCATATACTGCTCCAGACTCCAGCTGGTACCATAATAGCGCGACTGGCATAAACGGACTCACAGACAGACAGAAATTCTACTGTTGACTATATTATGTTAATATATCTTGTTAGATTATTTCTTAAATGTTTCATGTACAGAATTCACTGTTTTATTATATGTATAAATGTATATGTAGATACGGTGTTTAAGTTGTAGGCCGTAGAGATTTTAATTTAAAAGCAGGTTGGTTGGTGGTTTATCTCTTAAGCTTATAAATTTTATAAATCGATAAATTGTGCCAAAGTCTGTGATTTACACGAGAAGGCGGGCAGGTGAAAGCGAAATAGCTACAGAAGTGAGTTTGCGCGGGCGAAGCCGCGAGCTGGCCGCTAGTTAATAATGAAAATTGCAAGAGAAACAAGATAAGTTCTTATACAAAGTTTAACAGGACTCATGTAAACTAGATTATAAGGTTATTTTCAAACTATATTTACTGTTATTTAATAACTAATACAAAACTTACTTAGTTTTTATTCATACTAAGATGTGCAGAAGTATGGTACAATGACTTTCATAACAATGTAAACAATAATGGAAATGCAATATCTTTTCTTACCATTTTACAACATTTTTTAGTAATTCCACATTGTTTGGAATACGAGAGGACACAAAAAATTTACAAATTAAGATGTAAATAATTAATTTAAGAATACCTTTTTATAACCAAGTCATATAGTTGCGGCGGCCATTTTAAATTATCAACAACATTCATTACATGTAATTTCGAAGTCACAATCTTAATTTCAGTTCAGTCGGAGACTGAGAAGTGGTCCAAGTTGGACTAACACGGCACTAACTAACTAATACGGCAAATTAAATAAGAGCGTGAAAAAAATCATGAATATTCCTTATTATAATACTAAATTGATCCAAACAAACTGGGCAAGCTAAATAAAACCGCTTAAAGATAAAAAGGAAATGATTAATTCATCGTAAGATATGTTCTGCTCCAAAGTTCTGGTATTATGAAATTAGTTAAAAAAAACTAAAATTAAAAGTGAGGTATATATCTACCGACTGAGCAATTTAAATTTATATTTTAATGGGAGATTTTAATACATGTATTATTAAAAATGACTCGAGAGCCAAACGTCTAATGAGTATTATAAACAGTGCAAACCTCAATCTCCTGCCTACCAACGCTACCCACTTTTTTCCAAATACCTCCCCATCACAACTGGATTTAATGATAGTTTCTTCGCATGAACACGTCTCCTTCTTTGGTCAACTGAACGCGGAAGCATTTTCATATCATGATCTCTTATATTTAGCATATAATATTCGCACACCAAAAGTAAGCCTACAGTTGTTATGCGGAGAAGCTTTAAAATTTTATTTAATAATGAGGGATTTATGCAAATTATAAGCCGGATAGACTGGGATAGTGTTTTGAATGCGCCAAGTACAAGCAACAAAATTGACATATTTAATTCTCTTAATTGAACTATTCGACGTATATGCTCCATTTAGACCAGTTAAACTTAAACATCTCCCCGCTCCCTGGCTAACTGATGATATAAAGAAACTCATGAGGAAACGGAACTCTGCTAAGTCTAAATATAAAAGAAATCCCACTGAAGAAAATCTAATTAGGTACAAAACACTACGGAACCGATGCAATAAAACTTGCAGAGATGCACAACGCAAATTGATTTATAATTCTATCCAAAATAGCAGTTCTGCTGGGGTGTGGAAGTTCTTGGATTCGATGGGTATTGGTCGCTCAAGGAATACAATTTTTCTAAGCGAGAAAATTAATCTTGACGACATTAACAGGCATTTCACAGGTGTTAAGATGTTAAATCATGATGTAAAAATGAATACAATTAAATCCATTCCTATCACCTCTGTCCGTCCCCGTTTTGTTTTTCTATTGTTTCTACTAGTGAAGTGAAAAAACACGTATTAGCCATTAAATCCGATGCTGTTGGTGGTAGTGTATTTAGTATTGATATGTGTATGTATATATGTATGTATGTATATATATGTATGTATGAATATATGGATAAATCTATGAATATGTATGTATATGTATGTATATGTGTATGTGTGTATGTATAAGTATGTTTTTGTATATATATAAGCAGAATTTATTTAGTTTAAGATCTTTAATCTTTTTTTTCTTTACTTTTTTTTACATTTTATTGTTTTGCACCGCATCATGCCCGCTTTTTATGGTAAATCCTTATAATTTGGTTGCCTGGAAGAGATCACTCTCAGTGATAAGGCCGCCTTTTGCATTTTATTGTTCTTTTAAACCTATGTACTATTTTATCAATTTACAATAAAGTTTTTAACTAACTAACTATATAATATAATTGTACAATACTCGTAACAAATATAAAATATAAATAAAAAAAAGAAAAAGCAAATAAACAAATTAACAAACAAATAGAAATATAATCAAACAAATTAATCAAATAACAATAACAGTAATATTTATAAAACACAAAACCAATGTGAATTTCTTCTGTAGTTGGTAATTATTAGACACTGACAATGAACTGTGTCTTACAACACTTTGTATTGTATTTTTGTACTTGAGTAGTAAGAAGTAAAGGATTTTTTCATATTTTATGATAGTTTCTTTGGCAGTTAATAAAAATGGAGAAATTTATATATAGTTCAAATTCTATCCCTCCTATATAATATATATATATATCCTTGAATACTAGATCTAAAAGACCTGGTGACTCCGCACTCCCTTAGAAAACACCCAAGCGCGCCGCTCTTATTGCCCATTTGCAGATCAATCCTCCAGTAAAAACTAAAAATCTAAGTGTTACGATGTGCTTTCGGATGGCCCAAGTAAAAATGCTTTAGAAACTACATAGTTCTGGGAGGCAACACCTACAAAGAAGTTTTCACCTATACACTTAGACATAAACCTAAATTGGACTCACGACTAGGTTAAGACATTAGTCGCCCGTTATATTAAAAATTTTCATTTTAAATATTTGGGCTAAAATGAACTATATGTGTTTTGTTATTCAACTTGACATGCTGCTTTACAAGATGAATTACGCTGATTTATTGTGGCATTTTATACTTATTACCGAAAAGTTGAGCGTACCTACAAGTACGTCATATTTGGCCTTCCTGCCTATGCCAAAAGCAATTGAATATTGAGTTAACTTCTCTTGGCTTTGTTAATACCCACACGAAAACTGCACAGCGCTGTCCGCCAGTCCTCGTGCAACTACCACCGGGAAGCAACATTAGAGGCTTTCAAAAAATTAAATATTTTAATAGTTGTTCAATTCAAATAAGAAAGTATAAAGCTAAAACTTATCTTGGTTCTCCATGCTACCGCTGTCAGGCTTTTGGACATTCAGTTAAGCACTGCAATCTATCACTACGATGTTTTAAATACACTGAGCCCCAGGTGACATTGAATTGCTCTTGCCCAATATTGCAACTCATCAAGCGTCAAAATCATCTAGCAAACTACAGACAATGTCAGACAAAAGAGAGACAAAAGTATCTGAAAACCATTGCTGTTAAGAAAGAAAGAAACAAACAAACACTCGTCTAATTAGCTAAGCGTCTTCTACGTAATGCTGTATTAGATGGCCGTGCTTGGTCTTTTGTCGCCGCTAGCCAAATCACCACTCAACCTCACACTACGCCGCCTAAGGGCTCTTCAATACCTCCAGTTGGTGAAGACCATTCTGATGAAGCCACGGCTGAAAGGATTATAATATCTACCAACCATCAAAATCATTAAACAATAATTTCTTAATTGTCACATATTAATAGACAAGGTAATGTTGATACTAAACCATGTAGGGCAATATGGTTAGTTGTACAAAAAAATCCATTTTTATTTTAATGAAGGATGGTATTCGATCTGAAATGCATGAACTATCTAACTTATTAAATGAATTAATAATAGATGTTGTCGCCTTATGCGAAATATAACTGACTTCTAAATATCCCTTAGCGTTACCAGGATATTCATGTATAAGACAGGATAAAAGACTAGATGGCACTGGTCAAGGGGTAATACAGTGTTTCCCAATAGGGATGATAAGATATTAATATCTCGCAGCCGCCATTTTGGTTGTTTAACATTTGATATTTGTATTGTTTTGTGTTTATTAATGTTTGCCATTAAATTATGATTAAGTTTACGTTGCCTCAACGTTTGGAAATTGTCCAAATTTTCTATCAAAAATCGAGAAGTATTCTACAAAGTCTCTACTCAAAGAGCATTTCGTGCTAAATATGGTCGTCATGGTGCACCGTCTGAGCTCGCTATACGTCGCATAATCCAAAAACTGGAAAGTAAATATTCTTTGCACGATAGTAGACCACCAACACGACAGCGGACAGGCCGTAGTGAAGAAAATATTGTCGCCGTATGAGCCAGTGTCGAAGAAAATCAAAATGCTTCGTTTCCACGACGTGTACAAGAATTGGGCTTATTCAGAATGATAACCTGGCGAATTTTACGTATGGATCTTGGTCTACATCGATACAAAATTGTGTTGGCACAAGAACTCAAGCCAGCAGACCATCGATTACGATGATAATCTTTTCAGATGAGGCTCACTTTTGGCTCAATGGTTATGTGATCAAACAGAATTGTCGTTACTGGAGTGAGTCAAATCCAAGAGTGGTTCATGAAACACCTTTACATCCTGAAAAATTGACTGTTTGGTGCGGATTATGGTACGGTGGAATCATTGGTCCGTACTTTTTCACAAACCACGAAGGCCGTACTGTTACTGTCAATGGCGACCGTTATCGTGCCATGTTGAAAGATTTATTTTTTCCTGAAGTGTATGAAATCAATGCGGACGACGTTTATGTTCAACAAGATGGTGCATCATGCCACACTGCGACCGTCACAATGGATTTATTGCGTGATAAGTTTGGTGACTCGGTAATTTTTTGCAACGGTCCTCACAATTGGCCACCAAGATCATGCGATTTAACACCCTTGGACTATTTTTCGTGGGGGTATGTTAAATCTCAAGTGTATGCCAATAAACCAGCTACGAGTCAAGACCTTGAACGCAACATTCGAGCGACTATAGCGGCCATACCAGCCAAAATCATCATCAAATGCACCGAGTCATCGAAAATTGGACCGATCGTATTCACCAGTGCAAAAAAAGGCGTGGCGGTCATTTGAACGATATTTTGTTTCAATCATAAATAAGATAAAATTTTCTACCAAATAAAGTCATTGAAAACGGAATTCAAACATATATTACATGTTTTATTTCAATTTTAAAATATATGGTTCGTAATGGGAAACCTCATACTTCTTATTAGATCCGAAATCCTCCCACAATCAACTGACACTGCCTTTTGTGCAACGAATTGAATGTGTTGGCGGTAGCATACTTGTCTCTGGAAAGGAAACTACCATCGTTTCTGCCTATAACTCACCAAATCAATGGGACTCAATTCGCATGTTATTTTTATGGGTGACTTTAATACCGAGCATCATTATTGGAACCCTTTCATATTACATTACAATATCATTTCGTAGTAAATAAATGAACGATTTTACCACCAGTTTTATTAATACACATAGTGACATATGAGGAAAATTAAATTAAGAAGAGAATATTTAATTTAAAAATGTCAATGTTGTTTATTTATGTTGTTATTATTTATGTTATTTTGTTAATATTTATGTTGTTTTTTACTAGCCCGTTTCAGATTTATGTAGTAACAATATAAACTATAATTCAAACTACTTAATTTGTTTGAATTGCAGTCCTTCTTCAGTAGAATTACCCATAGTATAATTGTAATATTACACCCTTGTAATATTTGTTTAAATCGGCCGTTCTGGTATCTTTAAACTTGTTCCTACTTAGGCACATAAAAACTAAGACTTCAAATAAACTTGCAAAAATCCCGAGGGTAAGATTATGAAGGTTTAACTTTCATATTCTTACATCTGTATATATGTCAAAAAACGTATTTGACAAATTTCTTCTACTCCCACATTTGTTTGTTTTCATACATCCACACATGACACTGTGGTCCTCATATATTTCACCCATAATACCATGGTCCACATGTGATTTACTCTTCCACATATGACATTATGGTCCACATATGATTTCACCCATCCACACATGACATCTTGGTCCACATATGATTTCACCCATCCACACGTGACATCTTGGTCCACATGTGATTTTACCCATCTACATATGCCATCACGGTCCACATGTGATTTCACCCATCCACTCATGACATCTTGGTCCACATGTTATTTCACCCATCCACGTATGCCATCACGGTCCACATGTGATTTTACCCATCCACATATGCCATCACGGTCCACATGTGATTTCACCCATCCACATATGACATCTTGGTCCACATGTGATTTCAGCCATCCACACATGACGTCTTGGTCCACATATGATTTAACCCATCCACACATGACATCTTGGTCCACATGTGTATAACCTAGAAGGCTTCATCTGAACGGCGCCAAAGTAGACAAGCTTGGCGACTGGCGTACCTCAAGGCGGCAGACTCCATTGATGTGATCGATGTTACTGTCATTTATACTCACTTGATAACTAAATGTTCATAGCGCGATGTAGGAATGACCATATATGGTCAGAATAGACAGATGTTATAATAATGTTATCTGAGTTTTATTATAAGAGTGACTTTACTTGTGGTAAATGTTTCATAAATGTTTACTAAGAAAATTACTTCAAAGTTAAAGTAACTCTGTAAGTATGATGATTATAATGAAGAGCAACAAAGTCACGCAACAAATACTCATACAAATACTCATTTTAATAATTAAATTTTATAATTTCCATTTTAATAATAACATGTTAATATGTAGGTAATATACCATTTCATTTCACCACACGTACATAGGTATATAGGTAGATACTACTTGCTGTCGGTTCCACATCTCGTTTGCGTTGCAAGTGGGTAGTAATAATATCAGCGTAGTACAAAAATACTGAGTTATTAAACAAACTGAGGGTAGACATGAATGAGTACGATATAAGGACGCGAGCACAAATTTAGACAAATGCGAGTATTCATTATAAACATTTAAGGTCGAACTCGAATAATGTTATCCAAAACAATCTGTTACATGCTTCATTTGGTGAATGTTAAACTATTTATTTAGTAATACTTACACTTGCGTCGCAGTAAATATAGTATTGTATTCTAGTCGCGTACATCACAGCACTCCGCTTGAGAGCTGCCAGCTCCGCTTCATCTTCTATTGCCACATGGAGCTGCATCGGAGCTACTCTTACAGTTGTTGGTCAGCAGTACTTGTATTGCAGTACTTTACATTACTCGCGAGCAATATTGAAACATTACATTGTAAGACTACTTCAATGAAGCTAGTCAAGGCGGGACCGGGCAGGCCACTAGGTACGTGTTGATGTCGTAGTTTACTTATTACATTGCTATACGTAGCTTTCATTTATGGTTAAAATAAACCTGTATCTGTTTCCAAAGTTAAATTTTCAAATCGTTATTAATAAATAAGTACCTATATGGTACTTATTAATTAAAATTACTTACAATTATTATGAATAACATCACAAAGACCTCCCTGTGACACAGGCCTTACATTGTGCTTAGGAACTATAGATATCGCAACTAGACGGCTGTGAACTTGAGCTCTTTGTAAGTCATCAAAGTAACTCTCCAATACGCGTACAGAGTGAAGGTACTCTACTTTACTTTGCGTTCTCTCTTTATAATTAAAAGTTTATTTTTATCTCTTCATTTTGCAATAATAAAAATTGATAATTTTCCGTTGTGGACTGAATTTTGTCTTTTACATTTGTATATCGGAGCAGGCAGGAGCCCGTTCAGAGTTGTACCTTGGAATTTTATTGTGTTTATTTACTTAGACCCATCTGCGACAAAAAAATTAAACCATGATAATATAAAATACGGTTTAAAACGTAAAACTAAATGAATCATCTTTTTTCAATTTATAAAATTAAATTAATATGTAATAATGAGCGCTAATAAATAATTGATTGTAAAACTTGTTCCTATAACCTTGGGAATAATACATTTTTTTAACATGATTAGCAAATTCTGAATTTATTTAGAAATAAATCAATAAAAAAATTAGAACACAATGTTGAATTACATAGAAAAAATAAATAAATATAAGAATAAATGATTATACACTGATTAACATTTATATTATTTGTTAATAATAATTATTACACATCATACAATTATCAATCATTATTACACACTAATTAAATAACACACGCGTGTGTGTGTGAAGCGAGTATAGTAATAGAATGTGTATTTTTCCTATTTGTTGGTGGAACATAACGCCGCTGTTTTTTCTTTTAGAGTTGGGAAATATAATTTCTTTTTATTTATTATTTTGAGCATTAATATACTTTACCATTGTATTGTACCAGTGTATTGTTGATTATAATGTTTAATTTTTTTGACATTTAATATAGTTAATTTAAAATCAATTTTAATTTTGCCCGTTCCTGGACAAGACAGCAACAGTGGGCAGTCGTCGACGTCGTCGTAGGCAGGCTCGGCTGGGCTGGGGTGTAGCAGGGTCCGGAATCCAGGATTATGATGATTGGTTTAAGCCTCTGGGACATTAAACAAGAAGCGCAAGTTCTTGTCCCGCTGCATTCAAATTTTCATACATTTTTTTATCCCAAGTTTGAAAAAACATATAAATAACAGCAACATAGATGAAACACTATAAGGCAGATGAAGGAATTGAGGGTGAGGGAGGTGATGGTGAGGGTGAGGGAGGCTTCACTGCGAAAATTTGAATGCAGCGGGACACGAACTTGCGCTTCTTGTTTAATATCCAAGAGCTTTAACCACAAAGCCATGCATGCTAAAAAAATCTTTTTTTAATGTTAGGCTGTTTCAGTTACAGTCTTTGCCATGTCATTTGTATTGTAGCTAAATGATTATCAATTTAACCAATTTGTATTTGCCTACTACATTTTTCTTTCTTCTTTGTAATATTTGCTAGCATTATCATTATACCTCATGTCCAAATACTTTATGTCCTTGTATCCTGAAATTAGTAAAATAAGCCAATATTATAACATTTCATTATAAATATATAAAAAATGTGGTAAAATCAAATATTTAAAAGAAGTTATACATAGTTGTTATTTAAGTCATATTTGCTGATACTTCGAGCTGACATGTCTCTGAGAGTGAAGCAGCATACTGGACAGTTTGTTGTAAACGAGGCACCTGTTTCTGTGTTTCTTTGACTGCTCTATTTTAAAGTTTTAGTCTATCTATGTTTGAAAAAGGAGGTTTATTATATTTATTATAAGGTTAATAATTTTATTATAATATAGTTTGTAAATCAATTTTATGATATTCATACACTTTCAAGTGTATATATAAGGCGTATATGACCAGGAAGTATACTCTTAAACATGGTTTCAAACATCATCATCAATCAGTCTATTTTTTTATAATTTATTAGTATTTTTGTACTATGATTCTTATAATAAATGAAGACAAATATAATAAAATTCCTATTATATTTTAAACTACATTAAGAATTACTAATTGTAGTCTATAATAATATTCTTGTATTATGACAGTACATAGATCATAATGTATTGTTTATATTTATTTCTTTAATCAATTTATATAATGAATCTGTTCCATGATCCATGTAGGGTGACTAAAATTACAAATAATTTGAAAAATACCTATATTATTATTTTTTGCTTTTGATTGCTTTTTGATATATTTTCATTAGTGGTAGACCATTCTTCGTCAATTTTGAGCAAAATTCATATTACCTTCTCAGTTTTGAAAATAAATCAATATACTATATATATATTGTACTTGGTTAAAATTACATATATATATATATATATATATACACATAAATTAATTGTTTATATGTATGTATATGTTAATATGTATACATGAATGGTATGGATAAAGATGTTCAGTAATTTGTGTTTTGAGTTCTCCAATATATAAGATATTAGTTTTTTTTATTGAATTATTTAATTATGTATTTTTATAAATTATTATTTATTTATATTGTTTTGTTAAAGTTGATGAAATTGCTAATGTGTTATTGAACTGATTTTATCATTTTTTCTGTTTCATTGTATGAAAATGTTTTAAGATATTTATCAAGACTTTTTTAAATGCATAATAATTAAAATTTATGAATTTTAAATACTTAGATATTTTTTTTATAATCCTAAATTCTTTAAATCCTAATTTATTTGGTCCTTTTCGAATTTGAATATATTCTAATTAATAATAATTTTCGCTCTAATAATGTTTAAAAAGCAACTCCAATTAAAACCCCAATTATTAAAATTAAAATCCCAATCATAATATTAATGATATCTATTATTATCAATACTACTTATATAATAAATTATATATTTATGACTTCTAAAATCATTACATCTTGTCTGCCAAAATAGCACATTATAATATTAATAATATTCTTATTTATTAAATTATTTAAAATATTTGATCCTTTCGTACTAAAATATTTTATTTATTAGAAGATAGAAACCAACCTGGCTCACACCGGTTTGAACTCATATCATGTGCGACGTTAATGATCGAACAGATCAACATTTTAAACTTTTGCATTTAAATTTTATCTTAATCCAAAATCGAGGTTGCAACCTTTTTTTTATTTGTACTAAAAAAAGAATTACGCTATTACCCCAAAGGTATTTTTTATCATTGTTACTACTTTTATTCTATTAAAAAATATTTTTTATAAAAAATAAATATTAATTTAAATTTTATACTCTATAAATTTTCTTATAATAAATTTTATTTTTAAACAATATAAATTTTAAAAAATCTTTAAACTAAAGTTTATCCCTTAATATATTTAATTAAAAAAATTAATAGTTTATATAATAAATGATTAAATACTTTAAATTATAAATTACATTTCTTTCTTACATTCCACGTATCTATTTGTAGCTCCGTTCTCCACTTCCCGCCGTTACGAACATGGCGTGCTGGGTGGCGGTCCCCAACGCCGCGTTCGTCGCCACTTCTCACACCAGCGGGGACGCACTGGTGCGCGTCACCCCGGGGGGACGCCCTAGTATGATGCGTCCTGGTGCTCGCGGCGGATGGAATGTTGCAGCGTTACACAACTGTTGATGTTATGTAAGGCTGGCAGAGGTCACTGCGCGCAAGTCTTCTATCGTTGACCCCTTATAATTGATCCCCTAATAAAAATGAAATAATTAATCATTTAGGGAAAAAATCTTCCGAAGGGAGGAGACAAAGGAAGGGAGGGGGGGAGGTTAATTATAGTTGAAAATTTGATGAAAAAATAAAAATCGTAATTAAATAATTAATTAAAAAAATATTAGTAATATAAAAAAATCTCTAATAAATAAGAATATTGAATAAAATAAAAAAATATAATATTCATAAATTTTGTCTAATTATTAAAGCTGAAATTAATCATCCGATATTATTAATAGAGGAGAAAGCTATTCATTTTCGTAAAGAAGTTTCATTAAATCTCCCAATAACTGTAATTATAACATTTAAAATTATAATAAAAATTAAAAAATTTAAATTTATATTATAAGATAATAAAATTATAGGTGACACTTTTTGTCAAGTTATTAAAACAAATCTATTAAATCAATTTAGACCTTCTATAATATAATATTAGGGAATCAAAAATGAAAGGGAGCTAAAACTATCTATTAATATTGCTGAATTTATAATAATTTATTAAAAAATATCAAATAAGAATATTTTTATTAAAAATAAATTCAATAAAATAGAAAATAAAAAATTTATTGAAGCAATAGATTGGGTGAGGAAAAATTTTAATGAGGCTTCAGAATTAAGAACATTATTAGGGGATGAAATAAGGGAGATAAATCTTAATAAATTAATTCCTAATCCAATTCAACATCCTAATCAGGAATTAGAAGAAATAGAAATTATAGTTCTAAAAAGTAAAATAAATAAGAAAATATTTTATTAGAATTATTGATAAATAAAATTAAAAATAAGAAAAATCTACGAATGAAACTGAAATTCATTATTACAAATTATATTTAAGTGTAAGATGCCCAAGCCGCTGACCATTCCGTGGTGCCAGAGCTCGATGCCCGACATTAAGTTCAGCCAAAAAGCTGTTCGGCGAGCTCTATTTTCTCTGGACATCCACAAGTCAAGTGGGCCGGATGGCATTTCTCCATTACTGCTAAGTGTATGTGCTCCTGAGTTGTCACCGGTGCTAACGTGCACTCGGCGTAGTCCTTGATTTATTATTTTTGATGTAAATTATTTGAAATAAAATTTCAAAATACAAAATATCGATTAGGAATAAATCAAAAAGATAATCCCCTAATGAAACAATAGTTCATGAATGAATTACATCAGCAGCTGTTACTAAAATACGAATTTGATTATTTATGGGTAAAATAATTCGATTATCTACATCAAGAAGACAAAAGTTAGATAAATTATCAGGTTGAATTATATATGAATCAAATTGTACATTATTAAAATGAGAATATTCATAACTTCAGTATGACCAATTGATTTTAAAGTAAATAAAGGGTTCATCTAATAAATAAAGTAAACAAAAGAAGAGAAGGTAATATACTAAAAATTAAAGTAATAGCTGGGAGAATAGTTCAAATTAATTCAATTATTTGACCTTCTAATATATATATCGATTACTATGCTACTAAAATTGTAATTATAATTAAAATAATTAATGAATGATCATGGAAAAAATAATTTGTTCTATTAAATTAGATCATGTTGACATTTCTGAAAAAAAGGAGAATCCTTTAGAAGTGGGGTTTAAATCCATTAAACATAATCTACCATATTAGAAGTTACTTAAAATAGGAAGTTTACTATAAGAATGTTCAGCAGGAGGAAGATTTTGATATCATTCAATAGATGATGGTATATTTAGGGAAAAAAAACTTATTTGTTGATAAATTATTGATTTTCAAATACGAATAATAATTGAAATTATTGAGAATAGAGAAATATAAAAGCTAAATGAAGAAATTACATTTCAAGATATGAAACTGTCAGGATAATCAGAACAACGACGGGGTATTTCTGTTAATCCTAAAAAATGTTGCGGAAAAAATGTTAAATTAACACCAATAAAAATTGAAATAATTTGAACTTTTAGTAAGTTAGGATTTAAAATTAGTCAGTAAATAACGGGTATCAATGAACAAATCCACCTAAAAAACAAAAACAGCTCCTATTGATAGGATATAATGAAAATGGGCAACAACATAATAAGATGAAGAGTAATATCAATAGAAGAATTAGCTAATACTACCCCAGTTAATCCTGCTACTGTAAATCAGAAAATAAATCCTAAACTTCATAATATAAAAGGTCTATAATTGATTTGAGTTCCATGCAATGTTGCTAATAAACTAAAAATTTTAATACCTATAAGAACAGCAAAAATTATAGTTGCTGATGTAAAGAAGGCTCGTGTATCAATATCTATTCCTACTGAAAATATTTGATGAGCTCAAAAAATAAATCCTAGTAATCCAATAGCTATAATAATCCGAAAGTTTCCTTTTTTCCACTTTTTCTTGAGAAATAACATGAGAAATTATTCCAAATCCGGGAAGAATAAAATATAAACTTCAGGATGTCCAAAAAATCAACATAAAGGTTGATATAAAATTGGATCTCCTCCTCCTGCTGGGTCAAAAAAGAAGTATTTAAATTACGATCAATTAATAATATAGTAATAGCTCCAGCTAAAACTGGTTATGAAAGTAATAAAAGAAGAGCTGTAATACTTACAGCTCATACGAATGAAGGTAACTGATCGAAAGATATGTTATTAATAGTGGTAATAAAATTAATTGCCCTAAACTAGAAGATATTCCAGCTGAATGTAAAGAAAAAATTGCTAAATCTACTGAAGATCCACCATGTGCAATATTTGATGATAGAGGGGGATAAACAGTTCATCCTGCTCCTGTTCCATTTTCTACAATTCTTCTAGAAATCAGTAAAATTAAAGAGGGGGGAGGATATATCAGGGGCTCCATGTATTAAAGGTACTAATCAATTTCCAAATCATCCAATTATAATAGGTATTACTATAAAAAAAATTATATTAAATGCATGAGCTGTGACAATAGTATTATAAATTTGATCATCTCCAATTAAAGATCCTGGATTACCTAATTCTATTCGAATTAAAGTACTTGGAGATGTTCCTACTATTCCTGCTCACATTCCAAAAATAAAATATAAAGTTCCAATATCTTTATGATTTGTAGAAAAAAGTCATTTTTGCAAATAAAATGGCTGAAGTTAAAAGGATTTTCTCTTTTATTAAGTTTTATATTCAAAAATGATTTTAAATTGCAAATTTTAGTGTATAATTGTAACAAATATTAAAACTTTTAAAAATAAGTCTTAAATATTTTCTTTATAAATAGTTTTGATTATTACTAGTTTATGTTTACTTAAAACCATATTTTTTTAAAAAATAAGGTTCTAATGATTATGACTGTTAATAAAATTATATTAAAAAAAAATTAGAAAAAATAAATTATTTTTAATAAAAATTTTATATCATTATATTTTAAAAGAAAAAAATATAAATGATGAATAAATAATTCATATAAAAATATATAATTAAACTAGTTAATTATATTATTTATTTATATACCAATGAAGTAAATTAACAAAAAGAATAATAATAAAAAAATATTAAAAATTAAATTTATAATAATTAATCATTAAGGGAAAAATACTAAGAAGATCTCTTAAAGATAAAATATTAATTATAATTGAAAATTTAATTAAAAAATTAAAATTATAATTAAATAATTGATTAATAAAGAAAATATTGGTAATATAAAATAAAAAAAACATCTAATAAATAAGAATATTGAATAAAATAAAAAGTATAATATTCATAAATGTTCTCTAATTATTAAAGATGAAATTAATCATCCGATATTATTAATAGAGGAGAAAGCTATTCATTTTCCTAAAAAAGTTTCATTAAATCTTCAAATAACTGCAATTATGACATTTAAAATTATAATAAAAATTAGAAAAATTATATTTATATTATAAGATAATAAAATTATATTCGAATTTTTTTGTCAAGTTATTAAAATAAATGTATTAAATCAATTTAGTCCTTCTATAATATAATACAAGGGAATCAAAAATGAAAGGGAGGTGAACCTATCTTTATTAATATTGCTGAATTTATAATAATTGATAAAAAAATATCAAATAAGAATATTTTTATTAAAAGTAAATTCAATAAAATAGAAAATAAATAATTAGATTGGATGAGGAAATATCTTAATGAGACTTCAGAATTGAGAAGATTATTGGGGGATGAAACAAGGGGAATCTTAATAAAATAATTTCTAATTCAATTCAACATCCTAATCAGGAATTAGAAGAAATAGAAATTATTGTTCTAAAGAATAAGATAAATAA
Source organism: Dryadula phaetusa (assembly GCA_032432895.1). Taxonomy (NCBI): domain Eukaryota; kingdom Metazoa; phylum Arthropoda; class Insecta; order Lepidoptera; family Nymphalidae; genus Dryadula; species Dryadula phaetusa. Next base: position 68,782 of record JAOYRS010000108.1, on the reverse strand, counting down.
AAAAATATTTTATTAGAATTACTAATAAATAAAATTAAAAATAAGAAAAATGTTATAATGAAATTTAAATTCATTATTACAAATTATATTTTAGTGTAAGATGCACTATAATTTTTAAAATTATTAGATACAGTTTAATTCTATAAAATATAAAAAAGGTAACATATTACATTATACATCCTATCAGAATAATCCTTTTATCAGGCACTTTATTTAAAAAAAAAGAGATTTCCTATATATTTGGATATGAACCCAAAAGCTTATTGTAGCTTATTTTTAAAAAAAATTTTTGGTTATATAAAAGATATTAAGAATGGTTTATTAAAAATTTATATTAATTTTATCTACAAATTTTAGGGTCTATATTAAATTATAAGTATATTAATTGAGTTATTTTTATTTCATTAATATTATTTTATTAATATTTTTCTATTTAATTGATTATTATAGGATTATATTGATATAACTTCTTAATATAAATATTATGAAAAAAATAGAGCAAAATAATAAAAATTTAAAGTATGTATCGTTTGATACACAGAGCTTAGCTTCGAATATGTAAAAATTACCTAATAATCATTAAGTAAATTCACGGTGAAACTTTGATGTTACTGAAATTGCTTATGATGATTTGTATGAATAGGTACGTTTTTAGTTATTTGTAATTAATAATTTATTTGACCTTCTAACAATAGAAAGTAACATAATATCCGACATCCGATATATATATATATATATATATATATATATATATATATATATATATATATATATATATATATATTATAAAAAATTATTATGAATATAAAAATTATATGATTCTATTAAAAAAATGTGTAAAATAATAGAAACATAACAAGTAGATATATCGTGCAGTTACTCGTTAATAGGTAATATTATTTTATTCTGACTTTTTAGTCTTTTGTTTCAATATTAGTTATGTTAAATAAACATTGAAAAGTATTTGTTCTATGAATTGTTAATCTATTAAATTATTAACAGTAAGGCAACGTTTGACAGTAAACGTGATCGGTTGTAGGTTTGATTCCCAATCAGGGGAGTCATATTTAATTTTGTTTTAGTTCCACGTTCAGGTAAGATAAAGCGCGGTGTTAAATTCCACCACTCAATACGCAATGTCTCGAATTCGGCGGGTAGCGGAGTACTGGTTGTACTTACTGTCCATCCTGCTATGAGCGACAATAGCGTGAAGCTGAAATAATGTTATACACAATTCTGACTTTTATTACAATGTAAAAATAGTTTCGCGATCGAGAGAGACTAGAGAACAATTGCGGGATACTATTAGATTAATGTGAATATCTGTTGGGTTTGAGATTTGTTATTCAAAACAAAATCACAACAGGAATCACTTCGCCGCTGTCATTGAATGTGATTGAAGACATTTAATTGTGTGAACACTAGTTCAGTTCAAATAAATGTTACTTTTATTAGTATAACGTGATTGTTTAGAACAGACGCCTGTTACAACACAGACGTGCTCTGTATCGCCACTAAACACGACGAGATGTGCAGAGTAAACCTACTCAACATATTGCATGTAAGTAATAGTTCCTGTCAGTGGTGAAGTGTCCGTACAATAGTAATACATCGGAATACTTTTTAAATCTTAATAAACTACTAAAACCACTACAAAAGACTATTTCCTATTTAAGTCCCACGAGACGACTTCAACGTTCTCTTTCATTCACAATATGCTATTTAATTAAGTATATTTGTGCTTTAGTATTTATTTTATTATTTCGACGCTCGCTTACCTTTAGAAACATTTCCCCTTCGCCACTGGTACTTATAGAAAGAATCATATCACTTTCAAAGGTGTCGCTACTCTGAGTGTGACATCTGACAACTCGCTCTCATGTAGCTACAATAGATGTCATTGCTCTTCAATTACACGACGTGTGTTTTGTAATTGTTGAATTATAATAAAACACGGCGGCTTCATTGAACACGTACTTTGCAATGTGAGTTATAAAATACATTAAAACAAAAGACTAAACAAACGATAGTGAAATAATACTGTTAATATTCATGTTCTAAGTCGCGCTATGAATATTTAGTAAACATATGTGTTTATATATTAGTACCGTCAGTACGTCAGTGGGGTCCGCCGCCTTGAGACGAGCCAGTCATCAAGCTGGTCTGCGTTGGCGCATTCAGATGGAACCCTCGGGTTTGCAACTCATACTGCAGCGACCACTGAGCTCGCTCGCACACCGACTCCTCGCACGCGTCGCTGACACCTCGTCGGTGACGGAAGCGTTGTATGGAATGACTGACGGTCGTTCCCCGCTCAAGGACGGCCTGCACCTCGTATTGACCCACTTATTGCACATTGTTGTCTTTTGTAACTCGACTTATTTGTTACTATATCCTATCACTCGTTTATACTGCGACTAGAATACAATACTATATTTACTGCGACGCAAGTGTAAATATTACTAAATAAATAGTTTAACATTCACCAACTGAAGCATGTTACAATTTATTTTGGATAACATTATTCGAGTTCGACTTTAATTGTTTATAATGAATACTCGCATTTGTCTTCATTGTGCTCGCGTCCTTATATCGTACTCATTCATGTCTACCCTCGGTTTGTTTAATAACTCAGTATTTTTGTACTACGCTGATATTATTACTACCCACTTGCAACGCAAACGAGATGTGGAACCGACAGCAAGTAGTATCTACCTATATACCTATGTACGTGTGGTAAAATGAAAAGAAATATATTACCTGCATATTAACATGTTATTATTAAAATGGAAATTATAAAATTTAATTATTAAAATGTATATTTGTATGAGTATTTATTTCCTGACTTTATTGCTCTTTATTATAATCATCATACTTGCACAGTTCCTTTAACTTTGAAGTAATTTTATTAGTAAATATTTATGAAACATTTACCACAAGAAAGTCACTCTTATAATAAAACTCAGATAACATTATTATAACATCTGTCTATTCTGACCATACATGGTCATTCCTACATTGCGCTATGAACATTTAGTTATCAAGTGAGTATAAATGACAGTAACATAGACCACATCAATGGAGTCTGCCGCCTTGAGGTACGCCAGTCGCCAAGATGGTCTACTTTGGCGCCGTTCAGATGAAGCCTTCCAGCTTGTACACTCCCAGGAGACCGCACTCACAGTGCCCGGCCTCTCTGTGGCCACAGTGACTCAGATCACTCCCGATTGATTGCCTCGTGCGCGACGACGTCTCGTCCGCGTCCGACTTCAGGGACGACTTCGGTCGTTCCCTCTTCTCCCCTCAAGGAGGGCCAGCGCTGATGGTTCATGCACCAACAGCGACTCGTGTTGACTCCACTTTTTGCATTTTGTTTTAAATTTTAATTTAAGTTAAAAGTGTCGAACTTTTATGAACATCAATACTTAAAGTTTTCTTTCACCGTTGACGAATATAATGTACATATAATGTGCGTTACCATAGCAACGCTTATGTTACTTTGTACAAAAGCATATGACAGTCTCACATTTGGTAGTGTGGGATATTTACTTTAATAATTTAAATAAAATAAATAAAACATAAAAAAGCCTTTTATTTCGTGCAACTCAAGTACAAAAATACAATACAAAGTGTTGTAAGACACAGTTCATTGACAGTGTTTAATAATTACCAACTACAGAAGAAATTCACTTTGACTTTGTGTTTTATAAATATTATTATTATTGTTATTTAATTAATTTGTTTAATAATATTTCTATTTGTTTGCTTAATAATATTCAATTTAGAAAACACTTTTGAAAAAACTTATTAAAATTTGAACGCAGCGGGATTCGAACCGTCCAAGCGCTCTGACCACTGAGCCATGCGTTCTACTACCAGCTTCGTCGAAATTCTTATACGTTTGTTACAACTTGTTTATGTTGTTAGCATATCTATAGAGATATTTTTGAAAATAAAACTTATACGTTTTTTTTAAATATGAGTTTATTTATAAAGGTTTTCTTATATTGAATAACACTTTAAAAATAGTAAATAATATTCTTTTTGCTTGTAATTTATAATTATATTATGTATTGCAACTGCAAGAACCCCTCACAATGGAGGGTAAAGGTCTCCCGTGATGATGAAAGAGATGACCAGTGTCTTCTGTTTCCTGCAACTCGCATCCAGTGGGAACCAGCTATTCTTTTAATATCGTCTGCCCAGCGTGCATACGGCCTACTCCCTTCTTCATTGACGGCCCGATGGTCTTAATAATTATTTTTGTTGAAATTATGTTAAATTTATTTTCTTATTGAGTAGTCATTAACGGTTCACTTACGACACCCGATGCAGCGCTGTGTCCCGCTTTATTACCAAATCCATTCACCATGGTACATGTATCTTCCCTTATATGTTTTTATTCTTCCTAATTAAGATTAGTAAGAATCTGCGAGTAATCGCCGTAATTAGATATTGTTGGTGTTTTATTTTTCCAAAAGGACTCTTGAATTCCATTGAGTATCAGGATAACATTAGCGTGTATGATGCTTCGAAGTGTAACCTACTACCATGAAACAAATCGTACATATTTATAGACCGCAGTTATCAGTAAATAAAGCAGATTACCGTTTTTATATTTATTTTTACACGAAAAGTGTATTAAATATCAGGATAAAAACTATATTTCCCACACTATAAGATATTGCCATACCAGAATTCATTTACTTCTGTCACAGACAGACTAACAGACAAAAATACTACCGAGTGGTTTTTGGCTTCTTTTACTGATATATAAGATATTTACTTTAGTATTTCATGTACAGAGTAGATTGCTACTATTTTATTACATATACAGATGAGTTTTGCAACTCAAGTCAGTCATATACTCAGACACACGACAGTTTGATAAATCAGAAATGCATACTTTTCAAGGCAGTCATTTTTGAGTTTGTTTTGTTCGTATTTTTTTTCTTAATTATTCTTTTTATCTGGATATATTTAAGTAAGCTTGATTATTTGATTAGGTAGTAGCAGTAAGAGGCTTGTAGCCCTTCGTATAACTGAGGAATCTCTTCATGTATTCGTAAGGATTATTTAGAGAGCTATAGGCGTGTAGTCTTTACGAGTAATTTAATACGTGTCATACTTTATTTATAGGTACTTATGAGAGATTGAATGAAATAAGAAATATCTATGACGTAGATACCTACTATAAAAGAGCAACAGTGACGTCAGAGGGTAATACCTGTAACCTCGACTCGGAGTCTCCTTCACGATTTACACGGAAATGCTAAGTTCACAGTAGTCGAGTTCCGACATTTATCGTTGCTAAAGCACAATGTAAGACCTGTGTCACAGGGAGATCTATGCAAGGTTATTGATCAATCAAAAACAAAAAGTAAGTAAGTTAGTATTTTTATACATTTTTATGTAATAAAGTAAACTACGACATCAACACGTACCTAGTGGCCTGCCCGGTCCCGCCTTGACTAGCTTCATTGAAGTAGTCTTACAATGTAATGTTTCAATATTGCTCGTCAATAGAAGATGAAGCGGAGCTGGCAGCTCTCAAGCAGAGTGCTGTGATGTACGCGACTAGAATACAATACTATATTTACTGCGACGCAAGTGTGAATATTACTAAACAAATAGCTTAACGTTCCCAAAATAAAGCATGTGACAGATTGTTTTGGATAACATTATTCGAGTTTGACTTTAAATGTTTCATATACTCAGACACACCTACTATTGCTCTCCCTCTTACTCACATCATTATACTATCATGCTGTCTCGTTTACACTAATGCATATTACTAACAAAACGGCGGCATATGGCACGCCGCCCCGTTCTTTTAGTCCTATACAATATTTTGTTTTCTAATTACATTTTCGCATTCAATTACTTTCTTACTTTGCAGAGTAAATACAATTATTACTTGTGAACAACGCGCGCAGGTGAAAGAACAAAATAACTATAGTTGTGAGTTCGCGCGGGCGAAGCCGCGAACGGGCGCTAGTTAGTATGCATGTAAAAACGTTGGTCCGCCATCTTGGAAGACGCGCCATGTTGCTGATAACGCTACTTGATTCTGATTGTCAGTCCGTTACGTCAAACACGTATTTATAAATATATATCTGCTATACTTTTATCAAATTAAAAAAATTATTACTACTATACCTTTTAAAAATCGCATCGTATATAGTAAATGTAATAAATCATGGTATATTGCATATTGAAGATTAACTAAATATTTTTTTCTGGAAGTGAAGATGAAACGAACGTTTCTAACACTAAAAGTGATGAATACGTCCGGAACATTCTGTGAATATATATTATATTATCTGTATCAGCTCTCCACACGGACTTTGAATACTTATAATTTATTATAATTACAAAAAGGAAGACTAAATTGGAACGAAATGGTATTATAAAAAATATTAATATTGTTTCTGTGTTTCTAAGACTGCACTATTTATTAAGTTTTAGCCTATCTATGTTTAAAAAGGAGGTATATATATTTATATATATATATATATATATATATATATGTATATATATATATATATATATATATATATATATATATATATATATATAAGGCGTATATGACTAGGAAGTATACTCACTCTTAAACATGGTTTCAAACATCATCATCAATCAGTCTATTTTTTTATAATTTATTAGTATTTTTGTACTATGATTTTTATAATAAATGAAGACAAATATAATATAATAAAATTCTCATTATATTTTAAACTACATTAAGAATTACTAATTGTAGCCTATAACAATATTTTTGTATTATGACAGTACATAGATCATAATGTATTGTTTATATTTATTTCTTTAATCAATATAAATAATTGATCTGTTCCATGATCCCTTTAACTATAGCTTTATGGAGGGCTTATATGGAGGATATTGGTAAGAATAAGTAGGGTAACTAAAATTACAAATAATTTGAAAATACCTATATTATTATTTTTTGCTTTTGATTGCTTTTTGATATATTTTCATTAGTGGTAGTCCATTCTTCTTCAATTTTGAGCAAAATTCAAGTTACCTTCTCAGTTTTGAAAATAAATCAATATGCTATGTATATATTGTACTTGGATGTATATATATATATATATATATATATATATATATACATCCAAGTACAATATATACATAGCATAGCATCATGTATACGTGAATTGTGTGGATAAAGACGTTAAGTAATTTGTGTTTTGAGTTCTCCAATATATAAGATATTATAATTTTTTTATTAAAGTTGATGAAATTGCTAATGTGTTATTGAACTGATTTTATCATTTTTTCTGTTTCATTGTATGGAAATGTTTTAAGATATTTATCAACACTTTTTTAAATGCATAATAATTAAAATTTATGAGTTTTAAATACTTAGATATTTTATTTTTAATCCTAAATCCTTAAAATCCTAATTTATTGGGTCCTTTTCGAATTTGAATATATCCTAATAATTTTCGCTCTAATAATGTTACAAAGCAACTCCAATTAAAACAACAATTATTAAAATTAAAATCCCAATCATAATATTAATGATATCTATTATATAATAAATTATATATTTACAACTTCCAAAATCATAACATCTTGTCTGCCAAAATAGCTCATTATTATAATATTAATAATATTCTTATTTATTAAATTATTTAAAATATTTGATCCTTTCGTACTAAAATATTTCATTTTTTAAAAGATAGAAACCAACCTGGCTCACACCGGTTTGAACTCAGATCATGTAAGATTTTAATGATCGAACAGATCAAAATTTTAAACTTTTGCATTTAAATTTTATCTTAATCCAACATCGAGGTCGCAACCTTTTTTTTTTATTTGTACTAAAAAAATTACGCTATTATCCCTAAGGTATTTTTTATCATTATTACTACTTTTATTCTATTCAATTTTTTTTTATAAAAAATAAATATTAATTTAAATTTTAAATTTTATAAATTTTTTTATAATAAATTTTATTTTTAAATAATATAAATTTTAAAAAATCTTTAAATTAAAGTTTATCGCTTAATATATTTAATTAAAAAAATAATAGTTCATATAATAATAGTTTATATAAAATATTAAATACTTTAAATTATAAATTACATTTCTTTCTTACATTCCACGTAGCTATTTGTAGCTCCGTTCTCCAATTCCCGCCGTTACGGACATGGCGTGCTGGGTGGCGGTCCCCAACGCCGCATTCGTCGCCACTTCTCACACCAGCGAGGACGCACTGGTGCGCGTCGCCTCTTGGGGACGCCTAGCATGATGGGTCCTGGTGCTCGCGGCGGATGGAATGTTGCAGCGTTACACAACTGTTGATGTTATGTAAGGCTGGCAGGGGTCACTGCGCGCAAGTCTTCCATCGTTGACCCCCTACAATTGACCCCCTAATTAAAAATTAAATAATTAATAATTAATCATTTATGGAAAAAATCCTATGAAGGGGGAGACCACCTAAAGATAAAAAGTTAATTATAGTTGAATATTTAATTAAAAAATTAAAATCATAATTAAATAATTAATTAATAACAAGAATATTAGTAATATAAAATAAAAAAAATCATCTAATAAATAAAAATATTTAATAAAATAAAAAAATATAATATTCATAAATTTTGTCTAATTATTAAAGCTGAAATTAATTATCCAATAACATTTATAGAAGAAAAAGCTATTTCGTCAAGAGGTTTGATTAAATCTCCCAATATGGGGATATTGGGAGATTACAACATTTAAGATAATAATAAAAATTAAAAATTTTAAATTTATATTGTAAGATATTAAATGTACAGGTGATTTTTTTGTCAAGTTATTAAAATGAATCTATTAAATCAATTTAGCCCTTCTATGATATTAGAGAATCAAAAATGAAAGCGAGCTGAACCTATCTTTATTAATATTACTGAATTTATAATAGTTAATAAAAAATATCAAATAAGAATATTTTTATTTAAAATAAATTTAATAAAATAGAAAATAAAAAATTAATTGAAGCAATAGATTGGGTGAGGAAATATTTTAATGAAGCTTCAGAATTAAGAAGATTATTAGAGAATGAAATAAGGGGGATAAATCTTAATAAATTAATTTCTAATCCAATTCAACATCCTAATCAAGAATTAGAAGAAATAGAAATTATAGTTCTAAAGAATAAAATAAACAAAAAAAATATTATATAAAATTATTAATAAATAAAATTAAAAAGAAGATAGAAAATAGAAGAATGCAATTTAAATTCATTATTACAAATTATGTTTTAGTGTAAGGTGCACAATAATTTTTGAAATTATTAGGTACAGTTTAGTTCTATAAAATATAAAAAAAGCATTATTTATCCTATCAGAATAATCCTTTTATCAGGCACTTTATTTTTTAAAAAAGAGATTTCCTTTTTATTTGGGGTATACACCCAAAAGCTTATTTAAGTTAATTTTTAATTTTTTATATAGAATGTATTAACAATGGCTTATTAAAAAATTTATATTAATTTTATTGATAATTTATATTATGAATATATTAATGAAATAATTTTTATTTAATTAATATTATTTAATTAATATTTTTCTGTTTAATTGATTATTGTAAGATTATATTAATATAAATTTTTAATAGAAATAGAGAAAAAAAATAGAAAAAATATTAAAAGAATATTAATTTATATTAAATAATTAATTTAGAGTAATTAAATGAATATTAAAAAATAATATAAAATATCTAAGTAGGATTTGACTATAATAGATAAAATTTTATATTTTAAGAAATTATTTTTAATTTATTTTACATATAAATTTTAATAGATCATTTTAATAGATCATTTTAATTATTTTAATAATTATTATTATTTAAAAATTGAGTAAACACTTTCATTTAAAAATTGAAATTGAAGTCGTAACAAAATAGAGTTACTGGGAAGTATTTCTTTCCAGTAACTCTACTTTGTTACGAATAAATTCAATGTAATTTAAAGATTTTTTAAAATTTATATTGTTCTTAAATAAGTTAAGATTTAAAAGTTTGTTATGTTTTTAAGGGAATTAGTACAGAAATATTATTACATATAAACCGAAACTATGAACAAGTTACCATCCGGTAACTATGAAGTGTTACTTTGTATTGTTGAATAACTAAAACATATACCTATTCATACAAATTGTCCTAAACAAATTTAGTAACATCAATATTTCATTGTGAGTTTACCTAATAATTTTTTTATGTATTCGAAGCTAAGCTCCGTGAATCAAACAATTCCCATACGCATCGTCTTCACACTATATGAGAGCAATATAGGTCTCTTGAAGGTCATCATCGGCTTCTAAGCTAAATTCCTCTTTCATTGGCGGTCATCAATATCTTCACCTCTTAGAAAACCTAGAGCCCTAGTGTACTAATATACTTTTAGAATGAGTAGATTGTGCCTGTTTAAAAGTACTTAGCAATGTCTTTATAAGGTATTTGATACTAATAAGGTCTTTGCTCAATTAACACTTATAGTGCTGAAAACTGGATTAAAATATAGTTACATTGTAAATACTTCACATACGCAAAGGTGACAACTCCACGTCGCGGACAAGAGTGCGTGAGGTCGTTTACATTCACATTACATTGTCTATAAGTACTCCTGTACTGCGCTTTATTGTAGTGCAATATCATTATAACAGCTAAACAGACGAAAACTGAACACAGACCAGCTCAGCTACTCGAGCAAACCAGCTTAGCGAGGTGCGGCAAGCCTGATGGAACAAGCGACGTTCTCAATGTCAACTCATGTGTTATTTTACGTTTCTAATTAATGTAAGATATTTGTATTTTATTTTATGTCGTATTTATTTTGTATTTGCATTTTTTCATATTCTTCGAAGAATAAGGGTAAAATGAATATTGTAAGAATAACGCTATGTCTGTAACACAGCGCAGTAGTGCGCGTGGAGGCTAGTTCCGTTTGCGGGTTTGTATAAAACACATTCATGTTGTTGGTACACTACTCTTATAATGTGTTGTTTTTGCGTGTTTTGCCATTTATATTCTTAAAAGGAAAATCGGTGAGTAATAAAGCCTTTTGAATTTGAATTTGGAAACTCTAATGGAAAGCTAGAAATACTTCTTTTATGTAAATGATATTCTTCTTCCTGTCTTAGTAATGTACTGTAATGTAAAAGCCGCTCTCAGGTTAATGCTTTATTTTATTTATAATACTGTCTGATGTTATGAAAGTTGTTCTTCGGGAGAATAAAGATATACATCTACAGAATTTAGAGGAGTTTCTGGATATCTCATGGAAAAATAACTGAAATCCCAAACACACCCGAGGTCACCACACAAGGCGCGGTGCAAAATGGCGGGCTTCATGGAGTCCGAGCAGTGTTTAGCTATTTCAATACTTATGTTCCGCCAGCACTCTTATTCAGGTGGTGTTTAAGGTGTACAAGTTGTTCAAAGGCGGTTATAACAATCATTACATTTCATCGCTCGCTTTGTATCACAACCACTATTCCTTCCTTGTGTAAAACACAAGCGTTGTTATGTTTCATTCATTATAATAATTATAAAAGCGCTTCTAAATGTAACTAAATACTAAGTTTATATAAAACAATATCAATATTAAAGCACACGCGCTTATTTGTGAGTACTTACTTATAGTTCACAGCGCTTTAGTTTGTTTCTCTGAATGTTCTTTTATTTGGTTATTTAGTGTTCATTGAAAGTGTCGCTTGTACACAAGCACAAACAAGTTCATTATAATAAGGTTACACTCAGTTACTGTGCGTTTCATTTCTCATATCAAATATTGTTTAAATTTATAGTTTCTGTTTGTTTTAGTAAATGTATTGTTTTAATAATATTGTTATTGTATTAAAACATATTGTATGAATATACATTTTAAATTCTGAATTATATAACATTCCAGGCTTTGGCACATGCTTCCCAAAGTGATAAAGAGAGAGAGAGAGAAAGGAAAAGGAGAGTTTGATAAAAAAACATAAACGCTTTAAAGAGCGTCTCACATTGTTTGGTAACTATTTAAATAGTTCCGAAGTACCAGGAGTACGAACTGCAATTCGTTGTTTATGAAACTGTTTTAAAGGAACAATCGCGAATATCTAAAGTGTCACCATTTTAAAGAAATATGAACTCATATTACCTACTGAAAGCAGATAGGTTATAATATTCCTCAGCACTCACTTCATTCACACATCTACACTAGAAGTGGACGGAGCTGTTACAATGTGTGCGCGGAATGACATTAATAAATATAACAATAGATCAATCTTCACAGACGTTTTATATTGATCCAATAACATTCACATTTAGTACTTGTGTCTAAATATGAATTCTACAAAATGTACCAGCATGTCAATAGTTGGAGGTGTATAAATATGGATATATACGTAGCGGAATATTTAAAGTAGTTTGTTTCATACTTTGGACGCTTAAATTAATTCAAAACCTTCAACAACCGTCGGTCTTCAACAACAGGGCGCTCCTTTACACATACAATTAAAAATATGCCTTCATTGTTATTCCTAAAATATAATTCATTAAAAAAGAGCAACAGTGACGTCACAGGGCAATACTTTCAACCTGGATTGGGAGTTTCCTTCACGGCTTACACGGAAACGCTAAGTGTCCAGTGGTCGAGTTCCGACATCTATCGTTGCTAAAGCACAATGTAAGGCCTGTGTCACAGGGAGACCTTTGCAATGTTATTTATAGCAATTGCTATAATTTTAATAAATAAGTAACATATTGTATAAGATAAACTCAGGTTTATTTCAACCAAAAACAAATTCTAAGTCACGTATAGCAATGGAATAAGTAAACTACGACATCAACATATACCCAGTGGCTTGCCCGGTCCCGCCTTGACTAGCTTCATTGAAGTAGTCTTACAATGTAATGTTTCAGTATTGCTCGCGAGTAATGTAAGGTACTGCAATACAAGTACTGCTGACCAACAACTGTAAGAGTAGCTCCGATGCAGCTCCATGTGGCAATAGAAGATGAAGCGGAGCTGGCAGCTCTCAAGCAGAGTGCTGTGATGTACGCGACTAGAATACAATACTATATTTACTGCGACGCAAGTGTAAGTATTATTAAAAAAATAGTTTAACGTTCACCAACTGAAGCATGTAACAGATTGTTTTGGATAACATTATTCGAGTTCGACTTTAAATGTTTATAATGAATACTCGTGTTTGTCTTCATTGTGCTCGCGTCCTTATATCGTACTCATTCATGTCTACCCTCGGTTTGTTTAATAACTTAGTATTTTTGTACTACGCCGATATTATTACTACCCACTTGCAACGCAAACGAGATGTGGAACCGACAGCAAGTAGTATCTACCTACATACCTATGTACGTGTGGTGAAATGAAATGGTATATTACCTGCATATTAACATGTTATTATTAAAATGGAAATTATAAAATTTAATTATTAAAATGTATATTTGTATGAGTATTTGTTTCCTGACTTTATTGCTCTTTATTATAATCATCATACTTGCACAGTTCCTTTAACTTTGAAGTAATTCTATTAGTAAATATTTATGAAACATTTACCACAAGTAAAGTCACTCTTATAATAAAACTCAGATAACATTATTATAACATCTGTCTATTCTGACCATATATGGTCATTCCTACATCGCGCCATGAACATTTAGTTATCAAGTGAGTATAAATGACAGTAACATCGATAACAGCAATGGAGTCTGCCGCCTCGAGGTACGCAAGTCGCCAAGCTGGTCTACTTTGGCGCCGTTCAGATGAAGCCTTCTAGCTTATACACTCCCATGAGACCTCACTCACAGTGCCTGGTCTCTCCGTGGCTACAGTAACTCAGATCACTCCCGATTGATTACCACGTGCGCGACGACATCTCGTCCGCGTCCGACCTCAGGGACGACTTCAGTCGTTGCCTCTTCTCCCCTCAAGGAAGGCCAGCGCTGATAGGTCACGCACCAACAGCGACTCGTGTTGACTCCACTTTTTGCGTTTTAAATTTTAATTTAAGTTAGAAGTGTCGAACTTTTATGAACATCAATACTTAAAGTTTTCTTTCACCGTTGACGAATATAATGTACATATAATGTGCGTTACCATAGCAACGCTTATGTTACTTTGTACAAAAGCATATGACAGTCACGCATTGGGTAGTGTGGGATATTTACTTTAGTAATTTAAATAAAATAAATAACAAATGAAATGGTTTAATAATATTTCTATTTGTTTGCTTAGTAATATTCAATTTAGAAAACAGTTTTGAAAAAACTTATAAAAATTTGAACGCAGCGGGATTCGAACCGTCCAAGCGCTCTGACCACTAAGCCATGCGTTTTACTACCAGCTTTGTCGAAATTCTTATACGTTTGTTACAACTTATTTATGTTGTTAGCATATCTATAGAGATATTTTTGAAAATAAAACTTATACGTTTTTTTTAAATATGAGTTTATTTATAAAGGTTTTCTTATATTGAATAACACTTTAAAAATAGTAAATAATATTCTTTTTGCTTGTAATTTATAATTATATTATGTATTGCAACTGCAAGAACCCCTCACAATGGAGGGTAAAGGTCTCCCGTGATGATGAAAGAGATGACCAGTGTCTTCTGTTTCCTGCAACTCGCATCCAGTGGGAACCAGCTATTCTTATAATATCGTCTGCCCAGCGTGCATACGGCCTACTCCCTTCATCTTTGATGGCCCGCTGGTCTTAATAATTAGTTTTGTTGAAATTATGTTAAATTTATTTTCTTAGTGAGTAGTCATTAAAGGTTCAATTACGACACCCGATGCAGCGCTGTGTCGCGCTTTATTACCAAACCCATTCTCAAAGGTACATGTATCTTCCCTTATATGTTTTTATTCTTCCTAAGAAAGGTTGGTAAGAATCTGCGAGTAATCGCCGTAATTAGATATTGTTGGTGTTTTATTTTTCCAAAAGGACTCTTGAATTCCATTGAGTATCAGGATAACACTAGCGTGTATGATGCTTCAAAGTGTAACCTACTACCATGAAACAAATCGTACATATCTATAGACCGCAGTTATCAGTAAATAAAGCAGATTACCGTTTTTATATTTATTTTTACACGAAAAGTGTATTAAATATCAGGATAAAAACTATATTTCCCACACTATAAGATATTGCCATACCAGAATTCATTTACTTCTGTCACAGACAGACTAACAGACAAAAATACTACCGAGTGGTTTTTGGCTTCTTTTACTGATATATAAGATATTTACTTTAGTATTTCATGTACAGAGTAGATTGCTACTATTTTATTACATATACAGATGAGTTTTGCAACTCAAGTCAGTCATATACTCAGACACACGACAGTTTGATAAATCGGAAATGCATACTTTTCAAGGCAGTCATTTTTGAGTTTGTTTTGTTCGTATTTTTTTCTTAATTATTCTTTTTATCTGGATATATTTAAGTAAGCTTGATTATTAGATTGGGTAGTAGTAGTAAGAGGCTGGTAGCGCTTCATATAACTGAAGAATCTCTTCATGTATTCGTAAGGATTACTTAGAGAGCTATAGGCCTGTAGTCTTTACGAGTAATTGAATACGTCTCATACTTTATTTATAGGTACTTATGAGAGATTGAATGAAATAAGAAATATCTATGACGTAGATACCTACTATATAAGAGCAACAGTGACGGGTAATACCTGTAACCTCGACTCGGAGTCTCCTTCACGATTTACACGGAAATGCTAAGTTCACAGTAGTCGAGTTCCGACATCTATCGTTGCTAAAGCACAATGTAAGACCTGTGTCACAGAGAGATCTATGCAAGGTTATTGATCAATCAAAAACAAAAAGTAAGTAAGTTAGTATTTTTATACATTTTTATGTAATAAAGTAAACTACAACATCAACACATACCTAGTGGCCTGCCCGATCCCGCCTTGACTAGCTTCATTGAAGTAGTCTTACAATGTAGTGTTTCAATATTGCTCGTCAATAGAAGATGAAGCGGAGCTGGCAGCTCTCAAGCGGAGTGCTGTGATGTACGCGACTAGAATACAATACTATATTTACTGAGACGCAAGTGTGAATATTACTAAACAAATAGCTAACGTTCACAAAATAAAGCATGTAACAGATTGTTTTGGATAACATTATTCGGGTTTGACTTTAAATGTTTCATATACTCAGACACACCTACTATTGCTCTCCCTCTTACTCACATCATTATACTATCATGCTGTCTCATTTACTTGAATGCATATTACTAACAAAACGGCGTCATATGGCACGCCGCCCCGTTCTTTTAGTCCTATACAATATTTTGTTTTCTAATTACATTTTCGCATTCAATTACTTTCTTACTTTGCAGAGTAAATACAATTATTACTTGTGAACAGCGCGCGCAGGTGAAAGAACAAAATAACTATAGATGTGAGTTCGCGCGGGCGAAGCCGCGAACGGGCGCTAGTTAGTATGCATGTAAAAACGTTGGTCCGCCATCTTGGAAGACGCGCCATGTTGCTGATGACGCTACTTGATTCTGAGTGTCAGTCCGTTACGTCAAACACGTATTTATAAATATATATCTGCTATACTTTTATCAAATTAAAAAAATGATTACTACTATACCTTTTAAAAATCGCATCTTATATAGTAAATGTAATAAATCATGGTATATTGCACATTGAAGATTAACTAAATATTTTTTTCTGGAAGTGAAGATGAAACGAACGTTTCTAACACTAAAAGTGATGAATACGTCCGGAACATTGTGTGAATATATATTATATTATCTGTATCACCTCTCCACACGGACTTTGAATACTTATAATTTATTATAATTACAAAAAGAAAGACTAAATTGGAACGAAATGGTATTATAAAAAATATTAATATTGTTTCTGTGTTTCTAAGACTGCACTATTTATTAAGTTTTAGCCTATCTATGTTTAAAAAAGGAGGTATATATATTTATATATATATATATATATATATATATATATATATATATGTATATATATATATATATATATATATATATATATATATATATATATATATATAAGGCGTATATGACTAGGAAGTATACTCACTCTTAAACATGGTTTCAAACATCATCATCAATCAGTCTATTTTTTTATAATTTATTAGTATTTTTGTACTATGATTTTTATAATAAATGAAGACAAATATAATATAATAAAATTCTCATTATATTTTAAACTACATTAAGAATTACTAATTGTAGCCTATAACAATATTTTTGTATTATGACAGTACATAGATCATAATGTATTGTTTATATTTATTTCTTTAATCAATATAAATAATTGATCTGTTCCATGATCCCTTTAACTATAGCTTTATGGAGGGCTTATATGGAGGATATTGGTAAGACGAAGTAGGGTAACTAAAATTACAAATAATTTGAAAATACCTATATTATTATTTTTTGCTTTTGATTGCTTTTTGATATATTTTCATTAGTGGTAGTCCATTCTTCGTCAATTTTGAGCAAAATTCAAATTACCTTCTCAGTTTTGAAAATAAATCAATATGCTATGTATATATTGTACTTGGATAAAATTATATATATATATATATATATATATATACATCCAAGTACAATATATACATAGCATAGCATCATGTATACGTGAATTGTGTGGATAAAGACGTTAAGTAATTTGTGTTTTGAGTTCTCCAATATATAAGATATTATAATTTTTTTATTAAAGTTGATGAAATTGCTAATGTGTTATTGAACTGATTTTATAATTTTTTCTGTTTCTTTGTATGAAAATGTTTTAAGATATTTATCAACACTTTTTTAATTGCATAATAATTAAAATTTATGAGTTTTAAATACTTAGATATTTTATTTTTAATCCTAAATCCTTTAAATCCTAATTTATTAGGTCTTTTTCGAATTTGAATATATCCTAATAATTTTCGCTCTAATAATGTTACAAAGCAACTCCAATTAAAACAACAATTATTAAAATTAAAATCCCAATCATAATATTAATGATATCTATTATATAATAAATTATATATTTACAACTTCCAAAATCATAACATCTTGTCTGCCAAAATAGCTCATTATTAAAATATTAATAATATTCTTATTAATTAAATTATTTGAAATATTTGATCCTTTCGTATTAAAATATTTTATTTATTAAAAGATAGAAACCGACCTGGCTTACACCGAGTTGAACTCAGATCATGTACGATGTTAATGATCGAACAGATCAACATTTTAAACTTTTGCATTTAAATTTTATCTTAATCCAAAATCGAGGTCGTAACCTTTTTTTATTTGTACTAAAAAAAGAATTACGCTATTATCCCCAAGGGTTTTTTTATCATTATTACTACTTTTATTCTATTAAATTTTTTTTTATACAAAATAAATATTAATTTAAATTTTATATTTTATAACATTTTTTATAATAAATTTTATTTTTAAACAATATTCATTTAATTTTTTTTTTAAATTAAAGTTTATCCCTTAATATATTTAATTAAAAAAATAATAGTTCATATAATAATAGTTTATATAAAATATTAAATACTTTAAATTATAAATTACATTTCTTTCTTACATTCCACGTAGCTATTTGTAGCTCCGTTCTCCAATTCCCGCCGTTACGGACATGGCGTGCTGGGTGGCGGTCCCCAACGCCGCATTCGTCGCCACTTCTCACACCAGCGAGGACGCACTGGTGCGCGTCGCCTCTTGGGGACGCCTAGCATGATGGGTCCTGGTGCTCGCGGCGGATGGAATGTTGCAGCGTTACACAACTGTTGATGTTATGTAAGGCTGGCAGGGGTCACTGCGCGCAAGTCTTCCATCGTTGACCCCCTACAATTGACCCCCTAATTAAAAATTAAATAATTAATAATTAATCATTTATGGAAAAAATCCTATGAAGGGGGAGACCACCTAAAGATAAAAAGTTAATTATAGTTGAATATTTAATTAAAAAATTAAAATCATAATTAAATAATTAATTAATAACAAGAATATTAGTAATATAAAATAAAAAAAATCATCTAATAAATAAAAATATTTAATAAAATAAAAAAATATAATATTCATAAATTTTGTCTAATTATTAAAGCTGAAATTAATTATCCAATAACATTTATAGAAGAAAAAGCTATTTCGTCAAGAGGTTTGATTAAATCTCCCAATATGGGGATATTGGGAGATTACAACATTTAAGATAATAATAAAAATTAAAAATTTTAAATTTATATTGTAAGATATTAAATGTACAGGTGATTTTTTTGTCAAGTTATTAAAATGAATCTATTAAATCAATTTAGCCCTTCTATGATATTAGAGAATCAAAAATGAAAGCGAGCTGAACCTATCTTTATTAATATTACTGAATTTATAATAGTTAATAAAAAATATCAAATAAGAATATTTTTATTTAAAATAAATTTAATAAAATAGAAAATAAAAAATTAATTGAAGCAATAGATTGGGTGAGGAAATATTTTAATGAAGCTTCAGAATTAAGAAGATTATTAGAGAATGAAATAAGGGGGATAAATCTTAATAAATTAATTTCTAATCCAATTCAACATCCTAATCAAGAATTAGAAGAAATAGAAATTATAGTTCTAAAGAATAAAATAAACAAAAAAAATATTATATAAAATTATTAATAAATAAAATTAAAAAGAAGATAGAAAATAGAAGAATGCAATTTAAATTCATTATTACAAATTATGTTTTAGTGTAAGGTGCACAATAATTTTTGAAATTATTAGGTACAGTTTAGTTCTATAAAATATAAAAAAAGCATTATTTATCCTATCAGAATAATCCTTTTATCAGGCACTTTATTTTTTAAAAAAGAGATTTCCTTTTTATTTGGGGTATACACCCAAAAGCTTATTTAAGTTAATTTTTAATTTTTTATATAGAATGTATTAACAATGGCTTATTGAAAATTTATATTAATTTTATTGATAATTTATATTATGAATATATTAATGAAATAATTTTTATTTAATTAATATTATTTAATTAATATTTTTCTGTTTAATTGATTATTGTAAGATTATATTAATATAATTTTTTAATAGAAATAGAGAAAAAAAATAGAAAAAATATTAAAAGAATATTAATTTATATTAAATAATTAATTTAGAGTAATTAAATGAATATTAAAAAATAATATAAAATATCTAAGTAGGATTTGACTATAATAGATAAAATTTTATATTTTAAGAAATTATTTTTAATTTATTTTACATATAAATTTTAATAGATCATTTTAATAGATCATTTTAATTATTTTAATAATTATTATTATTTAAAAATTGAGTAAACACTTTCATTTAAAAATTGAAATTGAAGTCGTAACAAAATAGAGTTACTGGGAAGTATTTCTTTCCAGTAACTCTACTTTGTTACGAATAAATTCAATGTAATTTAAAGATTTTTTAAAATTTATATTGTTCTTAAATAAGTTAAGATTTAAAAGTTTGTTATGTTTTTAAGGGAATTAGTACAGAAATATTATTACATATAAACCGAAACTATGAACAAGTTACCATCCGGTAACTATGAAGTGTTACTTTGTATTGTTGAATAACTAAAACATATACCTATTCATACAAATTGTCCTAAACAATTTTAGTAACATCAATATTTCATTGTGAGTTTACCTAATAATTTTTTTATGTATTCGAAGCTAAGCTCCGTGAATCAAACAATTCCCATACGCATCGTCTTCACACTATATGAGAGCAATATAGGTCTCTTGAAGGTCATCATCGGCTTCTAAGCTAAATTCCTCTTTCATTGGCGGTCATCAATATCTTCACCTCTTAGAAAACCTAGAGCCCTAGTGTACTAATATACTTTTAGAATGAGTAGATTGTGCCTGTTTAAAAGTACTTAGCAATGTCTTTATAAGGTATTTGATACTAATAAGGTCTTTGCTCAATTAACACTTATAGTGCTGAAAACTGGATTAAAATATAGTTACATTGTAAATACTTCACATACGCAAAGGTGACAACTCCACATCGCGGACAAGAGTGCGTGAGGTCGTTTACATTCACATTACATTGTCTATAAGTACTCCTGTACTGCGCTTTATTGTAGTGCAATATCATTATAACAGCTAAACAGACGAAAACTGAACACAGACCAGCTCAGCTACTCGAGCAAACCAGCTTAGCGAGGTGCGGCAAGCCTGATGGAACAAGCGACGTTCTCAATGTCAACTCATGTGTTATTTTACGTTTCTAATTAATGTAAGATATTTGTATTTTATTTTATGTCGTATTTATTTTGTATTTGCATTTTTTCATATTCTTCGAAGAATAAGGGTAAAATGAATATTGTAAGAATAACGCTATGTCTGTAACACAGCGCAGTAGTGCGCGTGGAGGCTAGTTCCGTTTGCGGGTTTGTATAAAACACATTCATGTTGTTGGTACACTACTCTTATAATGTGTTGTTTTTGCGTGTTTTGCCATTTATATTCTTAAAAGGAAAATCGGTGAGTAATAAAGCCTTTTGAATTTGAATTTGGAAACTCTAATGGAAAGCTAGAAATACTTCTTTTATGTAAATGATATTCTTCTTCCTGTCTTAGTAATGTACTGTAATGTAAAAGCCGCTCTCAGGTTAATGCTTTATTTTATTTATAATACTGTCTGATGTTATGAAAGTTGTTCTTCGGGAGAATAAAGATATACATCTACAGAATTTAGAGGAGTTTCTGGATATCTCATGGAAAAATAACTGAAATCCCAAACACACCCGAGGTCACCACACAAGGCGCGGTGCAAAATGGCGGGCTTCATGGAGTCCGAGCAGTGTTTAGCTATTTCAATACTTATGTTCCGCCAGCACTCTTATTCAGGTGGTGTTTAAGGTGTACAAGTTGTTCAAAGGCGGTTATAACAATCATTACATTTCATCGCTCGCTTTGTATCACAACCACTATTCCTTCCTTGTGTAAAACACAAGCGTTGTTATGTTTCATTCATTATAATAATTATAAAAGCGCTTCTAAATGTAACTAAATACTAAGTTTATATAAAACAATATCAATATTAAAGCACACGCGCTTATTTGTGAGTACTTACTTATAGTTCACAGCGCTTTAGTTTGTTTCTCTGAATGTTCTTTTATTTGGTTATTTAGTGTTCATTGAAAGTGTCGCTTGTACACAAGCACAAACAAGTTCATTATAATAAGGTTACACTCAGTTACTGTGCGTTTCATTTCTCATATCAAATATTGTTTAAATTTATAGTTTCTGTTTGTTTTAGTAAATGTATTGTTTTAATAATATTGTTATTGTATTAAAACATATTGTATGAATATACATTTTAAATTCTGAATTATATAACATTCCAGGCTTTGGCACATGCTTCCCAAAGTGATAAAGAGAGAGAGAGAGAAAGGAAAAGGAGAGTTTGATAAAAAAACATAAACGCTTTAAAGAGCGTCTCACATTGTTTGGTAACTATTTAAATAGTTCCGAAGTACCAGGAGTACGAACTGCAATTCGTTGTTTATGAAACTGTTTTAAAGGAACAATCGCGAATATCTAAAGTGTCACCATTTTAAAGAAATATGAACTCATATTACCTACTGAAAGCAGATAGGTTATAATATTCCTCAGCACTCACTTCATTCACACATCTACACTAGAAGTGGACGGAGCTGTTACAATGTGTGCGCGGAATGACATTAATAAATATAACAATAGATCAATCTTCACAGACGTTTTATATTGATCCAATAACATTCACATTTAGTACTTACTTGTGTCTAAATATGAATTCTACAAAATGTACCAGCATGTCAATAGTTGGAGGTGTATAAATATGGATATATACGTAGCGGAATATTTAAAGTAGTTTGTTTCATACTTTGGACGCTTAAATTAATTCAAAACCTTCAACAACCGTCGGTCTTCAACAACAGGGCGCTCCTTTACACATACAATTAAAAATATGCCTTCATTGTTATTCCTAAAATATAATTCATTAAAAAAGAGCAACAGTGACGTCACAGGGCAATACTTTCAACCTGGATTGGGAGTTTCCTTCACGGCTTACACGGAAACGCTAAGTGTCCAGTGGTCGAGTTCCGACATCTATCGTTGCTAAAGCACAATGTAAGGCCTGTGTCACAGGGAGACCTTTGCAATGTTATTTATAGCAATTGCTATAATTTTAATAAATAAGTAACATATTGTATAAGATAAACTCAGGTTTATTTCAACCAAAAACAAATTCTAAGTCACGTATAGCAATGGAATAAGTAAACTACGACATCAACATATACCCAGTGGCTTGCCCGGTCCCGCCTTGACTAGCTTCATTGAAGTAGTCTTACAATGTAATGTTTCAATATTGCTCGCGAGTAATGTAAAGTACTGCAATACAAGTACTGCTGACCAACAACTGTAAGAGTAGCTCCGATGCAGCTCCATGTGGCAATAGAAGATGAAGCGGAGCTGGCAGCTCTCAAGCAGAGTGCTGTGATGTACGCGACTAGAATACAATACTATATTTACTGCGACGCAAGTGTAAGTATTACTAAACAAATAGTTTAACGTTCACCAACTGAAGCATGTAACAGATTGTTTTGGATAACATTATTCGAGTTCGACTTTAAATGTTTATAATGAATACTCGTATTTGTCTTCATTGTGCTCGCGTCCTTATATCGTACTCATTCATGTCTACCCTCGGTTTGTTTAATAGCTTAGTATTTTTGTACTACGCCGATATTATTACTACCCACTTGCAACGCAAATGAGATGTGGAACCGACAGCAAGTAGTATCTACCTATATACCTATGTACGTGTGGTGAAATGAAATGGTATATTACCTGCATATTAACATGTTATTATTAAAATGGAAATTATAAAATTTAATTATTAAAATGTATATTTGTATGAGTATTTGTTTCCTGACTTTATTGCTCTTCATTATAATCATCATACTTGCACAGTTCCTTTAACTCTGAAGTAATTCTATTAGTAAATATTTATGAAACATTTACCACAAGTAAAGTCACTCTTATAATAAAACTCAGATAACATTATTATAACATCTGTCTATTCTGACCATATATGGTCATTCCTACATCGCGCTATGAACATTTAGTTATCAAGTGAGTATAAATGACAGTAACATCGATCACATCAATGGAGTCTGCCGCCTTGAGGTACGCCAGTCGCCAAGCTGGTCTACTTTGGCGCCGTTCAGATAAAGCCTTCTAGCTTATACACTCTCAAGAGACCTCACTCACAGTGCCTGGTCTCTCCGTGGCTACAGTGACTCAGATCACTCCCGATTGATTGCCTCGTGCGCGACGACGTCTCGTCCGCGTCCGACCTCAGGGACGACTTCGGTCGTTCCTCTTCTCCCCTCAAGGAAGGCCAGCGCTGACGGGTCACGCACCAACAGCGACTCGTGTTGACTCCACTTTTTGCATTTAGTTTTAAATTTTAATTTAAGTTAGAAGTGTCGAACTTTTATGAATATCAATACTTAAAGTTTTCTTTCACCGTTGACGAATATAATGTACATATAATGTGCGTTACCATGGCAACGCTTATGTTACTTTGTACAAAAGCATATGACAGTCACACATTGGGTAGTGTGTGATATTTACTTCATTAATTTAAATAAAATAAATAAAACATGAAATGGTTTAATAATATTTCTATTTGTTTGCTTAGTAATATTCAATTTAGAAAACAGTTTTGGAAAAACTTATTAAAATTTGAACGCAGCGGGATTCGAACCGTCCAAGCGCTCTGACCACTGAGCCATGCGTTCTACTACCAGCTTCGTCGAAATTCTTATACGTTTGTTACAACTTATTTATGTTGTTAGCATATTTATAGAGATATTTTTGAAAATAAAACTTTTATACATTTTTTTTAAATATGAGTTTATTTAGATATGTTTTCTTATACTAAATAACACTTTAAAAATAGTAAATAATATTCTTTTTGCTTGTAATTTATAATTATATTATGTATTGCAACTGCAAGAACCCCTCACAATGGAGGGTAAAGGTCTCCCGTGATGATGAAAGAGATGACCAGTGTCTTCTGTTTCCTGCAACTCGCATCCAGTGGGAACCAGCTATTCTTATAATATCGTCTGCCCAGCGTGCATACGGCCTACTCCCTTCTTCTTTGATGGCCCGATGGTCTTAATAATTATTTTTGTTGAAATTATGTTAAATTTATTTTCTTAGTGAGTAGTCATTAAAGGTTCAATTACGACACCCGATGCAGCGCTGTGTCGCGCTTTATTACCAAACCCATTCTCAAAGGTACATGTATCTTCCCTTATATGTTTTTATTCTTCCTAAGAAAGGTTGGTAAGAATCTGCGAGTAATCGCCGTAATTAGATATTGTTGGTGTTTTATTTTTCCAAAAGGACTCTTGAATTCCATTGAGTATCAGGATAACACTAGCGTGTATGATGCTTCAAAGTGTAACCTACTACCATGAAACAAATCGTACATATCTATAGACCGCAGTTATCAGTAAATAAAGCAGATTACCGTTTTTATATTTATTTTTACACGAAAAGTGTATTAAATATCAGGATAAAAACTATATTTCCCACACTATAAGATATTGCCATACCAGAATTCATTTACTTCTGTCACAGACAGACTAACAGACAAAAATACTACCGAGTGGTTTTTGGCTTCTTTTACTGATATATAAGATATTTACTTTAGTATTTCATGTACAGAGTAGATTGCTACTATTTTATTACATATACAGATGAGTTTTGCAACTCAAGTCAGTCATATACTCAGACACACGACAGTTTGATAAATCAGAAATGCATACTTTTCAAGGCAGTCATTTTTGAGTTTGTTTTGTTCGTATTTTTTTTCTTAATTATTCTTTTTATCTGGATATATTTAAGTAAGCTTGATTATTTGATTAGGTAGTAGCAGTAAGAGGCTTGTAGCCCTTCGTATAACTGAGGAATCTCTTCATGTATTCGTAAGGATTATTTAGAGAGCTATAGGCCTGTAGTCTTTACGAGTAATTTAATACGTGTCATACTTTATTTATAGGTACTTATGAGAGATTGAATGAAATAAGAAATATCTATGACGTAGATACCTACTATATAAGAGCAACAGTGACGGGTAATACCTGTAACCTCGACTCGGAGTCTCCTTCACGATTTACACGGAAATGCTAAGTTCACAGTAGTCGAGTTCCGACATCTATCGTTGCTAAAGCACAATGTAAGACCTGTGTCACAGAGAGATCTATGCAAGGTTATTGATCAATCAAAAACAAAAAGTAAGTAAGTTAGTATTTTTATACATTTTTATGTAATAAGTAAACTCCGACATCAACACGTACCTAGCGGCCTGCCCGGTCCCGCCTTGACTAGCTTCATTGAAGTAGTCTTACAATGTAATGTTTCAATATTGCTCGTCAATAGAAGATGAAGCGGAGCTGGCAGCTCTCAAGCAGAGTGCTGTGATGTACGCGACTGGAATACAATACTGTATTTACTGCGACGCAAGTGTAAGTATTACTAAATAAATAGCATATCGTTCACAAAATAAAGCATGTAACAGATTGTTTTGGATAACATTATTCGAGTTTGACTTTAAATGTTTCATATACTCAGACACACCTACTATTGCTCTCCCTCTTACTCACATCATTATACTATCATGCAGTCTCATTTACTCGAATGCATATTACTAACAAAACGGCGGCATATGGCACGCCGCCCCGTTCTTTTAGTCCTATATAATATTTTGTTTTCTAATTACATTTTCGCATTCAATTACTTTCTTACTTTGCAGAGTAAATACAATTATTACTTGTGAACAACGCGCGCAGGTGAAAGAACAAAATAACTATAGTTGTGAGATCGCGCGGGCGAAGCCGCGAACGGGCGCTAGTTAGTATGCATGTAAAAACGTTGGTCCGCCATCTTGGAAGACGCGCCATGTTGTTGGTAACGCTACTTGATTCTGATTGTCAGTCCGTTACGTCAAACACGTATTTATAAATATATACACTATATACTTTTATCAAATTAAAAAAATATTACTACTATACCTTTTAAAAATCGCATCGCATATAGTAAATGTAATAAATCATGGTATATTGCACATTGAAGATTAACTAAATATTTTTTTCTGGAAGTGAAGATGAAACGAACGTTTCTAACACTAAAAGTGATGAATACGTCCGGAACATTCTGTGAATATATATTATATTATCTGTATCAGCTCTCCACACGGACTTTGAATACTTATAATTTATTATAATTAGAAAAAGGAAGACTAAATTGGAACGAAATGGTATTATAAAAAATATTCATTTTAATTAAATTGATAGTTCACTATTTTCTTTGTATTGGCTCTCACATAAAAAATATATGCTATCTCTGGCCAAAAAAGAGAGTAGGCTGTATGCACGCTGGGCAGACGACATTATAAGAATAGCAAGTTCCCACTGGATGCGAGTTGCAGCAAACAGAAGACACTGGTCATCTCTAGAGGAGGCCTTCGTTGGGAGAGGTCCTTGCAGTTGCAATATATAATGTAATTGTACAATACACATAACGAATATAAAATATAAATAAAAACAAAAGAAAAAGCAAATAAATAAATCAACAAACAAATAGAAATATTATTAAACAAATTAATTAAATAACAATAATAACAATAATAATAATATTTATAAAATACAAAATCAATGTGAATTTCTTTTGTAGTTGGTAATTATTTAGAACTGACAATGAACGAAATGTCTTACAAACGTTGTATAGTATTTTTGTACTTGAGTAGTAAGAAATAAAGGTTTTTTTCATATTTTATGGCACCTACATTTTTGATAGTTTCTTTGGCAGCTAATAAAAATGGAGAAATTTATATATAGTTCAAATTCTATTCCATCCTTGAATACTAGATCTAAAAGACCTGGTGACTCGGCACTCCCTTAGAAAACACCCAAGCTCGCCGCTCTTATTGCCCATTTGCAGACCAATCCTCCAGTAAAAACTTCTAAGTTTTACGATGTGCTTTTGGATGGCCCAAGTAAAAATGCTTTAGAAACTACACTGCTCTGGGAGGCGATATCTACAAAGAAGTTTTCACCTATACACTAAGACATAAACCCAAATTGGACTCATGACTAGGTTAAGACATTAGTCGCCCGTTATATTAAAAAAAATCATTTTAAATATTTGGGTTAAAATGAACTATATGTGTTATTCAACTTGACATGCTGCTTTAAAAGATGGATTACGCTGCAATATTGTGGCATTTTATACTTATTGCCGAAAAGATGAGCGTACGTACAAGAACGTCATATTTCGCCTTCCTGCCTATGCCAAAGAGCAATTGAATATTGAGTTAGCTTCTCTTGGCTTTGTTAATACCCACACGAAAAATGCAAAGCGCTGTCCGCCAGTCCTCGTGCAACTACCACCGGGAAGCAACATTACAGGCTTTCAAAAAATTAAATATTTTAATAGTTGTTCAGTTCAAATAAGAAAGTATAAAGCTAAAACTTATCTTGGTCCTCAATGCTACCGCTGTCAGGCTTTTGGACATTCAGTTAAGCACTGCAATCTATCACTACGATGTTTTAAAAACACTGAGCCCCATGTGACATTTAATTGCCCAAAAAAATATGGTGATACTCTTGCCCAATGTTGCAACTGTAGTCAAAATCATCTAGCAAACTACAGATAATGTCACGAGAGACAAAAGTTCTGAAAAACATTGCTGTTAAGAAAGAAAGAAAGAAACAAACAAACACTCGTCTAATTAACTAAGCGTCTTCTACGTAATGCTGTGTTAGATGGCCGTGCTTGGTCTTCTGTCGCCGCTAGCCAAATCACCACTCAACCTCACACTATGCCGCCTAAGGGCTCTTCAATACCTCCAGTTGGTGAACACCATTCTGATGAAGCCACGGCTGAAAGGATTAAAATATCTACCAACCATCAAAATCATTAAACAATAATTTCTTAATTGTCACACATTAATAGACAAGGTAATGTTGATACTAAACCACCTAGGGCAATATGCTTAGTTGTACAAAAAAAATCCATTTTTATTTTGGAATGCCTGGTGAATAAAGGATGGTATTCGATCTAAAATGCATGAACTATCTAATAATAGATGTTGTCGCTTTGTGCGAAATATAACTGACTTCTAAATATCCCTTAGCGTTACCAGGATATTCATGTATAAGACAGGATAAAAGACTAGATGGCACTGGTCAAGGGGTAATACTTCTTATTAGATCCGAAATCCTCCCACAATCAACTGACACTGCCTTTTGTGCAACGAATTGAATGTGTTGGCTTTGGCTATAACTTACCAAATCAATGGGACTCAATTCGCATGTTATTTTTATGGGTGACTTTAATACCAAGCATCATTATTGGAACCCTTTTATATTACATTACAATATCATTACGTAGTAAATAAATGAACGATTTTACCACCAGTTTTATTAATACACCGTGACCTCTGAGGAAATTAAATTAGAAGAGAAATTTAATTTACAATGTCTATGTTGTTTATTATGTTGTTTGGTTTATAGTTATGTGTTTTTTACTGTCAGTTTCAGATTTATGTAGTAACATATAAACATAAGTCAACTACTTAATTTGGTTTGAATTGCGGTCCGTCTCAGTATAATTACCCATATTATAATTGTAATATTTCACTAGAATATTACACCCTTGTATATTTCTTTAAATCGGGCCCTTCTGGTATCTTATACCTGTTTGCCCTACTTAGGCACAAAGCAAACCCTAAGACTTCCAATAAACTTGCCAGAAACCCCGAGGGTAATGTTATGGGGTTTAAACTTTCATATTCTTACATTTGTATATAATGTCAAAAAACGTATTTGAACAAATTTCTTCTACACTCCCCCATTGTTTGATTTCTACATCCACACAGACACTGTGGTCATCATATATTTCCCCCAATACCATGGTCCCCATGTGATGTTTACTCTTCCGACATATGACATCCGTCCACTGTTATTTCCCCATCCACACATGACAAATCTTGGTCCACAATGTGATTTCACCCATCCACATATGCCATCACGGTTCACATGTGATTTTATCCATCCACATATGACATCTTGGTCCACATGTGATTTCAGTCATCCACACATGACGTCTTGGTCCACATATGATTTCACCCATCCACACATGACATCTTGGTCCACATGTGATTTCACCCATCCACACATGACATCTTGGTCCACATGTGATTTCACCCATCCACATATGCCATCACGGTCCACATGTGGTTTCACCCTTCCACACATGACGTCTTGGTCCACATGTGATTTCACTCATCCACATATGACATCACGGCCCACATGTGATTTCACCTATCCACACATGACATCTTGGTCCACATGTGACTTCACCCATCCACATATGACATCACGGTCCACATGTGATTTCACCCATCTACATATGCCATCACGGTGCACATGTGATTTCAGCCATCCACACATGACGTCTTGGTCCACATATGATTTCACCCATCCACACATGACATCTTGGTCCACGTGTAATTTCACCCATCCACACATGTCATTTTGGTCCACATGTGATTTCACTCATCCACATATGACAACTTGGTTCACATGTGATTTCAGCCATCCACGCATGACGTCTTGGTCCACATGTGATTTCACCCGTCCACACATGACATCTTGGTCCACATATGCTTTCATCCATTCACATATGACATCACAGTCCACATGCCGTTACACCCATCCACATATGACATCATGATCCACATGTGATTTTACTCGTAAGGGTCAATTTTGTACATTGGTAATGTAAATAAAAGTAGCACGACGTCTTACTACATTGATACTGAACATAAAAATGTGATTAACAAAATTTTGACTGTCTGTCTGTTTGTTTAAGCATTACACGGAAACTCCCGTTTAGATTACAATGAAATTTGGGATAATTATTCTTCAACATCCTGGGTATTACACTGGGTACTTTTTATTATACACAATTATAAAGAAGCCGAGAGATCGCAACACTTTAACTACAAGCTTGGTTATTTTTAATAAAAATATATGGGGCTGTGCTTAACCCGAATGGTAAAACATTAAATTCAAACAATTTATCTTCAAAATAGAATCTTGATCTTTTTCCAGATTTTTTATGAACTTTTATTCGGAAATATGCGTCTTTCAGGTCTAAGATATGTGACAGAGAAGCTGGCATGTCGCCTCAGTTTGATATTCAATTGGGTGTCAAACAGGGCTGCGCCATGTCAGCTTGGCTGTTCAATTTGTATTTGGATAGCTATTTTCAAGGAGTGAAAGTTAGTGATTCGACAGTTAACATTCTGTTGTACGCAGATGATGCAGTGCTAATTGATATTCATAAAAGTTCGACACTTTTAACTTAAATTAAATTTTAAAACCAAAAGGCAAAAAGTGGAGTCAACACGAGTCACTGTTGGTGCGTCACCCATCAGTGCTGGCCTTCCTTGAGGGGAGAAGAGGGAACGACCGAAGTCGTCCCTGAGATCGGACGCGGACGAGATGTCGTCGCGCACGTGGCAATCAATCGGGAGTGATCTGAGTCACTGTGGCCACGGAGAGACCGGGCACTGTGAGTGCGGTCTCTTGGGAGTGTATAAGCTAGAAGGCTTCATCTGAACGGCGCCAAAGTAGACCAGCTTGGCGACTGGCGTACCTCAAGGCGGCAGACTCCATTGATGTGATCGATGTTACTGTCATTTATACTCACTTGATAACTAAATGTTCATAGCGCGATGTAGAAATGACCATATATGGTCAGAATAGACAGATGTTATAATAATGTTATCTGAGTTTTATTATAAGAGAGACTTTACTTGTTGTAAATGTTTCATAAATATTTACTAATAAAATTTCTTCAGAGTTAAAGGAACTGTGCAAGTATGATGATTATAATGAAGAACAATAAAGTCAGGAAACAAATACTCATACAAATACACATTTTAGTAATTAAATTTTATAATTTCCATTTTAATAATAACATGTTAATATGTAGGTAATATACCATTTCATTTCACCACACGTACATAAGTATATAGGTAGATACTACTTGCTGTCGGTTCCACATCTCGTTTGCGTTGCAAGTGGGTAGTAATAATATCAGCTTAGTACAAAAATACTGAGTTATTAAACAAACCGAGGGTAGACAGGAATGAGTACGATATTAGGACGCGAGCACAATGAAGGAAATCATGATTTGTATTCCAGTATTTGTATTCCAGTATTGTACATTTCTCACGAGCAATGTTGAAACATTATATTGTAAGACTACTTAAATGAAGCCAGGCAAAGCGGGACTGGGCGGGACCAGGCAGGCTCGCAGGAAGGTACACGCAGACGATAGATGATTGCGTAGTTTACTTTATTACATTGCTATACGTAGCTTTTATTTTTGATTAAAATAAACCTGTATTTAGTTTCAAAGTTAAATTTTCAATACGTTATTATTTGGTACTTGTTAATTAAATTTACGCACAAGATGCAACATTGCAAAGACCTCTCTGTGACACAGGCCTTACATTGTGCTCAGGAACTAAAGATATCGCAACTAGACGGCTGTGAACTTGAGCTCTTTGTAAGTCATCAAAGTAACTTCAATCCGCGTACAGAGTGAAGATACTCTACTTTACTTTGCGTTTTCTCTATATATTTAAAAGTTTATTTTTATCTCTTTATTTTGCAATAATAAAAATTGATAATTTTCCGTTGTGGACCGAATTTCGTCTTTTACATTTGTATATCGGAGCAGGCTCGGAGCAGGCAGGAGCCCGTTCAGAGTTGTAGCTTGGAATTTCATTTTATTTATTTATTTAGATCCACCAGCGACAATTACATTAAACTTTTAATTTTTTTATTATGTATAATGTGCGCTAACAAATAATTGATTGATAAATATATTCCTATAACTTTGGGAATACAATTTTTTTAACATGAATGTCAAGTTTTGAATTAATTTAGAAATAAAACAAAAAATAATTAGAACACAATGTCAAATTACATAGAAAAAGAAATTACATATAGGAAAATAAATTATTGTACATTGATTAGAATTTACATTATTTGTTAATAATAATTATTACACATCACACAATTATCAATCATTATTACACACTAATTAAATAACATACATTTTGAATTTACTCATTATTTATGTGTTATTTTTAAAATGCGGGAAATGACTTTAAATTAGTATTTTACCAAAGAGTCCCAAATGTGTCTCGGATACCGTTGTAATCATTTGACATCTGGGATAGTCGTGACACCGCGCAGTTGTCAGCTGACACAGTTGTTCGCAGAGGGAGTGCGTGACCGAGACGGAGTATTGAATATGAGCTTTGACATTACATCCGGACTATCACGTGTGTTGTTGAGACACTTGTATAGACACATTAAACACAACGCGTCTCTTCTATTACTCAGGGAATGCGTTTTGAAGTACGCTAGTTTCTCGTTGCATGAGCTAAGTGGTGTCGCCTCGCACTGTGAGGATGCTACATCACAGAGGAGTCGTTTATTTGCGTGTTTGTGTGAAGCGAGTATATACTCTATTACTATTAATAGAATGTGTATTTTTCCTATTTGTTTTATTGAGTGGTGGAACATAACGCCGCTCTTTTTTCTATTAGAGTTGGGAAATGTAATTAAAATCAATTTTAATTTTGCCCGTTCCTGGACAAGACAGCAACAGTGGGCAGTCGTCGACGTCGTCGTAGGCAGGCTCGGCTGGGCTGGAGTGTGGAAGGGTCTGGAATCCAGGATTATGATGAATGGTTTAAAACTCTTGGACATTAAACAAGAAGCGCAAGTTCTTGTCCCTCTGCATTCAAATTTTCAGACATTGTTTTATCCTAAGTTTGAAAAAACATATAAATAACAGCAACATAGATGAAACACTATAAGGCAGATGAGGGATTTGAGGGTGAGGGAGGTGAGGCTGAGGGTGAGGGAGGCTTCACCGCGAAAATTTGAATGCAGCGGGACACGAACTTGCGGTTCTTGTTTAATATCCAAGAGCTTTAACCACAAAGCCATGCATTCTAAAAAAATCTTTTTTTAATGTTAGGCTGTTTCAGTTACAGTCTTTGCCATGTCATTTGTATTGTAGCTAAATGATTATCAATTTAACCAATTTGTATTTGTCTTTCTCCTTTGTAATATTTGCTAGCATTATCATTATACCTTATGTCCGAATACTTTATGCCCTTGTATCCCTAAATTAGTAAAATAAGCCAACATTATAACATTTCATTATAAATATATAAAAAAATGTGGTAAAATCAAATGTTAAAGGAAGTGGAACTATGTATAGTTGTTATTTAAGTCATATTTGCTCATACTTCGAGCTGACATGTCTCTGACAGTGAAGCAGCATACTGGACAGTATGTTGTCCAGGCGAGGCACCTGTTTCTGTGTTTCTAAGACTGCACTATTTTAAAGTTTTAGTCTATCTATGTTTGAAAAAGGAGGTTTATTATATTTATTATAAGGTTAATAATTTTATTATAAGGTAAGGTACAAGCTATATAAATAGTTTGTAAATCAATTTTATAATATTCATACACTTTCAAGTGTATATATAAGGCGTATATGACCAGGAAGTATACTCTTAAACATGGTTTCAAACATCATCATCAATCACTCTATTTTTTTATAATTTATTAGTATTTTTGTACTATGATTTTTATAATAAATGAAGACAAATATAATAAAATTCCTATTATATTTTAAACTACATTAAGAATTACTAATTGTAGCCTATAACTATATTTTTGTATTATGACAGTACATAGATCATAATGTATTGTTTATCTTTATTTCTTTAATCAATATAAATAATTGATCTGTTCCATGATCCCTTTAACTATAGCCGGTAAGAATAACTAAAATTACAAATAATTTGAAAAATACCTATATTTTAATTTTTTTGCTTTTAATTGCTTTTTGATATATTTTTATTAGTGGTAGTGCATTCTACGTCAATTTGAGGTCAATTCAAATTAGCCTTCTCAGTTTTGAAAATTAAACAATTAATTGTTAATATGTATGTATATGTTAACATGTATACATGAATGGTATGGATAAAGATGTTCAGTAATTTGTGTTTTGAGTTCTCCAATATATAAGATATTATAGTTTTTTTATTGAATTATTTAATTATGTATTTTTATAAATCTTAAATTATTATTATTTTATATTGTTTTATTAAAGTTGATGAAATTGCTAATGTGTTATTGAACTGATTTTATCATTTTTTCTATTTCATTGTATGAAAATGTTTTAAGATATTTATCAAGACTTTTTAATAATAATTAAAATTAAAATAATTAAAATTTATGAATAATAATTAAAATTTATGAATAATAATTAAAATTTATGAATTTTAAATACTTAGATATTTTTTTTATAATCCTAAATCCTTTAAATCATAATTTATTTGGTTACTTATATATTTTTTTCTTAAAATAATCAATTTTATCTATTATAATCAAATCTTAGATAGATTTTTTAAATTAAATTTTTAATATTCATTTAATTACTCTAATTTAATTATTTAATAAAAATATCATTTTTATTAAATAAATATTTTTATATATAATATATTTTTATATATAATATAATTTTTATTAAATAAATATTTTTATTAAATAAAATTAAATATATATATATATATATATATATATATATATATATATATATATATATATATATATAATTTGAATTGAGCTCAAAATTGACGAAGAATGGACTACCACTAATGAAAATATATCAAAAAGCAATCATAACCACAATTTTTCTCTATTTTTTTCATAATATATATATATATATATATATATATATATATATATATATATATATATATATATATATTTAAAAAAAATATTTCATTAATATATTTATAATATAAATTATTAATATAAATTTTTGATAAGCCATTGTTAATACTTAAATAAGCTTTTGGGTTTATACCCCAAATATAAAGGAAATCTCTTTTATAAAAAATAAAGTGCCTGATAAAAGGATTATTCTGATAGGATAAATAATGTAATTTTTTACCTTTATTACATTTATAATAATTTCAAAAATTATTGTGCACCTTACACTAAAATATAATTTGTAATAATGAATTTAAATTGCATTCTTACATTTTTCTTATTTTTAATTTTATTTATTAATAATTCTAATAAAATATTTTTTAATTATCTTATTCTTTAGAACAATAATTTCTATTTCTTCTAATTCCTGATTAGGATGTTGAATTGGATTAGAAATTAATTTATTAACATTTATTCCCCTTGTTTCATCCCCAATAATCTTCTCAATTCTGAAGTCTCATTAATATTATTCCTCATTCCATCTAATTTTTCAATAATTTTCTTTTTTTCTATTTTATTGAATTTATTTTTAATAAAAATATTCTTATTTGATATTTTTTTATAAATTATTATAAATTCAGCAATATTAATAAAGAGAGGTTCAGCTCCCTTTCATTTTTGATTCCCTAATATTATATTATAGAAGGACTAAATTGATTTAATATATTTATTTTAATAACTTGACAAAAAAATTCACGTATAATTTTATTATCTTTTAATATAAATATACTTTTTTAATGTTAATTATAATTTTAAATGTCATAATTGCAGTTATTGGGAGATTTAATGAAACTTCTTTACGAAAATTAACAGCTTTCTCCTCTATTAATAATATCGGATGATTAATTTCAGCTTTAATAATAAGGGAACATTTATGAATATTATACTTTTTATTTTATTCAATATTCTTATTTATTAGATTTTTATTTTATTATATATTACTAATATTTTCTTTATTAATCAATTATTTAATTATAATTTTATTTTTTTAATTAAATTTTCAATTATAATTTCAATCATAATTAATTTTTTGCCTTTAGGAGGGCTCTCCCCCCTTCTTAGGATTTTTCCCTAAATGATTAATTATTAATTATTTTATTTTCAATATTTTTTTTATTGTTATTTTTTTATATCATAACTAGTTTAATTATATTCTTTATTTATATCCGAATTATTTATTCATCATTTATATTTTTTTCTTTTAAAATAAAATGATATAATTTTTTTATTAATAATAATTAATTTTTTGTAATTAATTTTTTTAATATGTATAATTCCATTAACAGGCATAATTATTAGATACTTATTTTTTAAAAAATAAGGTTTTAAGTTAACATAAACTAGTAATATTCAATACTATTTATAAAGAAATTCTTTAAGCCCTATTTTTAAAAGTTTTAATATTTGTTACAATTATACCCTAAAATTTGCAATTTTAAATCATTTTTGAATATAAAATTAATAAAACAGAAAATTCTTTTAACTTCAGCCATTTTATTTGCAAAAATGACTTTTTCCTACAAATCATAAAGATATTGGAACTTTATATTTTATTTTTGGAATGTGAGCAGGAATAGTAGGAACATCTCTAAGTACTTTAATTCGAATAGAATTAGGTAATCCAGGATCTTTAATTGGAGATGATCAAATTTATAATACTATTCACAGTCACAGCTCATGCATTTATTATATTATAATTGGAGGATTTGGAAATTGATTAGTACCTTTAATTCTTGGAGCCCCTGATATAGTTTTCCCTGGAATAAATAATATAAGTTTTTGACTTCTTCCGCCCTCCTTAATTTTACTGATTTCTAGAAGAATTGTAGAAAATGGAGCAGGAACAGGATGAACTGTTTATCCCCCTCATCATCAAATATTGCACATGGTGGATCCGCAGTATATTTAGCAATTTTTTCTTTACATTTCGCTAGAACTTCTTCTATTTTAGAGGCAACTCATTTTATTACCACTTTTAATAACATATCTTTCGATCAATTACCTTTATAGTAAAACCTTTATAGTAAAAAGACTTTCTTGAAGTTCCATCAAGAGATGTGAATATTGTTTGGGTTGGCTAAAATGTATTTTATTCAATCATTTCAATTGATCCCAAGTTCCCAATTCTTTTATACAACAGGCCACCTCGACCTTGCCAATCAACTGACTAAAAACATATTTAAATAGAATTGGCCTTTGTTTTCCCGACGCATACTTATAAGCATTATTACACCTATCCTAAACTGCATGTCTTTATGCTGACCCAGTGGTTCCCCTCTCCCAATAGTTTGTCATTCCCTTCTCAGTCAGTCTACTCCCTTCATCCAATCTGAGCAGTTGTCTTTAAATAATATTAAGTTCGTGGAGTGTATTTTTTCTTATATTAATCAAATAAAGTTTCTTAAAAACTCAATCACCGTTTTCGATATAACAATTTGGTGGCAGCGGTGGAATTGGGATATTCGCAGTGTCTGAAAACCGCTTAGTAGACTCGTTCCGGATCTCACATAATTCATATTATTAAAAAAAACTACCAAGAGGTGAAGTGCTGCGGTTAAAATATTGTTGTCTAAGTTAAAAAATATAACAAATTCTCAGTGAAGAAACATTTAAGAAAAAACGTATAAAAAATTTTAATTATAACATTAATTATTAATTATTAATTAATAACAAATTCTCAGTGAATCTGTGTTCATGCTGTAAAGTGTATCCTGGGATCCTGCTTGTCCTGTTACATCTCATCGTTATATACCTTGTGGTTTGCTGCATTTACCTGAAGAAATGAAGTATATTGTAAACAAGATAAGGAATAAATCAAAACATCGGAATGCTCCTGTGCCTGTTTATCACCGTCGCCTACGCATTAACGTGAGTCTTTGGACATTGCCTAGCTTTGCTTTTTTAAATAATAAGTTGAATCCAGCGGCTTTCAACCTTTGTTATAATTAATTTAATATTCCTTTTTTATTAGGTCAAAATTGAAAATTGGTGATAGCAAATTACACTTAAATATACCAGTACCGGAAACATCCCTTAGCGACGGTGAGCCATGTGAGTCACCTGTTGGTTCTCCGCTTGTTACGATACAAACCACAGCCGCTGTTGCTATGGCCGAATTAGACATAAATATCCTTTTTAAATTTATTAAGCCGTATGATGGTAACCGAGAGACTCTTAATTCATTTCTTGTCTGCCAAAATAGTATATTTTGATATTAATAATATTCTTATTTATTAAATTATTTAAAATATTTGATCCTTTCGTACTAAAATATTTTATTTATTAAAAGATAGAAACCAACCTGGCTTACACCGTCACCCCAATACAATCTTACGTTCTAATCTTACAAAGATACGTTTTTTAAAAATATTTTCAGCTTCATGCTTCATTTAGGTAAAGTAGTCATATGTGGTCAGAACATACAGAAATACCATCTTTGCTATCAAATTAAATAAAACTACTGAGATTTCAAAGAAACTGTGAATGTGTGATGATAACAATAAAACGCAATAGTCGGGAAAAATACTCATGAAAATATACATTTTAAAATTTCTATTTTAATTATATTTAGCTTATAATAAGAATATGTATTTTTATATTTTGCCACACACAGGTATATAGTTATATAGGTAAATACTTGTTTTCGTTTGACATCTCGCTTGCATTGCAAGTGTGTAGTAACAAGATCGGCGTTGTACAAAAATACTGAGTTATTAAACAAACCGAGGGTAGACATGAATGAGTACGATATAAGGACGCGAGCACAATGAAGACAAATACGAGTATTCATTATAAACATTTAAAGTCGAAGTTTATTTTGTGAACGTTAAACTATATATTTAATAATACTTAAACTTGCGTCGTAGTAAATATAGTATTGTATTCTAGTCGCGTACATCACAGCACTCTGCTTGAGAGCTGCCAGCTCCGCTTCATCTTCTATTGCCACATGGAGCTGCCTCGGAGCTACTCTTACAGTTGTTGGTCAGCAGTACTTGTATTGCAATACTTTACATTACTCGCGAGCAATACTGAAACATTACATTGTAAGACTACTTCAATGAAGCTAGTCAAGGCGGGACCGGGCAGGCCGCTAGGTACCTACGTGTTGATGTCGTAGTTTACTTATTCCATTGCTATACGTGACTTAGAATTTGTTTTTGGTTGAAATAAATCTGAGTTTATCTTATACAATATGTTACTTATTGATTAAAATTATAGCAATTGCTATAAATAACATTGCAAAGATCTCCCTGTGACACAGGCCTTACATTGTGCTTTAGCAACGATAGATGTCGGAACTCGACGACTGTGAACTTAGCATTTCCGTGTAAGTCGTGAAGGAGACTCCGAGTCAAGGTTGAAAGTATTGCCCTCTGACGTCACTGTTGCTCTTTTTTAATGAATTATATTTTAAGAATAACAATGAAGGCATATTTTTAATTGCATGTGTTAGTCGTCTTCGTATGTACTGTAAAGGAGCGCCTTGTTGCTGAAGACCGACAGTTGTTGAAGGTTTTGAATTAATTAAGCGTCCAAAGTATGAAACAAACTACTTTAAAGATTCCGCTACGTATATATCCATATTTATACACCTCCAACTATTGACATACTGGTACATTTTGTAGAATTAATATTTAGACACAAGTAAGTACTAAATGTGAATGTTATTGGATCAATATAAAAAGTCTGTGAAGATTGATCTATTGATATATTTATCAATGTCATTTCGCGCACATATTGTGACAGCTCCGTCCACTTCTAGTGTACATGTCTAGATAAAGTTAGTGCTGAGGAATATTATAACCTATCTGCTTTCAGTGTGTAATATGAGTTCATATTGCTTTAAAATGGCGACAACTTAAGTTTATGTGTTCGGAGTCTTATGTAAATACAAACATATATTTGTAAAGTGTAAGACAATAAGCGGTGTTAAGTACTGGCGCTCTGTTAAGTAGAAAAAAATATAGAAAAATATAGAAAAAAAAAATAGAAAAAAAAAATTAATTAATTTATTGTTAATATTTATTAAGTAAGTTAAACACTTATTTTCGTAAATTATTAAAATATTTTATAAGTTTAACTGTAGCTGTAAAAAAAGAAATACTTTATTAAATTGTATGACTACTTGCGCCATCTATGGACGGAATGGGAGTACTCAAAGAACAGTATACAGCATTGATAGAACATTCAAATAGATTTTCTACTTTTTTAAAGTAACAATAAGTATTAATCCCTAAAATACATTATATATAACAATCGTAGATATTATAAAAAATCAATATATATATATATATATATATATATATATATATATATATATATATATATATATATATATATATATATATATCAATGTTATTATTTTATTTAAATAATATGAGAAGAACTTTTTAGAAAAATTGTTCTTTTTGTGCCTAACAATAAATAACAATAGATGGCCGGCCTATTGTTAGAAAACAATAACTCAATCAAATAAAACGCCAGTAGATTACCAATAAGTTATAAATAATATTAATTTAAATAATCCTCACATCACAGTCTTAACAATCAAAACACATTCGGTGTTTGACGTCTTTTGGTAATCAATTGTGCGCTAATCAATGTAAGTCAGAGCGTTACAGGTTCTTTAACTATAAAGCAGAAACCGAATCTAACTTCACTCTTACTAATTACTTATCACATACTTACTTTGAATATTATACAATTACATTATTAATTGCATTTACAAAGAAAATCTTGAATCTTAAAAGAAATACGAATTGTAGCAAATAAAAAAGGCGACGATTAGTAGCCACAAATATGCAAGCTATAATGACCATTACGTACATGTAATAGAGACTTTTTTTAGCATGAATGTAGTAACAACAGTAGCGCGCATATATATTAGGGAGTTACAGACGGGATTGGAAATATTTTAAGAAGGGTTTCCATCAAAACTACAATTAAGCATAATTAAAAAAGTGAGAGAGTGAGTCATTGCTTGAGACCTGTAAAATGTAATATTGCTTTGCAGTGTGCAGATGTATACAATTTAGATTGTGACTGTGGCTTATTTTACATTGAATAACTAACAAGGGTCATCGAGGTTGGGGTGAAGGAACACAACTCCAATGTCAAAAATTAATTACTACATCAGGTTTGATAAGCCTTATATCTTTGCTAGAGAAAGTAGTAGCGTTTTTAGAATGACCTGCGAGGGTAAAGAAATTCAAAAATCTATTGTTATATTTATAAATGTCATTTCGCCCACATATTGTGACAGCTCCGTCCACTTCTAGTGTAGATGTCTAGATAAAGTTAGTGCTGAGGAATATTATAACCTATCTGCTTTCAGTGTGTAATATGAGTTCATATTGCTTTAAAATGGCGACAACTTAAGTTTATGTGTTCGGAGTCTTATGTAAATACAAACATATATTTGTAAAGTGTAAGACAATAAGCGGTGTTAAGTACTGGCGCTCTGTTAAGTAGAAAAAAATATAGAAAAATATAGAAAAAAAAAATAGAAAAAAAAAATTAATTAATTTATTGTTAATATTTATTAAGTAAGTTAAACACTTATTTTCGTAAATTATTAAAATATTTTATAAGTTTAACTGTAGCTGTAAAAAAAGAAATACTTTATTAAATTGTATGACTACTTGCGCCATCTATGGACGGAATGGGAGTACTCAAAGAACAGTATACAGCATTGATAGAACATTCAAATAGATTTTCTACTTTTTTAAAGTAACAATAAGTATTAATCCCTAAAATACATTATATATAACAATCGTAGATATTATAAAAAATCAATATATATATATATATATATATATATATATATATATATATATATATATATATATATATATATCAATGTTATTATTTTATTTAAATAATATGAGAAGAACTTTTTAGA
Organism: Dryadula phaetusa; assembly: GCA_032432895.1. Lineage (NCBI taxonomy): Eukaryota > Metazoa > Arthropoda > Insecta > Lepidoptera > Nymphalidae > Dryadula > Dryadula phaetusa. The sequence continues at coordinate 25,883 of JAOYRS010000108.1, read as the reverse complement.
AAAATTGTTCTTTTTGTGCCTAACAATAAATAACAATAGATGGCCGGCCTATTGTTAGAAAACAATAACTCAATCAAATAAAACGCTAGTAGATTACCAATAAGTTATAAATAATATTAATTTAAATAATCCTCACATCACAGTCTTAACAATCAAAACACATTCGGTGTTTGACGTCTTTTGGTAATCAATTGTACGCTAATCAATGTAAGTCAGAGCGTTACATATTCTTTAACTATAAATCAGAAACCGAATCTAACTTCACTCTTACTAATTACTTATCACATACTTACTTTGAATATTATACAATTACATTATTAATTGCATTTACAAAGAAAATCTTGAATCTTAAAAGAAATACGAATTGTAGCAAATAAAAAAGGCGACGATTAGTAGCCACAAATATGCAAGCTATAATGACCATTACGTACATGTAATAGAGACTTTTTTTAGCATGAATGTAGTAACAACAGTAGCGCGCATATATATTAGGGAGTTACAGACGGGATTGGAAATATTTTAAGAAGGGTTTCCATCAAAACTACAATTAAGCATAATTAAAAAAGTGAGAGAGTGAGTCATTGCTTGAGACCTGTAAAATGTAATATTGCTTTGCAGTGTGCAGATGTATACAATTTAGATTGTGACTGTGGCTTATTTTACATTGAATAACTAACAAGGGTCATCGAGGTTGGGGTGAAGGAACACAACTCCAATGTCAAAAATTAATTACTACATCAGGTTTGATAAGCCTTATATCTTTGCTAGAGAAAGTAGTAGCGTTTTTAGAATGACCTGCGAGGGTAAAGAAATTCAAAAATCTATTGTTATATTTATAAATGTCATTTCGCCCACATATTGTGACAGCTCCGTCCACTTCTAGTGTAGATGTCTAGATAAAGTTAGTGCTGAGGAATATTATAACCTATCTGCTTTCAGTGTGTAATATGAGTTCATATTGCTTTAAAATGGCGACAACTTAAGTTTATGTGTTCGGAGTCTTATGTAAATACAAACATATATTTGTAAAGTGTAAGAGAATAAGCGGTGTTAAGTACTGGCGCTCTATTAAGTAGAAAAAAATATAGAAAAATATAGAAAAAAAAATATAGAAAAAAAAAAATTAATTAATTTATTGTTAATATTTATTAAGTAAGTTAAACACTTATTTTCGTAAATTATTAAAATATTTTATAAGTTTAACTGTAGCTGTAAAAAAAGAAATACTTTATTAAATTGTATGACTACTTGCGCCATATATGGACGGAATGGGAGTACTCAAAGAACAGTATACAGCAATGATAGAACATTCAAATAGATTTTCTACTTTTTTAAAGTAACAATAAGTATTAATCCCTAAAATACATTATATATAACAATCGTAGATATTATAAAAAATCAATATATATATATATATATATATATATATATATATATATATATATATATATATCAATGTTATTATTTTATTTAAATAATATGAGAAGAACTTTTTAGAAAAATTGTTCTTTTTGTGCCTAACAATAAATAACAATAGATGGCCGGCCTATTGTTAGAAAACAATAACTCAATCAAATAAAACGCCAGTAGATTACCAATAAGTTATAAATAATATTAATTTAAATAATCCTCACATCACAGTCTTAACAATCAAAACACATTCGGTGTTTGACGTCTTTTAGTAATCAATTGTGCGCTAATCAATGTAAGTCAGAGCGTTACATGTTCTTTAACTATAAAGCAGAAACTGAATCTAACTTCACTCTTACTAATTACTTATCACATACTTACTTTGAATATTGTACAATAACATTATTAATTGCATTTACAAAGAAAATCTTGAATCTTAAAAGAAATACGAATTGTAGCAAATAAAAAAGACGACGATTAGTAGCCACAAATATGCAAGCTATAATGACCATTACGTACATGTAATAGAGACTTTTTTTAGCATGAATGTAGTAACAACAGTAGCGCGCATATATATTAGGGAGTTACAGACGGGATTGGAAACATTTTAAGAAGGGTTTCCATCAAAACTACAATTAAGCATAATTAAAAAAGTGAGAGAGTGAGTCATTGCTTGAGACCTGTAAAAAGTAATATTGCTTTGAAGTGTGCAGATGTATACAATTTAGATTGTGACTGTGGCTTATTTTACATTGAATAACTAACAAGGGTCATCGAGGTTGGGGTGAAGGAACACAACTCCGATGTCAAAAATTAATTACTACATTAGGTTTGATAAGCCTCATATCTTTGCTAGAGAAAGTAGTAGCGTTTTTAGAATGACCTGCGAGGGTAAAGAAATTCAAAAATATCCTAATTCCAATAGAGAAGATGGTTAAAAATTCTGTGGTCGGAAACTGGGACTCTCATATATAAATATAATTAAGTCTTAAATCCACCGCACCAAAGACAATGATACAGTCATCTTATTCTCAATTCAGCTTCTCAAGAATCCAGGTCAGTACACGAGGTAATTAAGGAACAAATAGCTATAGATTGATATAATTAATTTTTGTGTCAACCAACGGGCAAGTATCAACCTCAGCCTAACTTTGTTCACGGACTATTATATCTTCAAATACCAAAATATACGCGATTAATCCGTTTAAAATAGTTTCATTTACAATTTATATCTCTTATCATTTGAAATGTCAGGATCCTTTTCCCAGTGTCAGTTTCCTGTGAACATTTATGTTTCAATAGCCGACTATTTATGTTGTTTTTTACTGGCCCGTTTCAGATTTATGTAGTAACAATATAAACTATAATTCAAACTACTTATTTTGTTTGAATAGCAAGAAAAAGTCCGTGCCGGAATTATCATGATTCTCGTCCTTCTTCAGTAGAATTACCCATAATATAGCTGTAGCCTAGAAATATTACACCCTTGTAATATTTCTTTAAATCGGTCCTTCTGGTATCTTAATACCTGTTCCTACTTAGGCACATAAAACCTAAGACTTCAAATAAACTTGCAAAAACCCCGAGGGTAAGATTATGAAGGTTTAACTTTCATATTCTTACATCTGTATATATGTCAAAAAACGTTTTTGACAAACTTCTTCCACTCCCATATTTGTTTGGTTTCATACATCCACACATGACACCGTGGTCCTCATATACAGTGTTTCCTAATAGGGATGATAGGATTTTGATAGCTCACAGCCGCCATTTTGGTTGTTTAATGTTTGCCATTTAATCATGAACAAGTTTACGTTACGTTAACGTTTAGAAATTGTCCAAATTTTCTATCAAAATTCGAGAAGTATTGTCTCTACTCAAAGAGCATTTCGTGTTAAATATGGTCGTCATGGTGCACCGTCTTAGCTCCCTATACGTCGCATAATCCAAAAACTGGAAAGTGAATATTCTTTGCACGATAGTAGACCACCAACACGACAACGTACAGACCGTAGTGAAGAAAATATTGCCACCGTATCAGCCAGTGTCGAAGAAAATCAAAATGTTTCCGTTCCACGACGTGCACAAGAATTGGGCTTATCCAGAATGACAACCTGGCGAATTTTACGTATGGATCTTGGCCTACATCCATACAAGATTGTGTTGGCACAAGAACTCAAGCCAGCAGACCATCGATTACGTCGTGAATTTGCTGATTGGGCGCTTGAAATGATGGAAACGGACACCGAATTTCATAGGAAAATCATCTTTTCAGATGAGGCTAACTTTTGGCTTAATGGTTATGTAAACAAACAGAATTGTCGTTACTGGAGTGAGTAAATCCAAGAGTGGTTCATGAAACACCATTACATCCTGAAAAATTGACTGTTTGGTGCGGATTATGGTACAGTGGGATCATGGACGAAGGCCGTACTGTTACTGTCGATGGCGACCGTTATCGTGACATGTTGAACGATTTTTTTTCCTGAAGTGTACGAAATTGATGCGGACGACATTTATTTTCAACAAGATAGTGCAACATGCCACACTGCGACCGTCACAATGGATTTATTGCGTGATAAGTTTGGTGAGTCGGTTATTTCTCGCAACGGTCCTCACAATTGGCCACCAAGATCATGCGATTTAACACCCTTGGACTATTTTTTGTGGAGGTATGTTAGATCTCATGACTATTTTTGTAGGGGTATGTTAAATCTTTCTGTGTATGCCAAAAAACCAGTTACGATTCAAGACCTTGAACGCAACATTCGACTGCGACTATAGCGGCCATACCAGCCGAAATGCTGTACCGAGTCATCGAAAATTGGACCGATCGTATTCACCAGTGCAAAAAAAGTCGTGGCGGTCATTTGAACGATATTTTAAATGACAAATAGCATAAAATTTCCTATCAAATAATGCCATTGAACACGAAATTTGAACATATATTACATATTTTATTTCAATTTCAAAACATATTGTTCTTATTGGGAAATCCCATATTTCACCCATATATACTACTGTGATTTTACTCTTTTACATATGACATCACGGTCCACATGTGATTTCACCCATCCACATATGACACCATGGTCCACATGTGATTTTACTCATTCACACATGACATCTTGGTCCACATATGATTTCACTCATCCACATATGACATCACGGTCCACATGTGATTTCACCTATCCACATATGACATCACGGTCCACATGTGATTTCACCCATCCACATATGACATCACGGTCCACATGTGATTTCACCCATCCACATATGACACCATGGTCCACATGTGATTTTACTCATTCACACATGACATCTTGGTCCACATATGATTTTACTCATCCACATATGACATCACGGTCCACATGTGATTTCACTCATCCACATATGACATCATGGTCCACATGTGATTTCACCTATCCACATATGACATCACGGTCCACATGTGATTTCACCCATCCACATATGACATCACGGTCCACATGTGATTTCACCCATCCACATATGACACCATGGTCCACATGTGATTTTACTCATTCACACATGACATCTTGGTCCACATATGATTTTACTCATCCACATATGACATCACGGTCCACATGTGATTTCACTCATCCACATATGACATCACGGTCCACATGTGATTTCACCCATCCACATATGACATCACGGTCCACATGTGATTTCACCCATCCACATATGACATCACGGTCCACATGTGATTTCACCTATCCACATATGACATCACGGTCCACATGTGATTTCACCCATCCACACATGACATCTTGGTCCACATGTGATTTCACCTATCCACATATGACATCTTGATCCACATGTGATTTCACCCAGCCACATATAACATCACGGTCCACATATGATTTCACACATCCACAGGCGATTTCACCCATCCACACATGACATCATAGTCCACATGTATTTTTTCTCGTCAACATATGACATCATGATCTACATGTAATTTTACTCGTCCACATATGATATCATGCTCAACATATGATTTCACCCATCTGCATATACACGGACCAACATGTGAATTTACTCATTCCATACATACTCCATTCAGAACCATCATGCAGAATTTTACACTTCTAACAGTGGTAATGTTTTACACAATGCATGCACCGACGTTCTAAAGAGTACTCCCATACAAAATTGAAAACTTCTAATATCTTGACTTGTGAGATTTCGTGGTTTTTTTTAACTTCACGCCGCTTTTTTTCAGCTTGTACCCTGCATTGCAGGGTAGACAGGACTGAAACATTGTGTGTTGAGTGGTGGAACTCAACGCCGCACTTTGTGCGCAGTGTGGCATCGGTATGAAACACTGCGCCGAGACCGGCCTCAATTTCTTAATTTGCAATAAGTCATTAATTATATAAAATACATAAAATCATGAGGCCGGTCGTGGCGTAGTGTGAGAGCGTCTGACTGTAAACGCGATCGGTTGTGCGAAAAGTGTAGAAGGGTCAATTCTGTACATTGAAAATTAAAAAAAATCAGCACGGCGTGTTACTACATTGATACTGAACACAAAAATGTGATTAAAAAAATGTTGCCTGTCTGTCTGTTTGTTTAAGCATTATGCAAAAAGTCTCAGTTCGATTACAATGAAATTTGTTATAATTATTCTTCAACATCCTGGGCATCACACTGGGTACTTTTTATTAACAAACAAACTTAATTTTGCATCTCGATCCTTAGACATGACTACTGTAATAAGCGCAAATAAAAAGCGAAGTTTGTCGTATTGTAACCCGTTTGAAATTTACTAACATTACACTTTGAATGTAGGGCCAAATGTTGAATTTATTATATGAATTAATTATTTACAATTACTATTTGAAATAAAATAATAATATTTTTAAGGTTTATTTATTTTATTAAATATAAGGTTTATTTATTTTATTAAAGTAATTTAAATTGAATAAATTTATATTTAATGAAGAAATGCACTATTTTCAATTAAATATTATAATTAGAAACTACGAACGATCTCTGCCAGGCGACCTTAAGGTGTAGAACAAACCAAATCGGTAGGTGATGTACTTGCTTTATGTATACGTATATGAATATATATATACATAAAAATATTCATACATACGTAGTGTTAATTAAAATTAGTATATATAGAATTATTTAGTTAAGTAATGTGCTTTCACCAGGAACTTAAAACTATTAAGAGTCTTAGCACTTCTTATATTAATGAGAAGGGAGTCGAGCAGCCGTGACTGTGAAGGAGTTAGAAAAGAAGGAAGTGGAATGAGGAGGGATTTGAGAACTAGATTTTCATTGGATCGAAGAGAACGACAGTGTGAGTTACCTAGAAACTAAAACTGTTCTTTTAGGTAAAAGGGAGTTACAACATTTTTTCCTAATAATTACTAATTGAAATTAAAATAAAAGTTACAAATAATCTATGTAATTTAACGGTGTCGTCCATATACTGCTCCAGACTCCAGCTATCACAGTGCCTATGCCATACTAGCGCGACTGGCACAAACGGACTCACAGACAGAAATTCTACTGTTGACTGTATATTATGTTAATATATCTTATTAGATTATTTCTTAAATGTTTCATGTACAGAATTCACTGTTTTATTATATGTATGTATGTGTATGTAGATATGCTATTTAAGTTGTAGGTCGTAGAAATTTTAATTTAAAAGCAGGTTGGTTGGTGGTTTATCTCTTAGGTTTATTATAAATTTTATAAATCTATAAATTGTGCCAAAGTCTGTGATTTACACGAGAAGGCGGGCTGGTGAAAGAACGAAATAGCTACAGAAGTGAGTTTGCGCGGGCGAAGCCGCGAGCTGGCCGCTAGTTAATAATGAAAATTGCAAGAGAAACAAGATAAGTTTTTATACAAAGTTTTACAGGACTCATGTAAACTGGTTTATAAGGTTAGTTGTAAACTATATTTACTGTTGTTTAATAGCTAATACAAAACTTATTTAGTTTTTATTCATAGTAAGATGTGTACAAGTATGGTACAATGATTTTCATAACAATGTAAGCACGATAATGAAAATACAATATCTTTCCTCATCATTTTACAATATTTTTTTAGTAATTCCACATTGATTGGAATACGAAAGAACACTTTATAGATGTAGTTTTATTATTATTTTAATGTTCTAACAATGTTTGTAACATACTACGGAAGACTAAGTAAACTGACACGCACAGGACGTGAGATGTCTTGCAAAGCGCGTGAAGTGGTGGCCTTTAAGCTGCTCGAATTTATTAAAACTTCACTTTAAAAAAGTAATTTAAATTATATATTCAAAGCCTATCTATATTCGTTTCTACTTGTTAAATACATAAATACCAATAAATTAAAACGTAAATAATTAATTTAAGAACACCTTTTTACAACCACGCCATTTGGTTGCGACGGCCATTTTAGATTATCAACAACATTCATTATATGTAATTTTGAAGTCGTAGTCCTAATTTCAGTTCAATCGGAGACTGAGAAGCGGTTCAATATTTTTTTTTGTTGTTTTAGAAAGCCAACATAGTAATATAGTATAATACAGTATACACCACACTTGTAGGCTAACTTAACATATACTTAATATTAACAGTTGTTCCAAACCTTACACTATTGCAAGAAAAAAAAACTTAAAAACACAATTAAACAAAATGCTTTGTAAACAAAGTTGGAGAGGTTGCAAGGTTTCACACTCACTAACTAACCAACACAAATATTCCTTTTTACAATACTAAATCTGATCCAAACAAACTGGGCAAGCTAAATAAAACCGCTTAGACATAAAAGGGAAATGATTAATTCATCGTAAAATATTTGTTGCTAACGAGGTAAATATATAATTGTTTATAATTAAAACTTTTTCTACAAGTCATACCAAGACATGACAAGACATCTCATGTACATATTGTATACCAAAACAATGCGTTATTAACCTGTTAAGTTCTGATCACAGCGGACAGTTAGCTTGCTTTTACTTTAGTAACAACAAAATTAATAAACATCAGAAGATTGTCTGAGTACCAATGGCCAATGCTCGTATAGAGGAGTTTCAAAACTTAAATATGTAAGTTACAATAACAATCCCAATACATTATTTAGTCATTTTTTAATGTTATTAAAAATGAGTTTAATATTACTTTTAATTCCAACCAATTCCAGGAGTTACTTGTCATTTAATGACTGGGCGACTGTGGGAATACATAAAGTAGACTGAGGTTATATGAAATTTATAGTGAGAAAACTACTCCAAGTTGTTTAGAGAAGTATGTTCCATTGCAAAGTGTTTACACATTAAAAATAAAATGACATGGAACATAAATAATTGTGAGCCTGGAGGGGCGAAGAATCCCAACTTTGGATTTCAAGACATAAGAGGACGTGCACTCGATCTTCTGACCTCTTATTTAACTAGCAGGATTCAGATATTGTTTGCTGACGGCACTTTATTATTTTTTTATTAATTAAAAATGAGAAGACGACAAAACGTATTTGACGATGTATACAATGCTCGAAAATAGTACATTGATTCAGTGCGTATAATTTATTTTTGAACATTAAAAAAACGAAATGTGTAATTATTAAAACACATAACACAAAAATTGTTCAAGCCAATATACGCTTGAATGGTGAAACGGTGGATACTGACGATTCTACGATATTTCTCGGTATTACCATTGACCCCAAACTACAGTGCGGACATCATATTGATGGATTGGCAAATAGACTTAGCTCAGCATCAATTTAAGAAAATCAGGTCATTAACAGACAGACACGGCTCGCCTTCTTTATTTTAGCTACTTTCATAGTATTATGTACTAAGGCATTTTACTTTGGAGTAATGCAGCCGCAATTGTCTCGATCTTTGTTCTGCATAAGCGAGCTATTCGTGCAAGCTATAACTTAGGCCCAAAAAATTCATTGATTGATTGTTGCTTCTCAATACATATTTGCTAATGTCAGTATATTAAAAAAATATCAATGATTTTACAAAAATCGGCGACACCCATAATATTAATACTAGAAATAAGCACAAACTGATTACCTATGACTCGACTACATGGAGTCAATAATTCAGTCATGGGACAGTGTATACGCTTTAACAATTGGATCCCAGAAAACGTCCAAGATTTATTAATATCACAATTTAAAAAGTTGTGAATAGACGTTTGTGTGTTAAAGGTTATTACCTAATTAAAGATTTTATAAATGATAACACGCCTTGGGAATGGAACGCTCGCCCCAGGCTATTTCAAAGGTATCACTGTCAATAAATTTGTATATAATAATTATTTAAAAATTTCCCCTGAGTTTCTTGCGCCGGTTCTTCTCAGGTTAACTAATTAACTTTAGTGAACCGGTGTCAAACTATTTGACGTTCAAAAAATGAAGCATGTAACTTCTTATTTTGAATAAAATTATTTGACTTTGACTTTGACTCTGCCAATGTCTACAGTACGGACGATCGATAGGATATTGTAACTAATTAATCGAGTTACAAAAGACAAAAATGTGCAAAAAGTGGGGTCAACACGTTACTGGCCATAGCACAGCAGCACGAGGACCGTCAGTCATTCCATACAACGCTTCCGTCACCGACGAGGTGTCAGCGACGCGTGCGAGGAGTCGGTGTGCGAGCGAGCTCAGTGGTCGCTGCAGTATGAGTTGCAAACCCGAGGGTTCCGTCTGAATGCGCCAACGCAGACCAGCGTGGCGACTGGCTCGTCTCAAGGCGGCGGATCCCACAGACATACTGACTGTACTAATATACATATACACGTTTGCTTAATAATTGTTCATAACGCGACTTGGAATATATTCAATAATAGTATTATTACAGTATCGTTTCTTTAGCCTTTGTTCTAATATATTTTATAACTCAAATTGTAAAGTACGTGTTCAATGAAGCCGCCGTGTTTTATTATAATTCAACAATTACAAAACACACGTCGTGTAATTGAAGAGCAATGCCATCTATTGTAGCTACGTGAGAGCGAGTTGTCAGATGTCACACTCAGAGTAGCGACACCTTTGGAAGTGATACGAGTGTCATAATATTATATGAAACGTTTTGAAATCATTTTGAAAGTATACCTCCTTATGTTCATTCATTACATACGGCGCCTTGTTGACACTTGAGGTACGCGTAGCCTAGCAACGAGTACATCACTGTATACTAAAGTATTCACTTTATTAAGTCATTTATTATATTTCGCATACATTCCTATCAGAAATATAAACCGCTGCAAATGCAATACAATAATATGGAGAATTATATCATAAATAAAGTTTGTAAATAAGTTATTACATTTACTGGAAAAATAAGATAAAAATAAATTGGGAGTTGGAATTTCAATAAGTGTGTAATGTATTCTGCTTGTAATTACCAGCCGCCCTTACCTGCCTCATAATTATGTCATATTGATTCCAATATGGCGGACGACGCAAATGGGCGGAACCCGTATCTACGCTGTAAAACTAACGAATGTAATCGAAATATTATAGAAACAGACAGGACATGTCTATATGGTAAAAGAAATGCGAGACGATAACATTTTCATCCCATTGTTGCAAAAGGTGTGTTTTTTCCGTAAATATTTCACCGTCCTTAGGAAGCACCCCATTCATTTTACAGGTTAGCGAACAACGTCGAGAATCACTAACTTCTCGCCAGAAATGCTTCGTGTTTTCCCGGAAATTGTTTGCCAATCTGTCGTCTCCTTCATGCTCTGACTTTTCACGCTTCATCTTTATCAGTGCTTTCGTTAGGTGCTTTTGCAACTTATATTCTTTTTTCTTAATCTCTCACATACTTTTATTCTTACTCGAGGCTTTATAGTCCTGCCATGCTTTCTTCTTTCTTTATACTGCCTTTTTACTTCATCATCTCACCATTTATCACGCTTTTTACTAAAGTCTCTTTTCCCAATACCACACACCTCAGTTGCAGCTTCAATCATACAATTCCTAAGATTCGCCAGCATACTTCAATACTTTCAGTACCTATTTCGCAGCTGTCTAGCTTCTTTCAAACCTTTTCTTTATATTCCTCTCTAATCGGAGGTCCTTGAAGGTTCCAGCTTCAAGAACCACCGATTAGAGATGTGAATATTCGCCTCCCAAGCTTGGACACCTCGTGCAGCTGCTAACCGCCAAACAAACCCCTTATTTTAGCAACTACTAGGTAGTGATCTGTTCCCAAGTCGGCATCCCTAAACACACGCGTGATCATAACTCGGTTACGAATACGCTGATCCATTGGGAATAGATCAATCATGCTTTTCTCTTCTGTCCATTACCACGTGTACATGTGATTGCATTCACCAATCGAGAGCATAATAACACACCCACACCTTGACACTCTCGTTCACTTTCTGGAACTCCCGCCCAGAAGGCGATTCAGTTGCCCGGCAAATCGGTCATGCTATTGCCCTTTCTTTTGGTCCAGTCACACAAACAATCTAAATCTCTTTCATCCATCACATCTAATAATTCATTCATCTTGTATTGCATTCCTCCTCTTACATTCCGCGTAGCTATTTGTAGCTCCGTTCTCCACTTCCTGCCGTCCCGGACATGGCGTGGTGGCGGTTCCCAACGCCGCATTCATCTCTACTTCTTACACCAGCGGGGACGCACTGGTGCGCGTCGCCTCGGGGAGACGCCATAGCATAATGCGTCCTGCTACTCGCGGTGGATGGAATTTTGCAGCCTTACACAACTGTTGTTATGTTATGTTATGTAAGGCTGGCAGGGGTCACTGCGCGCAAGTCTTCCATCTTCTACTTATTCTCAAGCATATTTAACTACCTATCAGAATCTTTAAAGGCAATTTATAGTTTGGACGGTCAAAATATATCTTATCCAAAACATGTCTTCATTGTTATACTTAAAATATAGTTCTAATATTGTAATGAAGAATGTGAGTCACGTTGGATTAAATTCCCACTCGAGGGATGATTTTTAAATTATTTTCTCCGTTCTGGTAAAACAGCGCGGCGTCAAGTTTCACCATTTAACACGGCGATGCCTAGTCACGGAAGGTGATATATTAAGTATCGCAATATAAAACGCTTTATACCTTGCAGGATATTCAATAACGATGAAGCGCCAAACGCTAAAGTCCTTGCATATTTCTTTCGCCTCGTTCACAGTCATTAGTCTCTTTATACATGCCCTTCGGGGGTCTTCATGCTTTTACGTAATCTTCCTCCAGTATCTTTGATACTGTGTTTTCGAAGGTCAACCGAGGTCTCCCCAACCTCTTGTACCACTCAATTTTGTTTCATAAATCTTTCTCACCATTCTTTCAACGTGCTCAAACCTGAGCACGTTTTTCTTCATTCTTACTATGACATTCGCGCTTCCACCTGCCATTTTGCGTGTCTCCTCGACCCATATATAGACAGCTAAACTGACTCTGCATACCTGCACAAAGAGATCGCATCTCTACTGCATTCATCTCTCCTTCATTCTTCATTCTATCCAAATACAACAATGAACAGCCAAGCTGACATGGCATAACACTGTTTGACAACTGATCGAATATCATACTGATTCGACATGCCAGCCTATTCGTACACAGGCTAAGTGATCTCGATAAAGATATTTTACAGCCTGCACAAGGGCCCGTTCACAATGTACCAGGTAATTATCTCCAAATACTTCTTTCTTACAACCCTGTCAAATACCTTTCTAAATCCACAAAAGGAGAGATCATGCAGAGAGAAATGACTGATTCATGCACTCTCTTCCGGGTCATAATTCTCCTTGGGCCTCCCATAAAGGTCTTTCGGGTCAGCAGCGATAGTAACGTCTGTAAATGTCAAATGAAACAGGGAAACATCAAGGTAGCTCTGAAAAGAGCTCAGACGATCACAGTTCTGAAAAGAACTTTTCCACTGTCCTTCAAAACAGCATAGTTCTGAAAAGAACTTTTTGTATGTAATGTTCTTTTATATATAATTCATCTTCAAAAACATTTTTCTCTTTTTCTACCTTCGCCAATGTTCATCACAGTAAAAGGTTTTAATATGAAAGCTCTGATAAGAGCCGTTTGATACGTTCTTTATCTATTGAAACACAAGAAAGCTCTGGTAAGGACTGTTTAATACGATCTTTATCTATTAAAACACAAGTAAGCTCTGAAAAGGGCTGTTTGATACGTTCTTTATCTTTTAAAACACAAGTAAGCTCTGAAAAGAGCTGTTTGATACGTTCTTTATCTATTGAAACACAAGTAAGCTCTGATAAGAGCTGTTTGATACGTTCTTTACATTATAAAACAGAAGCAAGCTCTGAAAAGAGCTGATAATAGACGGTAATAGACAATGATAAGCAACCAACAAGCTGTTTATCAAAGTTGTTAAATATTTTGAAGATAAACTCGCACCAATGAGGGTGAAAAATAAAAAATAATGGGTATTTTGTTTATATATAAAAGATAATTTAATATCAAGACAATATGTAAATGTAAACACCATGATGGTAATTTTGTTCGCGTGTTTATTGCGACGTCACATCAAGCATTTTTATCTTGTTTCCAACTGGATGATGATGGGATTTCTTTTGTTCTGCCCGTTGTCCGTAACTTGTCCTGTTGCAACTACTAACTGCATCACTCTACTCAGCGACAATACCGCTGCGGGCTGTAACAGCAATAGCAATGGTCGATCAAAGCAGTGCACTAAGCATTAGCAGCAGTTACATATCACAGTTTGTCTTGAAATATACACTACACTGATACATTGGTTTAATATTTACTATTTTTAAAGTGTTATTCCACACTTAGGATTAGAAAACATTTTTGAAAAAACGTATAAAAATTTGAACGCAGCGGGATTCGAACCCGCGCCTCTTGGATACCGTCCAAGCGCTCTGACCGCTAAGCCATGCGTTCTACTACCAGCTGCGTCGAAATTCTTATACGTTTTGTTACAACTTATTTATGTTGTTAGCATCTCTGTAGAGAGATTTTTACAAATTTCTACTACTTAAAGATTATTAAGAAATAATCGTTTAACAAGAGAGATTGCTATTTTATTTTAATATTTACTATTTTTAAAGTGTTATTCCACACTTAGGATTAGAAAACATTTTTGAAAAAACGTATAAAAGCCAAGAGGCGCGGGTTCGAATCCCGCTGCGTTCAAATTTTTATACGTTTTTTCAAAAATGTGTTCTATTCCTAAGTGTGTAATAACACTTTAAAAATAGTAAATATTAAAATAAAATAGCAATCTCTCTTGTTAAACGATTATTTCTTAATAATCTTTAAGTAGTAGAAATTTGTAAAAATCTCTCTACAGAGATGCTAACAACATAAATAAGTTGTAACAAAACGTATAAGAATTTCGACGCAGCTGGTAGTAGAACGCATGGCTTAGCGGTCAGAGCGCTTGGACGGTATCCAAGAGGCGCGGGTTCGAATCCCGCTGCGTTCAAATTTTTATACGTTTTTTCAAAAATGTGATACATTGGTTTATTTATAACAGACAGACATTTTTTTGTAAATCACAAGTCGCTTTCTGTAACCGAATGTGTTAAAAAGAAGTGTATTTGATGAGATGCTAGTTAATGATTCACGAACTACACTATTGACACCGAACTAGGAAACTGTTTATCATGCATAGGCGGTTACCCAGATACTTTGCAAGGGACAGTTTAAGTATTACGTAAGCACTAGTGCTAATTTTTTAAATTTTTGGTTTTTTAATTATTCACTTTCTACAATTTTAGTAAAATCTGTTTTAACATATATTGTAACACTTATTATTGTGCTCTTAGCTACACGGTTTTATGTAATTCATAAAACAATGAAACAAAACCTTTAGGAGTGTCTGAGGGCTGAAAGTGAGCAAACATGTCAACCAAGATGCATCTGTAATGGAGTGAAGACTGTGCATTTTAAACTTCATATATCAACATTCAAACATACTACCAATATTGACTATTTTTAAAAAGTTATTCCACACCTAGGATTAGAAAATATTTTTGAAAAAACGTACGTACACATATAAAATACATATTTTTTATTTACGAGTGAAGATAGAAAATATATATATCGGGTTTTGTAATTACGCTATAAATAAAACTATTGCAAATGCGTTTTATCTATTGAACTAAGATAAAATTATTCGTATTATATTTTTGAAAAACGTACAAAAATTTAAACGCAGCGAGATTCAAACCCGCGCCTCTAGGATACCGTCCAAGCACTCTGATCGCAAGTAAATATTGAAATAAATAGCAATTTCTCTTGTTACACGATTATGTCTTAATAATCTTTAAGTAGAAACTTATAAACAACTCTCTACAGAGATGCTAACAACATTAATAAGTTGTAACAAACGTATAAGAATTTCGACGCAGCTAGTAGTAGAACGCATGGCTTCGCAGTCAGAGCACTTAGACGGTATTCAAGAGGCGCGGATTCTAATCCCGTCGCGTTCAATTTTATTGTACGTTTTTTCAAAAATATAATACCAATAATTTTATCTTAGTTCAATCGATAAAACGCATTTGCAATAGTTTTATTTATAACGTAATTACAAAACCCAAAATACGTATTTTCTATCTAGACTCGTAGATACAAATACGTATTTTGGGTATTATAATTGCGATTTAAATGTAAACCTATATACTTATTTAATGTTAAAACAATATTTTTCGCTATATATTTCTAATTTAAAATAGGAAAACACTTTGCAACTAAAAGCCCAGTTAACATTACCAATTAAAAATGAAAGAATAGTGCTCATGCAATATTCGTTCATTTTTAGTTAGTAACGTGATAAAAGTTTTTAAAAATGTTTGGAAATCGTGCCCTGGAAAGTGCCACAAATAGTAAAAGGTGGTGGTGGTAGTTGGAGTCATTTTATAATTTTATAGGATTAGACATTTTATAATTTTAAAAATTAGATCGATAATAGCCTTGATAATAATTTATTATTCCTAAACGAGTTGTTCGAGTCACAGTTAATAACATAACACGAGAGACGTTCAAGTGATTGCTGGACAGTCGAGACACGATACATCGACAGAGTCAGCTATAAGAGTAATTCATACCAGAGATCATGACACACCTAAATAGATTTACATATAGACATTAATGCTTACTTTTTCCTGACATGAGGAGAGTGGATAATAATTCTTAAAAAATCTTACGTAATACTTAAACGACCCCTAAAAGACGTTAATAATTAAAACAATGAAATAAATTACATTATTTTACATATACCGGAAACTTAAGGTTTTAGAAGAACTAAAAATACATAAATAACTTCAGATAGACTATTAAATGTTTTGAGTAACTAGACATTCTAATAATAAATAGTGAACGCGTTGTTTTGTGTCGCAACGAATCCTCGTATTCTTGCTTTGAAACACTCTGGATATCATCAGAGCAGTCTTCTCGAGCACATCTGTTACATGATCCACACTGAATACAGTTCGCAATGGGTGTAATATTCACCTCAAACAGTACGGTATTTCATCTGCTGCTTTTGAACATTACATTAGCTTACGTTAAGTTATAACTAAAAACGAAAAAGCCATTTTTGTGATTATCTAAAATCTTTTTGTTAGTGACAATTTTTATTGATCATTTAATAAGATTTATTGGGAGTAAAACTCATAATTAAAAAAAATCACCATTTGCCTCGAGTGAAACATACATTATAGTTTCATGAAACAGTTTTAAGCCTCGGAAATATCTTCAGAACTATCTTCTTTATGTTTTGTTATGTATTTTTTGTGGTGTACAATTATAAAGCAGTATCTTTAGCGTAGGCAATTGACAATAGTGAAACGATGATTAGCTCTGAAAAGAAATTTCAAAAGAAAACATTTTTGAAAAAAACGTATAAAAATTTGAACGCAGCGGGATTCGAACCCGCGCCTCTTGGATACCGTCCAAGCGCTCTGACCGCTAAGCCATGCGTTCTACTACCAGCTGCGCCGAAATTCTTATACGTTTTTGTTACAACTTATTTAAGTTGTTAGCATCTCTGTAGAGAGATTTTTACAAATTTCTACTACTTAAAGATTATTAAGAAATAATCGTTTAACAAGAGAGATTGCTATTTTATTTTAATATTTACTATTTTTAAAGTGTTATTCCACACTTAGGATTAGAAAACATTTTTGAAAAAACGTATAAAAATTTTGAACGCAGCGGGATTCGAACCCGCGCCTCTTTTTCAAAAACTTAAATAAGTTGTAACAAAAACGTATAAGAATTTCGACGCAGCTGGTAGTAGAACGCATGGCTTAGCGGTCAGAGCGCTTGGACAGTATTAGGTATTCATTTTGTTGATCATTTAATAAGATTCATTGGGAGTAAAACTCATAATTAAAAAAAATCACCATTTGTCTCGAGTGAAACAGTGAACAGCTCTTGAAAGAACTTATAAGATACATTATAGTTTCATGAAACAGTTTTAAGTTAAAGAAATGTCTTCAGAACTGTCTTCTTTATGTTCTGTTATGGATTTTTTTTTGGTGTACAATTATAAAGCAGTATCTTCAGCGTAGACAATTGACAATAGTAAAACGATGATTAGCTCTTAAAAGAAATTTCATACCCTACAGTGTCACGTGACAACAAGTAGCTCTGATACGAGCTTTGTGAGACGTTATTTACCAAATAAAACAAGAGATTGGCTCTTGAAAGAACAATTCCTGTTGTGGGTTTAAGAATCTGTGGTCATATATATTGTAGCGAGAACAGCTTTGTTCAATTTGAACTAAAACTCAAGTATCACCTACATTTTCAATCAAGTTCATAATCGTCAGTATTTTTGTACAATAAAATCCCTTTGCTGCATGTTTCCGTCAATGGTCAATACCCTGCTTCTGACGTGACGTGTATTACCAGCGCTCTCTACTGTGTAAACTCACGCAGATTCTCTATAATTAGTCTTGATAAATCTGTTGGAGTAGCAGTGATAATAGACGTCACAGTACAGCCCACACACTGTTGGTTTCTCCTCTTGATCTATTACTACGAATGGGGCAATCTATACTGTTTCATCTCGTGTAAAATTTAAGTTCGGAATCGGTGATCAAATAGTTATTTTACGATTTCGGTCACATACAGTATACATTGCACTCCTATGCTTGCACCATGTTCTAATATTGTTTCTATCTGCTTCTCTCGATTCAGTTCACCCATCACTGTCCTATTACTTGAGCTGGTTGTTAATTATGGATTAGCAATGTTTTGTTCTTCAGGGCGGAAACTACGGTGCGAATATCAGAAGTAGCAGTCGTATACTATAGTCTAGTAGTAGTATAGAGGCTGCAAGTAGACAGGGTAATAGTTTTCTTTTCTTTTCGATTGTGACAACCTTGATAGCGTCACCGGGTTTTGGGGGAGGCCAAGCTAGGAGAACTCCGACCACGAGGCGTGGAGACCTCGAGAGGAAACCAACTTCAACTTAGAACACAGTGTCACGGCTTGTGTACACCGTTTGTAGTACGGGACTTGCCTGTCCGGATCAGAAGTCTACTAAGGACCAAAGCCGTTTTGCGGTAGACGTAATTTATGTGGGGTTTGAAGGATAGCTTACTGTCTAAAAGTACTCCTAGGTACTTGGCGGACTTAGCCCTTAGAGTTGATATGCCGTGCAGTTCGGGTAATAGTGGCTCGTTCCGTTTCTTGTATAATGTAATATGTAGTACAACTATATATTGCGTGAACAGGTGTGTTCATTAAGCAGGACTTCCATTTCGTTTAAGTATTTTAATCGTCGGAGACCCTTATATTCATTAGGTATTGTTAAAATTAGATATTATAAAAGGGCTAGAAAACGGAACAATATGTGCTGATAACAAACAACTGATATACATCAATACAGTACAGTAAACTAAATCTTAGCTTATTTAGAAATAAATGTTACAACTTAGTAAAAAAACGAACAACGCTGAAAAAAAAATGTATAAATAAAGTTTCTTTTTTTATTATGTTTAATGTTCTACAAGTTAGTTGTACTAGCAATGTGTACCGTCATATCATTAGTTCAGCCGTGTTCTATGAATATCTAAAATTAGAACACTTTCTCGAGTTTCCGGATATTTTAAAGAAATAGTGATGGAATGACATGAACGGTACACAGTACGTAACAGACTTAAGTACCATCACTACCATCTGGTTACGTGGCGTTCTACTACTGTGCGGTTTGCAGGCAGTATCTTCCAGGCACAATTGTGAAACAGCCCACCAGCGGCAGTGTTTTCATGTCGATACGAAATAAATAGCTTCAGAAAACGCGCTTATCTCACTTTAAAGGCCGGCAATACACCTGTAGCTCCTCTGGTGCTACACGGGGCCGTGGGTGACGTTGATCACTCACCATCAGGTAAGACGCACGGTCGTTTGCCTTGCCTGTCCTGTGAAACAAAAAAAACAGTGTCGGATAAAAATCATATGTCCACATAAATTTCTTCTGTTCACAGTGACACTTATGAGAATAAACTGGTTCCCTTTTTATATTTTTACATATACGCGTATATTTTAGTATTAGAAAATACATTTGTAAAAATCCGATGTTTCGAACACTTTACATTAGTCCGTGGTCACAGGTAGACTACCTCGAAACTTTCAAATACTAAAATATACGCCATTAATCCGTTCGAAATACTTTTATTTAAAAGGTGTAAGAATCGCAAAAATTAAAGATCTTATAATGTACTAACGGCCCGCTTACAGCTTCTCCCGCGCTAATTCACATCTATAGCTATATTTACTATTTTTAAAGTGTTATTCAACACTTAGGATTAGTAAACATTTTTGAAAAAACGTATAAAAATTTGAACGCAGCAGGATTAGAACCCTCGCCTCTTGGATATCTTCCAACCGCTCTTACCGCTAAGTCATGCGTTCTACTACCAGCTGTGTCGAAATTCTTATACGTTTTCTAACAACTTATTTATGTTTTTAGAGTTTCTGTATAGAGATTTTTACAAATTTCTACTACTTAAAGATTATTAAGAAATAATCGTTTAACAAGAGATATTGCTATTTTATTTTAATATTTACTATTTTTAAAGTGTTATTCCACAATTAGGATTAGAAAACATTTTTGAAAAAACGTATAAAAATTTGAACGCAATTCATTCAAACCCGCGCCTTAGGGATACCGTCCAAGCAGGTAGGTAGTAGAACGCATGGCTTAGCGGTCAGAGCGTTTGGAGGGTATCCAAGAGGCGCGGGTTTGATTCCCGCTGCTATATCTCCCCTCGCTGTTATAGTCATAGATAATTTAATAGTTATAATAATAGTTATATAAACTTGCTTAAATGTAGATAGTTCTAAGTAACAACAGTAAGTAGCAAGTTTACAAGAGAAATAACATAACAATAAGGAAAAAACCGTAAAGACCTAGTATAGTGAAACTATGTTTGTGTATGTGTATTGTCTGTGCTTAGAACCACTTTTTAGTTAAGCTTCGACAGGTGAAGGGTGCCCTTTGTCAGGACAAGCTACCAGTTCCCCGCTGGCGTTGTATGAAGACCAACAAGCCACTTACAGAGGAGAGACATTCAGCACTTCTACCATTTGTGAAGGGAGTTACAGACAGGATTGGCAACATCTTAAGAAGAGCTTCTATCAAAACAATATTTAAGCCTAATAAAAAAGTAAGCCAATGCTTGAGACCCGTGAAATGTAATATTGGCCAAAAAAAGAAGAGCATCGGGGTTAGGGTGAAAGAACACATATACGATGTCAATAATGGGCGATGATTAAGTCCAACCACTACATCAGGTTTGATAAGCTACATATCCTCGCTAGGGAAAGTAGATATGTTCCTAGAATGATCCGCGAGGCTATCGAAATTCAAAAACATCCTAATTTCAATAGAGAAGATGGTTGGAAACTCTTTGCAATGGTTGGAAACCCATTTATAAAAAATTCAAAGTCACCACACCAGAGACAAAGATACAGTCAGCTCATTCTGCAAGAATCCAGGACAGTACGCGATGCAATTAAGAAACAGATGGCGGTAGACTGATATAATTATTTTTTGTATCAACTGACAGACGAATGCCACCACCAGTCTACGTGTGACCACGGACTACTCTAAAGTGTTCGAAACATCAGGTTTCCAAAAATGTACTTTCGAATACCACAATATACGCGGTTAATCTGTTTAAAATAGTTTCATTTGAAATGTTTATATTTGTAATTTTTGTGTAAAATAAACGGTATTTCGTATTCAGTTTACACGTTTGTTTTTATTCTACGCCAAAGCTCATACTTTGCACACTTAACAAAAACAGAACATATTTAACCCACATTTGATCCAATATAATACCAACATTCTTTTTATCCAGCTTTAGCGCGATTAGTGCAGGAACGAACAGACTGACAGACAAACTAACATTCTGTTGAGTGTATTATTGACTACATGTATTCACATACCCAATTAGTTTATTTGCATAGATTTTTAATTTTGAAGAAAATTGGTTTATAGACACACGAAATTGTACACCTATTCTCAGAGATTAAAAAAATGTTGGGTTAAAACACAATTATTTCATTAATAATTCTAAAAATAAATCTAAAAACGGCCTCGCAGGTAATTAATAACAATAAAAATAAACATTAATGTAATAAAAACGAATAATAAAATTATAATTTCTTTCCTTTCAAAATTGTTGAAAGTTTTAATAACTTTTTCATAGATCGAATAATTGACAACCAAAATTATAAACATCAAAATAATTTACATAAATTAGAGTACAACACAAATTCTATATATATATATATATATATATATATATATATATATATATATATATATATATATATATATATACATACTTACTATTAAACTATTAAAAATAAAAAATAAATTGTCAAGTACGTGTCTGACAGTATAGCAACACCTTTATGTCATATAATTAATAGTTGCATTACATCGGGTATTTTTCCTATTTCGCTTAAAAGTATTATAGTGAAACCTCTCCGCAAAATAAAGGTAAAAATGACTTGCCTAAGTACAGACCTATTGCTTTAATTTTAATATATTCTCGAAAATTATTAAAACTTCTGTATAAATCAATATAAGGATTTCTAATAAACTGCGGAGTTATATTTCTGTGCAATATATACAGATATGTCTAAAGCATCAGTAAACTCTATTCTAACGGAATTCGTGGAAACGCTCTCAATTTAATTAAATCTTATCTTAACGTATTGTTTGCGGATGACAGTACTGCACTTGTTAAATGTAGTGACAATACAACGTATGAAAATGATATAAATAGTGCTATTCAGATGATGATTTATTGGATAGAAAATAATACTTTAATTATGAATTCACAAAAAACTCAAATAATGCATTTTTGCCAGAGGCTACAAATTCAATCTTTAGATATAAATTACAATAATCAAAATATTCATCAAGTTAATGTTGCTAAGTTTCTTGGTATTTTGATAGACAGTCAGTTAACATGGAAACCTCACGCTCAAAATATTTGTAAATAGCTTAACATATATGCTTATGCATTACATATTTTAACTAAAAAGTTAATAACTACACAATTGTAGTTGCATATCATGGCTTAGTAGATTCAGTTTTACGATTCGGCATCATATTTTGAGGCGAATGCTGTGAAAGACAGAATATTTTTAAGGATCAAAAACGATGTTTAAGATCAATATTTAAACTAAAGGCCTCAGATAGTTGTGTATCAGTTTTTAAGAAACACAGACTTTCGAAGTTTCCTTGTCTATATATATTAGAAATAGCTATATTTGGTAAAACAAATAAACATCTAAATAAACAAATACGAAAGTTACTATGTACAAGAAATTGCAAAACAGGAGTAGGAAAAAGGATTGTAGTAAGCATGACCCCTGGTATATACAACATTTTTAATATTTAATAATATTAAAAAAAATCTCAATATAAAATTATAAACATTTGTTTTAATATATTAACTTAAATAATATGTAATATAATCTATACTAATAATATAAAGCAGAAGAGTTTGTTTGTTTGTTTGAACGCGCTAATCTCAGGATGTACTGATTAGAATTGAATAATTCTTTCTGTGTTTATTAGTTCGTTTATTGTCGAAGGCTATACAACATCGCTCTACGACTAACGAGAGTGAAACAGTAATAATAGATGTATAAAGAGCCAAACATGTATATTTTAAAGCTTACCTCGCGTGCGCCGAGTAAACGGTGAAGTTACGCAAAAATTATGTATAACATAATTGTTCCCCTCTGAAAGTTCCAAGAAAAGTCCGCGACAGCATATAGCTAGCTTTTACGGTTGACTCACTATAACAGTTTTAATGTATATATTTTCAGTTCTAATATAATATATCATTTGCGAATGTGTTTTTGTAAACCAAATATTATTACTTATCCAAACATAAGTTATTTATCACGGGCAATTAGTTATGAATAAAATTGCCTTTGACAGTATGCAAGGAATTATTATTGTTTTAAAATAATAACGGTGTTGTGGGATGGCGGGGTGTGTAAAGCGGGGAGACGGTGAGGCGGGGGGACGCTGGCTAACAGTGTCGATAGTCTTCTTACTAATATAATTAAAAGCAAGTGTTTGAGAAACTCCAAATTTTCTAAGCAAAATGTTCGGGAAAAATTTTTTTAGATAATATAACAATAACTGTCAAGTACAAATATAGTCTTATCAATATCACCATGCGGGCGAAACCGCGAGCGAAATCTAGTATGTAATAATTCTAAATATATATTAGCCCATAATAGCCTATAGTACGTATCATTACATCAGCTATCTGCCAAAGAAAGTACGTTTAAAATCGGTCCAGCCGTTCATCAGCGGGAACAACCAATAAGATTTACGTATTTAACCTAATTGTTAGCTTCGTAATGAATACAAAATGGCCGACAAATATGTTAGTATTATGTAGTAGCGAAATTATAAGATATTTATTTATTGGTCAAAATGTTGTATCTATGTTTTAAATATTTATTTCATATGTAGATATAAATGAATCTAATAAATATATTTTAAATTACTCTTAACTATTAAATAGTATTAATATATATATATATATATATATATATATATATATATATATATATATATATATATATATATATATATATATATATATATATATATATATATATATATATATTTATATATATAATAATGAAACAAAATGACCATCATGGCGTAGTGTGTAAACGTGAATTGTTTTAGGTTGGAATCCCATTGCTTCAACACGGCGGCTTCATTGAACACGTACTTTACAATGCGAATTATAAAATATATTAAAACAAAGACTAAACAAACGATACTGAAATAATACTGTTAATATTCATGTTCTAAGACGCGCTATGAACATTTAGTAAGCAAATGTGTACAGTCAGTACGTGTCTGGGGTGCGCCGCCTTGAGACGAGCCAGTCACCAAGCTGGTCTGCGTTGGCACATTCAGACGGAACCCTCGGGTTTGCAACTCATACTGCAGCGACCACTGAGCTCGCTCGCACACCGACTCCTCGTACGCGTCGCTGACACCTCGTCGGTGACGGAAGCGTTGTATGGAATGACTGTCGGTCGTTCCCCGCTCAAGGACGGCCTGCACCTCGTGCTGCTGCGCTACGCCAGTAACGTGTTGACCCCACTTTTTGCACATGTTTGTCTTTTGTAACTCGTCTTATTTGTTATTATATCCTATTGATCGTCCGTACTCTAAGCGTTGACAGTCAGTGACGTTAATAAATCGAAAATGTATACTTTTCGCAAGTCATTTTAGAGTTTTAGTTTTGTTTGCATTTTTTTTCTTAAATATTCTTTTTACCTGGATATATTAAAGTTGCTTGATTATTTAAATTAGTTTAATTTATTCACACTAAAACTAAAATAAATCTTAATACGGAAGATGGTGTATCATATGGTACTCGACTTGGTAGTAGTAGTAAGAGGCTGGTAGTCCTTTGTATAACTGAGGAATCTCTTCAGTTATTTGTAAGGGTTATTTAGGGAGCTAGGCCTGTAGTCTTTACACGCAATTCAATACGTGTCATACTTTCTTTATAGGTACCTATGAGAGATTGAATGAAATTAGAAATATCTATGACGTAGATACCTACTCTAAAAGAGCAACAGTGACGTCAGAGGGTAATACTTTCAGCCTCGACTCAGAGTCTCCTTCACGACTGACACGGAAATGCTAAGTTCACAGTCGTCGAGTTCCGACATCTATCGTTGCTAAAGCACAATGTAAGGCCTGTGTCACAGGGAGATCTTTGCATTGTTATTAATAACAGTTGCTATTTTAATAAATAAGTAATATACTATATAAAATAAAATCATATTTATTTCGAACAACATCAATATTCTAAGTCACGTATAGCAACGTAACAAAGTGAACTACGACATCAACACGTACCTAGTGGCCTGCCCGGTCCCGCCTTGACTAGCTTCATTGAAGTAGTCTTAC